>CM035167.1:42407468-43007468 GCA_020205615.1 Panax quinquefolius | reverse complement strand
AATAGCCTAGCCCAGCTGTTCCAGCTTGTCTGGTTAAGTAAATTGGGTATTTGATACCCTGGCAATCTTTAACCAACCCTTGTCCCGGCTTATGACCCAACGACATCATTTCTTGAGTGGCCGACATTACCTCGGCAGAAATCTTGGGTTCGGGCAGTGGTTGTAACGCCCCAAGAAAATCGGATTTTTGAGAATTAAATTTTTATTTTTATTAAATGAATTTAATTGATTATTTAGGGAGCAAGCTAATCGAAGGTCGTTCTATGACCTAGAAATGTCAGAACATCGTAGGATTTTGGCTACGTGGTAGAATTAAAGTGTTTGAATTTCCAAGATGAAAATAAAAGCTTTCCGAGAAATTTTCTGAAAAACACTATTCACGTATTTCTGTTCGGGAATTATTTTTGAACTTCCGAAAAATACGTAATGATAGAATATTGAGGTGAGATAGAATATCCAATAATATTTCAGTTATGGAAAACGTAATATTTTGCCCGTGGACTTAAAAATCTAACGTTTAAGGAAAATGATTTACGAGAAGGAAGTGTAATGCGATTAATGAATTAAGCAATGATCGTATACTACGTAAGTATTATACGAAGTAATGATTACGAGTATGATACGAGGTATTATACGAGTATGTATGAATAATGGTATGTCATACATGTTGAATTAGTATACGAGTTAGAATACGAGAATTATGCGTATAATATATGTTACAAGGCTTTAAGTCAAAAGAAAGGATTTGGTAGGAATGGTTAAGTATTATGTGAGCCCAAGTATTGGATGGTTAAGTCCAATTTGAGTTTATTAATGCAAGCCCAAGTGTTTGTTTAATTGCAAGACTAATGTATAAGTAAAGTTAGTTAAGCGAATTATGCTAGAAGCCTAAATGATTAAGTAAGCTAATTAAACCTAAGCCCAAGTAAGTATCCAATGGGTAAGAACCATGGAGCAACCCATGGATGATCCAAGGTGATGAACAAGCAAACTTAGAGGCTAAGTAAGTGTGGTGAGCACACAAAGTGCTTAAGTGATGAACAAGTAGACTTAATGACAAAGATAACTTAATGGCTAAGATAAGTGGTGAGCAAGTGTTGTGATGGCCAAGTAAAAGTTGTGGAGGGCAAGTTAACTTAAGAGCTAGATAATGAATAGTAAGGAGGTGGATGGTTTAATGACCATTGAGCCCTCATCTAGGATTTCCTATAAATAGGAATCTCTTAATTCATTTTGTTGGTTGTTCATTTCCTCCAATGCCTTATACATAATAAGTTGAGAGCTTATTTACTTGAGAGAAAAAGCTAGAGTTCTTATTAAGCAAGAAGCAAGAAGAAGATTGAGGTTTAGCAAGTGATCATCAAAGGGTAAGCAACCTTAATCTTTGATTCTCTTTCTCTTCCATTGTTAGAGAAGGGGGTATTGGTAGAACTAGTATGTTAAGGAATGATAAACCAAAGGGCTTAAGTCTTAATAAGCCGTAAAAATCATGGATAAGCTATTCGTAATCATTTAAGTTACGAACTTGTGAAGAACAATAATGAAAGTATAAGAACTTGTAAGAAGTGGTAATATGTTTACATTAAGAAGTTAGCATGATTAATAAGATGTAAGAATAAGGATTAAAGGACTTAACTTATTAATAAGTCATAAGCAATGAAATCAAGTATGTTATACTTTAATAAGTAGTTTATAAGTTTATGAGTTTTGAACTTATTAAGAACAAGTAATAACTTATCATGTTTATAAGTTAACAAAGCATGGATGTCAAGATGATAGTATGATGGATTGAATACAATTGAAACGGTTTAAAAATCTCAAGTAATGAAGTTTCGCCGGAATTCACACGATTAGACGACGATCGTCGAATTCGTGAAATTCTCGGATTGGAAGTCGAATTTTGATATTGAGCTTGGAAACATTGGTTTTCAATGGAGACAAGTCGTATTTGTCATTATAGAGTTTCGGACTCAAAAATGTTCGAATTCTGACTTAGAACGAAGAAACGAGCGTTGAACGTTCACGAACGTTTATCGTTTTCGTTAAAAATGGAGTAATAGGTGAAATTTTAGCAAACGAAGTTGAATAGATAAAATTCTTGCATGAACGCATAGAGTACGTAAATTGTGAACTGTGGGCTCTTGAACGAGCCAATTCAGACTTATAACGAAGAAGTTACGAGTCCGGGGACTCATGAAGTTGAAAATCATCAAAACTATATGTGGCTCGAGTCAGCGCGTGATGCGACTCAAGCTTAAATACCCAAGCCATGATGCAAAGTGAGCTTCAGACCTGCAAAACTCGCGCGCAAAGACGATAGTTAACAAAGGGACTCGCGTAGCGATGCAAGTCCGGTCTCCAAGCCCTATAGGCGACACAGCAAGACGCAAGACAACAAAGATCCGCCGCATAACGCCGATCTTAAAAGCTAGACAATAAAGAAATGTTTACAAGTAGAAGATGAAGGGAAATTATTGAGTAACGAACTAGTGAACTTAATTAAACATTATCAAGTCATAATTGAACCCAAAGTATGATCACTTAGGGTTAAAATAAAGTTAATTGAAGATGAACGCAAATGATATTCAATGTTATTACTTTACCAATGACGATCGAGTTTCGATTAATAACGTACGGACGTTAGTAAGCTGTGAGGAAGGATAATTAACTCAAACCGAGTTGTATTAATGAAATAATTTCACTTAAGTATAAGAGAACGAAGTTAGTAAGAATGATGTAAAAGAACGACGGAAAGCCGGAACCAATAAATAACAAATCTAATATGGGATTAGATTGAGAAGAAGGGCAAGATTATTTAGGAGCTAAGTATGTTCATTCATGACCTAATGTGGTATGTTATGTGCTTATGTGTTGTAGAAACTGTAAAGGCTCAAAGAAAACGTAATTGTACTATAGCAGACGCTAAAGGCAAGTTTTTCTTAAACGCTTGTCTAACCTTCGTGTTACCCAGGTTTTCAAAATGATTCACTTTATGAGATGCATGTATGATTTCAAAGAAAGGGTCGAAGCCAGTTTTAACTCGGCTAGACTAATCTTGATAGATTGACTAATTTCTTTATAAGTCTTTCAATATAGAATTGCTAATGCTATCCTATGCCAACTCTTTGGTACGGATTCAAGGTAAGCCTGAATATGTATAAACAAATGTATTTTCATCGAGTATTCGATGGGCACATGAGGTTGCCACAACTTAAACGTACACACGTTTAATGGATGTAGTGTTGATCAACATAGGGTACTATAGGCTGATCACCTAGATGTACTCGTATGCTATGCCGGACTTACGGACTTCGTGTCGGGTTGTCCTTTTCAAAGAAACTATAAGACGTTCACGTCTTGAACTAGAATTGATGATTCATGGAATATTGTTATTGAAAAATGTTTTGAAGGAAAAGGAAAGCTATTTTGAATTATTGATAGTACTTCGTAACTAACATCCAGTTATTGAAGATATACGATTCCTATGTTTCAAGCATGCTTTTAAAAATGAAATTGTTGTACTTGCTAAGCTTGTTATGCTCACACTTGCTTGATACATATGATTGCAGCTTAGACGATATGACCAAAGGATTCGACAAGGATAAAGTGAAGGCTAAAGCGAACTTGTAGATTACCTATGTAATAGTATAGGTTTGAAATGATATATTTGATGTTATGACAAGAACAAATGTAACGGTTATAAAGAACCTGGGAAATGTTAGTATTGTTTTGGAATATATATATATAAGACATATTCGTTCTTTTGAGGTATTTCAATTGAATGTTTGTGTGAACTGTAGCATCGTGGAGCACCATCTGTCGGGTTGGAAGAGACCCGAATTTGGGGGCATCATAGTGGTGCTCCAATAGCATGGTATTGGGTGTTTCTTATTTCCAAAGCATGAAAACTGACTGGTTCCACATCGGCATTGGCATTGATGAATGGCATATCTCGTCTTTGAGAATCTCCGGTTCGGCGTTAGTTGTGACCCGAGCTATTGTTAATAATGTATTTAAACTGTTGGTGAAGAGTGGAGGGGACTGCCCCAGCCATATGAATCCATGGTCGTCCCAAGAGCAGGTTGTATCCTGAATCTATCTTAAGCGCATGGAAAGATACGCATAATGTGTGAGGACCAATTTCGACTGGCAGCTCAATTACTTCGACCGAATTTCTCCGGGCTCCATCAAAAGCTTTGATGATAGCATGGCTACTCCAAATTCGGTTGAGATTGATGTTCATCTTCACTAAGGTAGTATATGGGCAGATATTTAGAGAGGAACCTCCATCTATTAAGACTCCTGCTACCATATATCCGGAGGACAAGACCGCAATGTGCAACAGCTTGCAATGACTGGTCCCTTCAGGCGGTATGTCATCATCAGTTAAGGATATCACATTGTTGTTGAAAATGTGAACAACCAAATGTTGAAACTTTTTCGTATCCACTGATGTCGGTAGATAGGCTTCTTCTAAAATCTTTAGCAGGACCTTCCGGTGATTCTCGGAAGTTAGGACCAAGTCCAAAATTGATATTTGTTGTGGAGTTTCTTTCAAGCTTAAATCCACCGTAGCTTCTTTATGACCCATAGTGCGGAGAAATTTTTCAATCTTCTCCACGGGTATTTTCCCCTTTGATTTGGTGGTAGGTTTCATCACCCGTTGGGGAAGATACAGTGGATTTTCCTTTAACACTGTAGCAGTTGTATGTGAGGTGGATCCTTCACCTTCTCCATAATTCCACGGAACTGTTCGTAAGCTAAAAATAGGATATTATGCTCTGCACGGCAAGTTGATTGGCTCGGGAGCGGCCACTTTCAAAGGATTGTTGCCTCCCTTGAGTTGAATTGTTGGCATTGTGAGCAATGTAATAATCCCATCAGTTTCAGTGGATATAACTGCTACCACGCTTTTCCACTTAATGGCCTACATCCTCACTTGCACGTAACACAGTATCGTCGTCTGCTAGGCGCAGGACACCACTGTTGATTAGATTTTGAATAAGGTGACGAAGTGCCCAGCATTCTTCTGTGTTGTGACCATGAGACTGGGAGTGATATTGACATACTCCATCAGAGTTGTACCGTCCTGAACGAGGGTTGATTGGAGGTATAAGGGAACTGATCCTTCCTTCATTGATTAGCATATGAAGGATTTCCTCCATAGGTTGGCCCAGATAGGTGAATTCCCTTTTGTTGGCGAAATCCCGACGGGCTTTGGCATTTGCTCTCTTTGTCACTTTGCTTTCCAGCATTTCATTTTCTGAAAGTGACGAGGGAATATTCATGACAATAGGTAGGAGACTGGCGTGCTCCTGGCTGATTAACTAGCGAGTCACTTGATGCTGATAAGTCACTAGTTCCGTCAATTATTCAATTTGTTTGTAGAGAGCTTTCATCTTTCGTTCCATTATGAACTGGAACTTAGCATAATCCCATCTTTCATCACCGTCTTTGATGGTCTGGGAAGAATTACAGCTAAAATTGGAACTCTGTCAATTGCTCCAATTAATCATGTTGACCTCTTCTTCTTTGTGTTGTGGAATAGGGTTGTCTTGTACGTGAGGTTGATCTGGTTTTGTAACCACGATCTCTCCGTTGTCTATCAGGTCCTGGATCTTGTGTTTTAAGGCCCAACAATCCTGAGTATTATGTCCAGGTGACCCGGCATGATAAGCGCATTTCCGAGCAGCATTGAAACCCCGTCCATTAGGGTTGGCTGGTGGAAGAAGATGCATAATTTTCTTCTGTGTTGTCAGAAGATTTAAGATGTTCTCGAGGGTATCCCCTAAGGGTGCAAACACTCGAGGGCGTTTGACTTCTCCACCTTTTGGTATTGGAGGGTTTGTAGATTGTGCTTGAAAGGGAGTGTAGTTTCTCCTTTGAATAGGCATGTTTTGATTGCCTTTTTGCCCTATAGTATCAGGGAAACATCTTCCTCTTTCTTTTTATGGACCCTCCGGGGGTTGTTCCCATAATTTCAGTTGGATGTGATCGTGAATGACTTTGAGTCTTGACTAGGTCTTGAATCTTTCCCGACTTCAATCCCATCTCGGCCATCTCCCCATGTTTGACCATTTAGGAAAATGGTTTGCGATCTTGGCTAAAACTCTCTCATAGAAGGAGATTCTTGTATGTCTATGAAAGTCATGACCATTTCTAATTACAATATTGGCGAGAACTAACTTGGCGAAAAGGCATCTCCACCTCTGAGCATACTCTCTGAAAGACTCGTTAGACTGTTTCTTGATCTTGGTAATTTGATACCGATCAGGAGCCATCTAAGTTTGAAATTAAAGCTGTATTGAGTGAGGAAGGCATGTGCTAGCTCTTCCCAGCTATGGATTTTGGAGTTGTCTAATCTTGTGTACCACGAACGGGCTTCTCCAGTTAGACTTTTTTGGAATAATTGCATTCTGAGCTTTTCGTCCTCAGCATAAGATCCAAGTTCTCCAATAAACACTTTTAAATGTGTATAAGGATCTCCTAACCCGTCATATTTTTCAAAGTCAGGAGTTTTAAATTTTTCTGGATAACGAACCCAAGGAAAATACACGGATCAAAGATAGAAACACTCCGTGTGTTCCAATTCCTTTGATAACACGAAGGGTCTCTTCCATTTGGAGGACTTTCTTTTGATGTCACCGGGTATGCGGATCTCTAGTGGGATGGGCAAGCATCAAGAGTTTTGTTGGTCGTATCCAACTGTGGTTCAGGTATGGTAATAACCTGGATTCCTCCTTTTGTGGAGGATTCAGCATGTCTGGTATTTTCGACCACATGTGGTGGTGTAACTCTTTGAGTAGAACAACCAAATCGTAATTTGTTTACTTAATCAATTGAATTCTTTCTGAAAAAGCTGGATTAAGTTCAGTCTGGTCGGATGACGACATGATTGACTGTATGCCTGTTGCCTTTTTAGACTTTGAACGGGTAGTAGGTCCGATTGATTCCCTTCAAAAGACTTGCATAGTTTAGTCTTTAGGGGATGTATATAATAACATGCTATGTGATGTGTCCATTTTAGGAATTTTCATCCTACACAACGGATGTTAGCTATCTGTAGCATATATGTGTACACATTTCTTCATATTTCTCATTACATGGAGATAGATATGAAATGACATTACAAGTAATTGTGTTTACAAGTAATTAAAATGAGAGTATGAAGAGACTTTCCTCCGTTTTGGGTTTATCAGAGGCTGACCTATCTTAGGTTACTCTCGCGACTTTTTGGCAGGAAGGTTTCCAAATCATCGTAATCTACTTGACGGGAAGTTAATCCGGTCTTTCAACTGGAGTGAATTTGGGTGGTGCCTTTCCTGAGCCTCGGAGAATTAGTCTTCTCACGAGTCCAGTAATCAAACACCGACGGGATAGCCTCCTGGTGGAGGGACCACACAACATACATTCACATACATCGCGTCTCACCGTATGAAAATGATGACATGTGCGAAGCACTAATATCACAAGCAGATATGGTACGAAGCACTAATATCACAAGCAGTTATGGTGAGAAGAACTAGCATCACAAGCAGTTATGGTGCGAAGCACTAAGTGCAATAAGGAAATGCATTCGTACACATTCATCAAAATGTAAATGCAACATCCACACACAAGCAGATAATTGTTTTGAAAAGATTGTAATAGCGGCTTAAGTCCTCTTACTGGAGTCCCCAGCAGAGTCGCCACCTATCGACGTCAAGATTTTTGGATGTCCCTTTCCGTTACTTGTTCTTTGGTGTTCTAATTTTATGTGAGATTTGTTTGAAAAAAAAAGTGAAAAAAGTCTGACATGTATAATGTCGACGATGGACTGTTAAGAGTCGCCAGTTGGTTTTTTAAATGGTTGTACCAACACAACCGAGAAAAGGTTTGCACATTGACCTAGTGATGTGACACTGCTAAACGGGTCGGTGAAACCGAGATTCATTAGGTTCCGAGGACTTGGTTATGCGGGGGAAAGGTGTTAGGCACCCACGGACATCCGTGTTACCACAGTGACCGCCTCTTTTTAAGAAACTATTATCTGAATGTGTGTGTGTGGGTCAATGTGCTGTTATTTGAGAGTAGTGCGAGGCCTCGTTCGCACCTATATAAACAGGGTTTGAATTTCTGTAAAAATTCAATTTTTAGCAAGATATGGCAATGATGTTTTATAAAATGGTTTTTTAAACCATGATGCTCAATAGTAATTGAGACCTTTTACACTCCCATTTTATTAAATGTTCGGCTTGATTGATTTTATTTTACGAATGCGAGGCATTCGTATGAAAATAATATACACAATGATGCCGACTTGCTCGTGGGTATGGAAACCATCGAGGAAATTTGAGAATCGCGTAAAATAATTTACAAGTCGCTTATAATGAAAAAATGTCCATCACGGAACCAAATCTAGATTGATAGGCTAAATCTATGATCACATGATTCTAAAGCACAAGAATACATAATTTGTATGAAAGCGATAGCGGTATATATATAAAAGCGTAAATATATATATATCTGAGACAGGATCACCAACCACGAAGCACCTCTATGGGGATCAAAAATGTAAATAAAGGCATTAAAAGCTATCAACCATACGGAGGAAACTCCGTAAAGGGATAAACGTAAATAAAGTCAGTAAATACGGCCAACCGCATACAAAGGAAACTCAGGGCGGATGAATGTAAATAAAGTTGTAAATACGATCAACTACCAATGAAGTAAACTCGAGGCGGAATGAAATGTAAAGAAAGCTATAAAGTGATCAACCACCACGTAAGTAAACTTGGTGGGACAATATATATATATATATATATATATATATAAAAGCAATAAACGCACGGATATAAAATCGAGGCTCATTGATGTAGAGTTCGACCACGATTCATATATATATAAGTGTGTGTATATATATATATATATATATATATATATATATAAGCGAAACGCATGCCGGATATAAAATCCGGGCTCATCGAGCGAGTCGACCACGATTATATATATAAATATATATATATATATATATATATATATATATATATATATATAAGCGGAGTAAAAAAGCAGGATGTAAAATCCGGGCTCATCGAGCAGTCAGACCACGGTTTATATATATAAATAAATAAATAAATAAATATATATATATATATATATAAAAGCGAGTAAAGCGCACTGGGCAGAAGTTTAGGCTCATCGAACAAAGTCCAGGCACACAGTTAATATATATATAAATATATATATATATATATATATATATATATTAAAGCAAATAAACGCTCAAACCAAAAAAGTCAGGCTCAATCGAGGCATAACTCGATAATTTTAGTCAATATATATGTATATATATATATATATATATATATATATATATATATATATATATATATCTGATGAAATGAAACCACAGATAGAAAGTCTAAAAGCAAGCAACACGACTCTCGGCGTGTAGAAGGGTGTGTGCAAAGATGAAGAGAAAGACTCTAAAATGTGTGAAAAGGTGAAAGTAGTATGCACACAAGCCAATCATGTTTGATGATAAAGCATATACTTTGTAACAATCTTATTCATTTATTAATAAAAAGTATTAATTTATTAAAAGCTTTTAATTATCTACGATGATCTTTGTTTTTATAATATGTGATAAACCCATAGTTTTAAGCAATGCTTTTAGAATAATGATGATGATCATTCTAATGAGATCTAAATTCTTAGAAAGCTTAAAACTAAAATAGTTCCCAATCGTTGGATTACTAAATTGGGGATTAGTAAATCAGGATAGATTGGTACATACGTCGCTTGCTTCATTGGATGAGGATGATTGATCTCGTGATCATTTGTGTGGAGACACTAAAGCAAGTATGTAGGTGCTTATTAGAGAATAAGTTCACTGAACGTGGCTCGCTAAGGAATACCTAATAGAGTTTTACTTACCTGTCAATAGGAATTCATGTAGTGATAGTAATACAAGTGATCCTTGGACTTGAGATCATCATAGTATCTTGTGTATGATGAGTTATACTTTGACTTATTCCTTAAGACCCTTAGGGTATATCAAAGGGTATGCTTGGGTATAATAAGTCGTACATGAAGATAATGTATGATCAATAAAGAATCTACCACTTCTATTAAAAGAAGAGAAATGTCTATGTGATTCGATAAATGACAACCCAGAAGAGTCCTTGGCGGCGAGAATGAAATTAGAAAGGAGTTTCTAATTTACATTATTTGGAGTTCATGCATTTAAGAGTCGAAATACATATAATTAAATAAAATAAGACTTGTGGTAATTCCATGTCTTATATTTAATTGGGACATTGTATGGTGGAAGGATTGAATTGTCACGGTAACTATTTACTCAAAGGTTCTTTTATGATTAATGTTGAAATCTATATTATCCGGATATCGTTGATCATTTAGGGAGGCTTATCCTATTGTAGAATAAATATTATTTATTTAAATAAATTAATTGTTTAATTTATTTATTTAAATAAGATTAGAATTGTTCTAATTGATTTATTCACAATAGGTTTAATATGGAGAGAACCTAAAGGGTCACACCATAAAAGGAAGAATAATTATTTAAGAAGTTAATGGCATAATCGTAATAATATGTTAAGTATACTTAATTTAATCTATGGTGATAGAATAAATTAAATAGCTTAATATTTATTATTTAATATTTTAGAAATATTAAATATAAATTAATAAGAGAGTCTTATTAATATTATTACAATTATTATTATTATTTTAATTTCTAAAGAGTTTAGAAATTAATTTAATATAAGTACTCTCATTTATTCCTAATAGGGTTAGGAGGAAAATTAGTTAAAGGAGTTTAATTAATTATCCCTAATAAGATTAGGGAACCCATTTAATTAAAGAGTTTAATTAAATAATACCTTATTTTATTAAATAAGGTTACACGATATCTTTATAAGAGAGTCTTATATAGGATATCAATATATACGTGATAATTCGATTTGTTGGAAAGACGTTCTTTTCTATAGAGATAGAAAAACTAGGGTTTAGCCAACCACCCTTCTTCTTGAAAATTCTTTTTCCTTCTTTGGATTACCTCTCAGAGGCCAAACACTTGGGTGGCTAACGTTGATCAAAGGAAGGAACCAAACCCGGTGGATTCAAGTTGAGCGAAAAGGATTGGAGGTGAACTTGTACACGAGGAAGCTCGATCTTGATGGTATGATTTTATTCTTTATCTTTTGTTTAATTAATAATTGTGCATAAAGGGTGATCGGGTATATGATTTGTAAAATTTTTATTTTAAACTCTGATTTTACACGTTTTTGCACTTTTTATGCAATTTGATTGCGCATATGAATATTACAAACCTAACAGTGGCATCAGAGCCAAACCTTTAAGCAAATTATTAATTGTTCATATTTGATATGTATATTGATATGTGTTTAGAACAATTTAATTGGGCATAATTTTATTGTATAAAAATTAAAAAAAAACGAAAATCTTTATTCTGGCGAACTGTTTTTTTTTTTGTATTCCTTTTATGCGCGTGGGCATAATTGGTAATGCCAATTTTTATACATATCAAAAACAGTTAACAGGTGAATCAAGGGAAATCACGGAAAAAAGGGAGCATTCATGTGAGTCACGGATACACGTTTTTTTTTTAAAAAAAAAAAAAAAAAAACTTCCAATGAATCAAGTCTAACCGCACAGAAATCAAAGGCTACAGGATTCTAAGTACGGTTGTTATGAAATCAAGCTTTCCTGGATAAAAGCTTTCCTGGATTCACTTGAAAAAGTTAAAGGGGAACATGTTAACGTAATATATATATATATTTAATATATATATACGGTTATTATATATATATATATATATAATAGTTATATATATATTATTCTTAATAATTTTAGAATTAAAATAAAATTTATTTTAATTTTAAAATAAAAGGTTCATTTTAATTTTAAAATAAAAAATTTTATTTTAATTTTAAAATTAAATTTCATGCTAACTAATTAGAGTTGGAATTGGATTTCAAGATAACTAATTAGAGTTGAAATTGGATTCTATTTTTCCTTAAATAAAGGAATTTATTTTGATATGAAATTATATTTCATATTATTCAAAAATAAAAAGGTTTATTTGTGAATAGAAAAGAGAATCCTAATTTCCTTAAATAAAGGAGTTTATTTAGATATGAAATAAAATTTCATATTATTCAAAATAAAGGTGTTTATTTGTGAATAGGAAAGAAAATTAAGTGTTTCCTTTAATAAAAGATTTTTTTTACATGGAATTGGATTCATAATTAATTAAAATAAAAGAGTTTATTTTAATTAAATTTTTTTTTACATGGAATTGGATTCCATAATTAATTAAAATAAAGGAGTTTATTTTGATTAATGATTTTGATTAAAATAAAATAATTTATTTTATTCAAAATTGGATAAATTAAAATAAAATAGTTTTATTTTGATTTAAATTTGGATTAAAATAAAGGAGTTTATTTTGATTCAAAATAAATTTTATACTAACTAAATTTGCCAATTAAATGATATCAATATATATATTAAATATTTATTATTCATAAGATGAATGTTATTTATTGATGCATATGATGATGTGTATGATAATAAATAGGATTGATTATGGAATTTATCACCAATATGATTGAATTTTATTTTAGTTGGATGCATGAATGTATGGATTTTATTAAATTGGGTCTGCGTGTACTCGTCGTCTTCTCTAATTTTTCTTAATGTAAATTTTATTCCCCTCTATGTACTTCCCTCGATCACGATCGAGGTTTCTATTTATTTTAAATAGTTTTGTAATAGGAATAATTAGAATTAATTTTGAAGAATTGGAGATCGAGGAAGGAGCAAAAGGCGCTTGAAGACCCGTTTGTAATGGAGCCGGGTTTAAATGTAATAGTTATATTTAAATATTATTTCTTGCACCCTAGGGTTTGACCTTTTGGTTCACTTGGTGGCTCTAGTGAACCAAACTAGAATAAAAGTCCATAATCAATCCGGGTAGAATATAATATTCTATATGTGCATGTTTATACTATATATATTATATATATATGCAAACATATGCTTGCATGTTCATTAATATACGCGTATTTTATATATATATATATATGCATGCGCTAAACAAGATAAGACAAATTAATAACAAACCCCTCAATTTTTTATATTAAGTCCTAAGCGTTCAAAGATATTTGGAATATCGAACGCCGCTTTCTAGCATGATAAAATTAATAGAGTATTAAATATTTAATATGAATTTGTTGTGTCACCACAAGGCAAGTATTAAGTATTTAAGATGTTAATTTATCACATTTGATGCTTATAAAGAAAATTGAACAATATTATTTTGTTGTGTCACCACAAGGATGATATTTTTCTTTTTGAATATATGGAGTGCTAGGTCGGACTTAACTTAGATAATTTTGATTCGGATGTGCCACCACTTGATCAAAATAATCTAAGAGGCAAAAGAAAAGGAGTTGCATAGTTGATGTAATTGACAAAAGTTGTCTACCTATTTATTTATATATAGTTTGTTGTGTCACCATAAGGCTATATACATTTGAAATGGGATCCTTATTCTCACTAGCAGATCTTTAATTAGATTTTTTTAGAACTATATATATTGAGGGTAATATAGTTTGAAGAAAATAGTGGGAGATACCAATTTAAAACAAGACCTAATTTATTTTGGTAATTAATAAAAGACTATGTTAAAATGTTAATTACAAATTCATTTACTGAAATTTTACAATGTCTAAAATTACTATCCTTTCATGAAGCATATTAGATGCTAAATTAACGGGCCAGAATTAAGCGGATTGGTTAAGGAATTTAAGAATAGTTCTCATAGTGAAAAAGCTATCTTATGTCATAATCGCTTTATCCTGCAATGGTTGCGAGATAATGCCTCGAGGAAGAGATTGCTACTTTTAGAAAGTGGCAAAATGATGCACTGATTGGCTCGATGCATCATCATGCTCGCATCCATGAAAAAACGAGCTTGACGTTAGCATGAAACTATGGATGCTCTTACTATATTCCCGCACATCAAGTAGTTGATGGTGAGGAAAATAGGGGTGATAAATATAAGATATCTAAGGAGCTCTTCCGATCTAGAATGGCCAATGGCACTATAAATACAGACAAAAAGTTCTTAACATAATCAATTTGATTGATCAATTAGGACAAATTGGTTTTGTCATGGATGGAGAGTTGAGCCAAGATTTGATCTTGCACTCACTCCGGACTCCTTTCACAATTGTTGTGAATTTTTCATATAAACAAGCTAGATATCGGTCTTTGGCGATTTTCTCAACATGTTGAAAAAAATGATGAGAGTCACTTTCAACCAAGAAAGACCATGTCTTCTTGGTAGGGTCAAAGGATCTTACGAAAAGAAGAACGATTCAAAGAAGGTATAAATAGAAAGGCAAAAACAAAGGATAATAAGAACAAAATAATACTGAATGACAAAGGAGTTTGCTTCCACCGCTATAAGCACGGACCTTTGGAAAGAAAGCTGCGAAGAAGCATCTTGCAGAGGCTAACCAAAGAAGCTTAGTGAAGTTTGATTCTAATCGCTTTTTGTTCATGATTGAAATAAATTTTTCTTTAAGTCAAGGTTCTATTTGGATATTGGATATCGACTTTGGTTATCATAAATATAGATTTATGAAGGGACCAAGCAGAAGTGGAAAGCTGAACATAGATAAGTAATCCTATGTGTGGAAAATGAAGCAAATGTTGCTACATTAGCCATAGAAACTTATAGTTTAGCAATGCCTATGGGAAAAATCTATTAAGTCAATAAGTTATTGTATTTCAGTTGTTGTTAGAAATATTATTTCCATTTTATTGTTGGACAATGAAATCTTTGGTATTATAATTAAGAACAATTATTGTTCTATTTATAATAATAATGTTTCGTATAGAACTGAAAGATTACTTAATGTATTTTGTATACTTGACTTACGTGAAAAATTATTTTGTAAATTGAACAAACTAGTATAAGAAAAGGAGATGATCATTCAAAGAGTTGAATGTATGTATTTGTTGAAATACAAGTGTGAATTATTTGAAAGGTTCAAAGAATTCAGAAGTGAAACAAATTGGCAAAGTATTAAGATTCTTTGATTAGATAAAGGAATAAATACTTGTGCAATAAGTTTCTAGATCATCTCAAATGGTTTTCTCATAATGGACACATCGTCATGTAATAATTGATTGATGTATCTGAATGAAAAATCATACCTTGTTGGACATAGTGCGGTCCATAATGATTTTCTGAAACATTCCAATATCATACGGGATAATGTCCAGAAAAGGTCGTGATATCTACGAAAAGGTAACCTCAAAATCCATTTCAAGACTCCATAAAAGTTATGGGCGAGGAGGATTCTAATCTTAAGTATGTTAAGATAAGGGTTTGTCCAACTTATGTGAAAAGGTTTCAAAGGATAAGCTTGGGACAAAATTTGACATATACTGATTTGTGGGACATCCTAAAGTAAGTTTAGGGCATATGTTCTATAATCCTACATAGAAAAGGTGTTTATTGAAATACCACGCATCTAAGATAAAGGTGTTTATCATTGAAGGGCTAGTGGGAGGATAATAGATTTTGAAAAGTTCAAGAACCACAAAACACTATAAGTCGAATAAGAGGAACACGTAGATAGACCTATTGTACCACCACAAGATAAATAAATCTGGAATAGTACCAAAGATACCTAGAGGTATGAATTCATCATGGATGATGATGATGAGGTACACATCATAGAAGATGATGATCCGAGTTACATTCGATGAGGTAAGACTTGAGTGTGTGTACAAAAGGGTCGATTGGGAGCATCATGACATTCCTAGTACTATATGTTGATATCTACGGATAAGGAATGACATACCAATGCTTCTCAATCGATAAAGATAAAGTTGTCTAAACATTCCTCCATGAATGGTTTGGGAAGAGTATCTTAATTGGGGATAAAATCTATAAAGATGATATCTGAGAGGATGCTCGACTTAACCCAAGGAAGCGATATATTCATTTGATGCTAAAGTCGTTTAGCATGACAAACTCAAGAGATGTCTCATGTCGATGAGCTATGGAGTGTATCTCTCTTAATAGTCCCCACAGACTCTCGAAAGAGAGGTCGCATGAGTGACAATCATGCATGCAATGAAATGTACGAGACACGATGTTGATCGGTCATATTATGAAGAAGTTCACTATGAGTCGGTGAAAAATATCTTAAAAGTGCTTACTTAAGCACTAAGGATGTGATCATATTCATGGTGGGTCTTAATTAAAACTAGAGGGCTTAGCAGACTCAAGTTTTTCGATGACAGACCAAGGCGACAAAAAAATTCACTTTAAGGTAAAAGGTTACCTTGAGCAGTGGTGCGATAGAATGGAAAGGTTCCAAACATTGAAAGAGTTCTTTGGTTTAGTAATAAAGACAAAGTATATAGCTATAAATGAAGCTGCAAGTTGATTGTTTGGATTAAAAGTTCATTCTGAGAACTAGGAATAGTTCTAAGTCTCATCTTGGATCTAAACATGTGTTGTGGCACTTTCATTTGATTATTAGAATCATTGAAACATGGGAAATCACTATAGAGATAGTGAACTCTCATGAACAACATTACATATCCATTAACTAAAGCTTATCCAACAATGAGGATAATCGTCACTTAGAGAAGAAGAGTATGAGATACCATGACGATTGGCTTTAGTGCAAGTGGGAGATTGAAAGTAGTATGCTTTACAAGCCAATCATGTTTGATGATAAAGCATATACTTTGTAACAATCTTATTCATTTATTAATAAAAAATATTAATTTATTAAAGACTTTTAATTATCTACATGATCTTTGTTTTATAATATGTAATAAACTCATAGTTTTAAGCAATGCTTTTAGAATAATGATGATGATCATTCTAATGAGATCTAAATTCTTAGAAAGCTTAAAACTAAAATAGTTCCCAATCGTTGGATTACTAAATTGGGGATTAGTAAATCCGGATAGATTAGTACATCGTTCTTGCTCGTTGGATGAGGATGATTGATCTCATGATCATTTGTGTGGAGACACTAAAGCAAGTATGTAGGTGCTTATTAGAGAATAAGTTCATTTGAGCGTGGCTCGCTAAGGAATACCTAATAGAGTTTTACTTGCATGTCAATAGGAATTCTGTAGTGATAGTAAGACAAGTGATCCTTGGACTTGAGATCATCATAGTATCTTGTGTATGATGAGTTATACTTTGACTTATTCCTTAAGACCCTTAGGGTATATCAAAGGTATGCTTGGGTATAATAAGTTGTATACGTACAGAAGATAATGTATGATCGATAAAGAATCTACCACTTCTTTAAAAGAAGAGAAATGTCCTATGTGATTCGATAAATGACAACCCAAGTAGTCCTTGGCAAGGAGAATGAAATTAGAAAGGAGTTTCTAATTTACATTATTTGAGTTGTGCATTTAAGAGTGAAATACATATAATTAAATAAAATAAGACTTGATGAGTAATTCCATGTCTTATATTTAATTGGGACATTGTATGGTGGAAGGATTGAATTATGCGGTAACTATTTACTCAAAGGTTCTTTTATGATTAATGTTGAAATCTATATTATCCGGAAAGTCGTTGATCGCTTGGGAGGCTTATCCTATTGTAGAATAAATATTATTTATTTAAATAAATTAATTGTTTAATTTATTTATTTAAATAAGATTAGAATTGTTTCTAATTGATTTATTCACAATAGGTTTAATATGGAGAACCTAAAAGTCACACCATAAAAGGAAGAATAATTATTTAAGAAGTTAATGGCATAATCGTAATAATATGTTAAGTATACTTAATTTAATCTATGGTGATAGAATAAATTAAATAGCTTAATATTTATTATTTAATATTTTAAAATATTAAATATAAATTAATAAGAGGAGTCTTATTAATATTATTACAATTATTATTATTATTTTAATTTCTAAAAGAGTTTAGAAATTAATTTAATATAAGTACTCTCATTTATTCCTAATAGGATTAGGAGGAAAAATTAGTTAAAGGAGTTTAATTAATTATCCCTAATAAGATTAGGGAACCCATTTAATTAAAAGAGTTTAATTAAATAATACCTTATTTTATTAAATAAGGTTACTTGATATCTTTATAAGAGAGTCTTATATCGGATATCAATATATACGTGATAATTCTAATTTGTTGGAGAGTACGTTCTTTTTACTATAGAGATAGAAAAACTAGGGTTTAGCCAACCACCCTTCTTCTTGAAAATTCTTTTCCTTGGTGGATTACCTCACAGGCCAAACACTTGGGTGGCTAACGTTGATCAAAGGAAGGAACCAAACCCGGTGGATTCAAGTTGAGCGAAAATGATTGGAGGTGAACTTGTACACGAGGAAGCTCTCGATCTTCAAGGGTATGATTTTATTCTTTATCTTTTCGTTTAATTAATAATTATGCATAAAGGGTGATCCGGGTATATGGTTTGTAAATTTTTTTTTTAAACTCCGATTTTACACGTTTCCGCACTTTTTATGCAATTTGATTGCGCACATGAATATTACAAACCTAACAGAAGGCTTACAGCTGACTGATAAAGGAGGCTTCTATATCTTTAGAGTGGGTAAACACTGACTCTTGTAGGTACAAAAGGGCTATATATGACCTCACAGGTGTTTAAAAGGGGAAAGTACACTGCATGGGATGAGTGCAAAGCAAATTGGACAGGGCTTCCTCGCCTTTTTCTCTTGCAAAATGGGCAGTCCAAGGCTTCTATTTATAGCCAATTTAGCCACAGGTGTACCTGCGGCTAAGCCGCAGGTGTACTAGAGGCAACCCGGGTGGGCCCAGGTTTGTCGGGTCGGATCGTCTCGAAGTACGTGCACTCAGGCACTGTAATGTCCACTCGAACTTTCAGAAGTGCAATCCGGGCATCCGTTTGAGGTATACAGGACCTATTTTGACCGCCATTGCCGAGAGTTGTCACGATGGCATGGGATTAGAGTTTGTACGAAGTCATTGAAGATGGGACGATGCCCTCTGGTCTTCAAGCTTCAACTTTCATCCGTTACCCCGCACAATAGTCACTCGGGATTGGTTAGTCTTGTGGGACATCGTTACGTAGAAACGTGATGTGGCATCGTATTGATGAGATGACGATGTTGCCCCTCACCGGTGTTATCGCCGGATTGGGCTAATAAAGAGGACGTTGCTCAGACTTCACTGAGATTGGAATGCTGCAATTGTCGAAGGTCCTCATTGTTATCTTTGAGGTGTGCCTATCTTCCCGATGTTATTGTCGGGTTGGTGCAGTCTATATCGTTGTGAGCGCTGAGATTGAAACTGGTTGCATTTGAAACAAGCATTTTCGGGGTTATCGCCGAAACTGCATTCCTTGGGGTTATCACCAAGGTTGGTGGCTATTCTCATGGTTGGGACTGAGACTGGATACCTCGGGGTTATCTCCGAGATTAATCGATTTTCTCCGGTGTGTGTTCTGACATTGGATCTGCATACCTCGGGGTTACATCCGAGGTTGGAACTATTACTCCCAAAGTGTGATCTGGGGTTGATGCTGAACTTCCGGTAGTATCCGGTATGGATTTTGATTGACTTTCAGGGTTACCTCTTAAAAGACAAATCTGTCCTCCTACAATGTTAGTGACAGTGGTACAGAAAATTTCGAGTGTCTACAATGTGTATTCAAACTCATATAATACAATTGTAAACATATGAGTAGTGTCACACATTATTACAAAAAAGGGGGGAAAGTATTGAGATGAACAACATAATATTTTCAATGGATCACTAGTATATGAATTATATGATCATCCCAATGCAATGAACTCACCGCCATTTATATGTTGTTCTGAGCTTTTTCACATGGCTATGATAGAATGCATGGGATGCTGCAGCACTGTTTTGGGTTTATTAGTTCACTTCTATTTTGTATATAATTTGTGGGTCCATCCATACACTAGCAGTAGGGTTTGGGGAGTAATTAATACTTGTATACAGAATAAGCAAACTTAACTAGAGTTTAGTGAATAGTTCCCTTCCCTATGCACCACTCTCTGCTTTTGGAAACAATTGTCTCATTTAAACTTCTGATTTTTTTTTAAAATGAATATCAAGATTTTCCTAGACACATCTAAGCAATATAGTTTTGTAATGTGATAAAAATAATTTTATTGCAAAAATATAAAGAAGAAGGAAGATATATGTGTTCGACAAATCTTAATACGTGCAAGGAAAAAGCCAAATATCAAACAATAGTATAATTATTTGATGCATCATATCGTGTATGAGCTACCATGCCAAGAAAGTATTATAGAGTATTACTACATATGAAAGAGATAAGTGCCCAAAAATGAAATGGACACATCATTTGCCAATCACTATATACATTTTCTATGGTTTTCTATGGAAAACGATATCTTAGCCCAATTGCACTACTCGTGACGCGGACTTGTCATGAGCATCAAATCCTTCTTCACTTAAATTGGCAAAAACTAAGCCAAATATATAAATAATCTAATAGATTTGAAAATCAAAGCACAATTCTTGTTCTTAAGAATAGAACTATTTTCACAAGGTCTACTTTTACATGACGGTGGAAGTGGTGCATGTCTCATCTTTATGTGATGGAAAATATTGAAGAAATATTATAAAAAGAACTTATGAATAACAATTTCCTTCTTAATTCTTTTTTGTGAATATTTCATTTTCTATATAAGGACAACATGAGTGTGTGTGTGTATTTTTTTTTTACGTACGTACACCTTGAAGAACTGCTTGATATACAGTAGTAGTATTATTATCCAGAAGTTGCAAAATGAAAGTAATTAAAATAGAGGAAGTGTCGTGTCCTGCGACCATGCTAAGCATGATACTGTGTACAATCTCATTTTCTGACATGAATTATTTGTTGTTTTCATCATCGTGAATGCTGAGCAAGTAAGTGACAAGGTCTTGGAACTAATAAATACCCAAATAATCAAACACTCGACTATAACATGTAAATAGGACAAGGCATGAGTAGGCGGAGTTCAAACATATGAATACTACAACACATCATACCAGAGTAGAGACTAGAAAGAACATAAGCTAGATGAGCCTGAGTAGAAGTACCTGCCTACCTAATTTCAGAGTGTTTACTAGACATCTTTGAAGGAAATCTCCCAAATGTGCAGTCTAAGAAGACATAATCAGTCTGACATCTAGGTTCCCTAGTTCTCTTACTTAAATACTTGTCAGATAAGCTTTGCGAACACTCTTGATCAAGTCTGCAATCTCCTGTGTGCAATATGCTACCGAAATTACCTTCAAACAAAAATATAAGGGCTCCTGGAGTTCACAAATAGCATGTTAGGCAAAGAATCATCGGTCAACTAAAATTGAATGAATAACATAAATTGAGCCAACCAAAGACAATGAAGTTGAAAAGGGAAATGTATGGGTGTATGTGTGTGTGTGTACACACACACAAACAAACAATTAAAATCTGCATTGAAGATCGAAAACCAATAAAAGAAATAAGTAGTAAAATTCAATGATCAAAGATAATAAGGTTCTGCCCACATCATTTGAGCTTGATTGAATATATAAAAATTGAACCTATCAAATCAATCAATGAGAATTAAGTTGAAAAAGAAAAAAAAAACAAGGAAAGAACAAAAAAGAGGTGAACACTTCAATGCCAGCATTGAAGATCGAAAACCAATAAATAAAAGATTAGGTAATATTAACAAAAACTTTCAAGCATAACACATTGCAGACTTTAAAGCGCTTAAGGGGAACAATTATAAAATAAAAAGAAAATAAAAAACCTTATTAGGGAATCCTAATTTCCTATCAAAAATTAAACATTCATGTGGCACATTCCAAGTGAGTGAGCTTGTTATCTCATGAAGATTTTTTTTATAAGTATGATGGTGAAAAACCAATAAATACACAAAAAATCAAACACTCGGATCAATAGAACTAGATCACAAATTCTTGGAAAAATATAAAAAAAAACTTCTTAAAAGAAAATTTAATCAGAGATATTGTTTTGAAAAGGGCAAGATCCAAATAGAGAATACGTAAAGAGTGGAAGAGAAATGCTTAGCTTGTGAAGGTTCATGAGAAACCCTGCTAAAAAACCCAATTTCTAGGGCACGACTATAGCAGCCGGTGCCTTCAGCATAATCGCGTTCTTTATCGGCTTTAAATCCTCTCGCCATCAATTCTTCTGCGTACTCCACCGATTTCTCACGTTTCTGTTGTTGTTGCATTTGCAAGATACCGTGATTATAGAAGAGAGGCTTGAGTGAGATTTGGGATGCTTACCGCTCTAAGATAAAAATTGGGCAGGACAGAGCCGGAATGAAATTGTGGGAGAAAATGACCAAAAAAATGTAAAGTATTGGGAAGTACATTATTAAGTATTTTGAAGTAATTTTTTTTCCTAATTTACGACATTGGGGCTTGAGCATGATGATGATTCACTCTCATTGTCACACCAAAAGAATTTGTTTTGATTTCTTTTTATGTTAGTATATAATGACATAACGTGCTTCAATTAAATTTTCATCACAATTCGATTATCATACCACTGTTATTAAGTTAGACAACTAATATAATATTTTTTATTAACTAGTAATAATCAAATTAATCATTAGTTATAACGGAAGTTACACATATTCTAAAAAGTAATAATTATAGTTGATCGAGAGGAATGTGCACTTATTTCATGTGTACGTTGGGGTGAGCACACTAAGAAAATCGGTTATTTTCGACGAAATTATTCTGATAGAATTTATTCAGTGGAAAATAAGTTAATTATGATGAAAAATTTCATCGGAAATAACTTCGTCGAAATTAAAAGTACAATTTCAACTACTTAAGAGGAGAGAAAGCAATGGAATGGATTAAAGTGACTTAAAGTTATTTTAAAATGACTTAGAGCCCGTTCGGCAACGACTTATTTTAAAATTACTTAAAATTAAAATATAAGTTGACTTGTAAGTATTTACTTATAAGTAAAAGCGTTCGGTATCAATTTGACTAATAAGTCAGAAATTAAGTTAAAAACAAGTTATGAAGGTGTTCGATTAATTATGACTTATATGTTAAAATCAAATGTAAAGATTACTAAAAAGGAAAAGATGGGAAAATAGAAAAGGGTCAAAATAAACATTATATTTGGTCAAACTAACGTAGTTTAAAAAGACTTATAAGTCATTTTAAAATAAGTTACAAATACTTATTTATTTTTTTGACTTAAAAATCAACTTATAAGTAGAAAAACAAGTCATTGCCAAATTGAGGAATAGAGGCAAATGACTTATAAGTTGGTTTGACCAACTTATAAGTCACTGTCGAACAGGTCCTTAAAGTTAAAATTTAAGTTGAGTTCTAAGTCATTTTAAAATAAGTTACAAATACTTATTTATTTTTTTGACTTAAAAATCAACTTATAAGTAGAAAAATAAGTCATTGCCAAATTGAGGAATAGAGGCAAATGACTTATAAGTTGGTTTAACCAACTTATAAGTCACTGCCGAACAGGTCCTTAAAGTTAAAATTTAAGTTGAGTTCTAAGTCATTTTAAATTGTGTCTTATAAGTAAAAGTGTTCGGTACCAGATTGACTTATAAGTCAGAAATTAAGTTAAAATAATTTGTTAATTTTTTCAACTGATAATGACTTATAAGTTAAAATCAAATGTAAAAATTACTAAAAAGAACATTAATAAAAAGACACATTGATTTAATATAATATCATAAGAATTACCATTTTTCATTAAATTAAACACCAAACAAATAAATATATTATATTGTATTATAAGTATAATATAATATAAAATAAATATAATACATATAAATATTATATTATATATACATATATTATTTTGTATTATAATATTGTATATTTAATAGTATATTATATTTATATAATTATATATATAATATATATATATATATTATATAATATAATATATATTAATAATATATTATTATATAATAGTATAATAGTATATATTATATTATATGTTAGAATATTATATATTTAGTGTTATATTATAAATAAATATAATACCTACTAATATATATTTTATATTGTATTGTATCAATTATATATATATATATATATATATATATATATGGGTCGGAAGGAAAGAAGTATAATTTAAAAAAATAAAAAAAAAAGTAAAATAGACATTACATTTATTCAAACTAACTTATTAAAAATAGTTTATAAATTATTTTTAAATAAGTACTAAATTAGTGCTTATTTACTTTGACTTATAAGTTATTACCAAACAACCACCACTAACAAACGAGTTATAAGTAGGTTTTTTGGAACACCCCTTAAAAGAAAAATAAACTTGGACACCTCACCATTCTCTCACAACCCTCGCCCTCTCGTCTCCTCTCCCTCACAACCCTTTCCTCCCTAGTCTTTCACTCTATACCTAATTTTGAAAGCTTAAGACTATCTGGATAATGATAAAAAGCGAAATCAGAAACCCTTGACCCCAATCTCAAAGAAACCAAAGTTTCTGTAGAAGTAACCATCAAATCGAACGCTTTAGGAGGAACAAAGTCATTTTGCAACAACAACAAGATTGAGCAGCAGTATATACTATTTTAAGGTTCCATTTTTGCTTATGGGTCTCAATGATTTTCATCTATCAATAATTATGGATAATCTTTAATTCATTAGTTTATTATGTTTTATGGGGTTTCTTTAATTAGAGTAGTTATTTTAATAATGGCGAACAAATAATGTTGTAGGTGTTAAATTGTCAATACCATGTTGTTTCCAATTGATAATATATAAATGTCACTAATTATTTTATTTTGTTTGTTTGTACTTTGTTTTGATAGATGTGGTAGTGGATTGATTTTCTTCATTTATTATGTTGATTTGTTTATTGAGCTTATTTAATTGTTTTTGAATTTGTTATTGTCACCCTCAATTATCTTGTTTATTATATTCACAAGTTATTTTTACTTGTACTTTGAGAAGATGAGTACTGAGTGTATGGATTATATGAATTTATGAATGTCTAGTAGTTTTGATTGGGTGTTTAATCAATTAGTTACGGCAAGAAATTGTCCATTTCTTAATACAAAAACGTCAACAGAATTAAGGGGTTTATTTTTTTTCCGCTCGAAAATCCAAATTAAGCTAAATGCTCTTCATGTTATTTCTAATCATATTGAACACAGATATACAACAAAATAGCTACATGTTTTGAGTTTAACAAGGGTTTTTTTATCTGCTGCAACTTAAAGAAAAGAGTTGAGCTGATATTAATAAACAAATTTTATGAACATGAGCTCTTCAATATGTATATATATATATATATATGTGTGTGTGTGTGTGTGTGTGTGTGTGTGTGTGTGTGTGTGTGTAAACCCAACTTGCTTAAATCTCTCCCCCAGCTCCAAAATAACCCCAAAAAACACTCCATCAACAAACCCTTCTCTCTCTAACCCTTTCTCTTCTTTTAGTTCTGGCTGCGTTTTCACATAAACAGAGGTGGGTTACTAGTTTCTTGATTATTGTGTTCTGAGTTTCTACTGAATTCAAATTTTATACTCGATTTTTTTATTAAAAAAAATCAATTAATGAGCTGTGTTTTGGTGAAAAACATGTTTCTATATCAAAAAGTAAAGGTTTTATTTTTCCTTCCAACTTTTTACACTTAGGTCTGCTTTTTTTTTTTGTGCAACTCCTGAAGATTAGTAATCCATTTTCGCTAAGCTGTAAGGTAAGGAAGAAGAAACTTGGAGCAGGCCCTTGTTCATTTCTTGGTGTAATTTCATATAGGGATTTTCTCGAGTGCTCGAATTAAAGTTGAGCGCCCATGTCACACAGATACTAATATACCATTTCTTTTGGTGGACTAGTCGTTATTTGTTAATTTTGGTTGCAACATCAGTTAATTCTTATTTGATTTATGAAACTTACTATTTTCTAGTTAGGTTTTGATTACAAGTTCATTTTCAGGCATTAATTTCATGGGATTGTAATTAATTTAGTCTTGTTGTATAGTTTTGGCTCTATGGGTATATGTTCTGTAATTGCTTTTTTTCCCTCACAGTAATCATACATTTCCTTGGGTTGCAATTCAAAGAATTTGTGTGATAGACTATTATATATCCTTATTACATTTATATTTGTATACATTTTTTTGCTATTAATTACCCTCTAATATATACACCAAACCCATTTTTAATGACCTTTCCAATATATAACTTTTGGTCTCTCTCATTTTTCTCAGTCTTGTTATCAATCTGGTTACATAGTAGGGAAAGAAATCAACTCAAAACAGATGTGTCTTAAATTATAAGATGGGTTTATGTGATTAGTTTCTTCTCAAAATAGTGAATGTACACTTGGGTTGTAATCCAAAAAAAATTAGGAAGCTGGTAATTTGGTTCCTATGATCCAACTTAATGTAAGAGCATGAAAATTCATTTATTGTCCAGCTGCTTCCTTCCAAAAGAATATAGTTAGTGTTAATGTTGTGAGTCTGCTTCGAGTTAGACTAATTTTCTTTGCATGAAAATTTACTTTTGACTGCTACACATGCTCATTAATGGGCATAGTGCATATTTAATTTTAGGTCCAGAACAAATTGTATGTACATGCTTTTAAATAATTTTAGCCTTTTATTTTTATTTTTATTTTATGTACATGCTTTTAATTTTAGTCTTTAATTTATGTTTTTAATATCTTTTATTGGAAGTAGTTAATTGCAATTTTGAGGATTATGTTTGGTACCATGTGAGCAGTTAAGGTATTTTGCCAACAAATTTGATCTTCAGTTCAAAGTGTAGTCACTGGTCCATGAATGTTTTAATAGTCACTGCCATAGTAATTTACATCATAGGTTATCGGTTTCCAGCTTATAGTGTTATTGAATGATTTCATGCTAAATTATTACCCCTGAAGCTCTTACTAGATTATTTTGTACCCATCAGGTAAAAATAAAAATTTGTACGAAAATTGACTTTCAAAATTTTAGTCTGCAATTGAGACATCATAGTTGGATGTAGTTAAATTCTGTATTATGTTGCTATTTTTGTGTTGTTGCTATGTTTTCTCTCTAATTCTCTGTACCATAGTTTCTTTTGCTTTAAATAGTCATTAGAAATTTCAATTTTATCTTGTTGCGACCGACTATAGTTATCTCTAACCAATTCCTTGTATTTTCTTGGCAAATTTGTTGTATAGTTGATTGTTTTTGTTTTGATGCTTACTGTAATTATAATTTTTTGACCAATTCTTGTATTTTTCTAATATCAGGTAAAGCTTTGATTAGGTACTTTAAAAGAGAATCTCTTAAAAATATTGGGTTTTGTTGATTACTGGTGATGGATTGACAATGTAAAGCTTGACTGTCTTAGTGTAAGTACTTGATTAAGTAGTAGGACTATCAAGTTTCTAGTCTCTGATGCTGATGAGGAAAGGATGTCCACTTATTGGAATTTTTGATATAACTTGATATAGTAGATTAAATAGAGTTTGTTAATCATACTACATTAATTGAGTCACCTTTTTCAGCTACTATCTTTGTATCACATTGTGTCTACTGGCATCCTATTTAAGGCATACATTTTCGTGTTAGGCAAGGTTGAAGGTTTTAATTAAGCATTTTCTTAGGATATGAATTTCAGCTTTTTGGATTATATAATTTAGTTTTGTGGTACTTAGATTATTTAAGCAATTGTTTATTGCTTAGCTAGTTAGGTATTTTGTTGAATCAGTGAATCTACTTTTTTATTGAAAATTGTTAATGTAACAATACATTTTGAATGTCAAACAACTTAATATGACCACTACATCATCACGATTTATAATTATTTATTGGCAAATAATATTTGGTCAATGAAAATTAAAATTTAATAACGAATAATATTAACTCTTTAGAATTAATAGTATTGTCATTATATATATTCATTTAGTTATGAAAATTGATTTTGCCACTAATGTTAACTTTTTGGTGAAAAATTATGCAGTCACTATTATATATAATTTAGTGATTACTTTTAATTTTGTAACTATTAATAGCTCTTTATGTGACGAGTTCTATCGTCATCATAAGTATTCAATTAGTGACAGAGAAAAATGTGTCATAAAAATTAACTCTTTGCTGACAAACTATATCGTCAGTGTTATATATTCATTTAGTCACAACAACTAATTTTGTCACTATTAGTAACTCTTTTTGTGACGAGATGTATCGTCACCATAAGTATTCAATTAGTGACATTAAAAAATGTGTCCCAAAAAATAACTCTCTGGTGACAAATTATTTTGTAATATACTTTAAAATATGAAATGACAACGACATAATTGTCATGTTAAATATATTATTAGGTGACGAATTGTTCTGTCGTCATTTATTTTCTTATTTTTTGTGACGATAAACACAATAACATGACAAAAGAATAATCATAAATATGACAATATTGATGTCATTAAAATTAGATGATTTAAATAGAGTAACATATTTTCGTCACAAAAACAATATCATTTAATGACGAAAAATGATTTTTGTCATTTAATGCACCAAGTTTTGATGACGAAACATAATATAGAGTGACGAAAGTTTCATTCAAATAGTGACGCTATTAACGTCACTAAAAGTAATTAACTATAGTGACAATGATGTAGATCGTCACCATAAGTTAAAACATTTAGTGACGACATCAAATAGTGTCAAATAAACCTAATATCACGCTCATACGGTGACGATCTCTGTGACGATTAACAATCGTCACCAAATGTTTTAGTGACGAAAAATGAATTTTATGTGACAAATTTTAGCGTCATTTTTTGTGTGATTTCTTGTAGTGCTTGCTCGGCGCCCCTTACATAAAGTCTAACTTCAGTACAATAGTAAACCCAAATGATATAACCAGAAATTCATAATAACCATAGCAAGTTCTGAACATCATCTTAGGTACGTCCCTCTTTCTTATTTTCAACCAACGATACCCCGTACACCAATCTATCTTAGAAAAATTCTTTGCCCATTTCAACTGATCAAATAGATCATCAATCTTGGGCGATGGGTATTTATTCTTAACTGCTAACTTACTCCTCTTATAATAGTCGATACTCAAATGTAACGACTCATCCTCTTTTTTAACATCCTCCTAATTTGCGTCATGGTTAGACAACAAGAATGTTCCGGTGATTTATTACCGTAAAATACTACCTTGGGTTTTCCTAGAAAACCGAAAATTCATAATTTTATTCTAAAAATTTATTAAAGTTCTATGGTTAATTAACTCATTCATACCGAGAATTACTTCAAATTCTCTCAACTTTATCGGTACTTATCTACTGATACTTGCATACCTCTATTATACATGAAACCATTTCCACGAATATAATCAACAAAAGTTATTTCCTCATTCTTTACCTTAACGTGTAAGGGTATTGACTATCCCTTTCGGGAATGAACTTAATCACTTAGCACATTCTCAAGATATAAAAGATTAGTAGTACTCGAATCAAACAACATATAAGCATTCATTGTATTGACAGGAATGATACATGTTACTACATCCGTTGATGCAACCACATCTTGGACCGACATATTAAAAATACGGGCCATAGGTCTACCAGAAGATGGTGGTCCAGGAATTGCTAACTTACCACTACTAACACCCTTACTTTCCTCCGACCCCTTCTTTGGGCAATTTCTTTCCATGTGGTCCAATGACCCAAATACAAAAAAAACATGGTTTTTCTTAGGATTAGGACAATTAGGTGATATATGACCCTCATGTCCACAGTTATAACAAACTGATTTTCCCTTCAGACAGACTCATATATGAGACTTTCCACATGTCTTACACGCTTTGATCCTACGCTTAGGATCGGCTTGCCCCACTCCAATATCCCCGGAGTTAAAATTCTTTCTTTTTGGCATAATGCTGTAGGGTTTCGGTACAAAAATACAGTGGAAATATAAAATAATCAAAGCAATTTCCGAAACCCAAAAATAGGATCCATACAAAATAGAAATTAATTCAGTGGTTTAGATATTATACCGATTATGAAAGAGTTCTGAAACGGCTTCAAATCCCTTACGCAATCCAACAGAATCGCGCCTCTACGGTATCCAAACGAACGCCCCGCGAATAGTCGCACGATCTACAGTGAAGAGAACTGCGGTACTAGCCACCAAGGATTAGGATTTTTGAAATTTTTCTCTAGTCTCTCTCTAAGAGCGGCTAGGGTTTTTAGGTTATGATTCGTTACCTAAAAATGGCTGCTATATATCATATATATAGTAGTTAATAGGAATTAATCAAAACCCTAATCTAATTAAAATAAAATTCGAATTTATATATATATATATATATATATATATATATATATCTTAATTAAGTCTTACTTAATTAATATACCTATATATAAATTATCCTATTAATTTAAATTCGTAATTTAAATCTATCAATCATATTGACATATTTAACTCTTTACAATTTAAATTAATTCCCTTTTAATTACATTCTTTGTGTGTGACCCTATAGGTTATTATTACGTTGGCAATAATTTTAAAACCATATTATAAAATTATAAACAGTGAGCGGCATCTAGTAATGCATCACTGCTACCGAAGTAATAATAAGATCAATGATTTGATGCAACCTTTTCGTGACCAATGTTTCAATGTAATTTAAACCTTTTAACCTTAATATCCTAGATTAAACTCGAGTCATGGAATATGTCATACTCTTCATAATTTAATCTGAGCTTTTCTTGATCAATGAGTAGACTATATGAAACAAATCACTATTTGAGCATGGCCATGCATTTCATAGTCCTACTCAATCAAGAGGCCTATGGATATCACCCCTAATAAATAGGAAGGTTAAATTCCATCTAGATCACTCATATTTCTCAAATGATTCATGATGTACCCAATAATCACCTTTATAGTCCACCTTATTAAAGGTGACCTTTGATGATATCAAAGCACATAAATTCTCGTGTAGTAATATAGTGATTTCAGATCGGAGGACCATTACATCATTGTCACTATGAGAATCACTAATGACACTTCGATGCTCCATATAGAATTCTCATGGTGGGTCTGTCCAGTACATCGTTCTCTAACACATACCTATGCATTGACTTAATATCTCATATATTTATGACCAATGAGATTTAGTCATCAGTCAATCCACATACTAGTCTCAATGCATCATTGTTGTCCTATCAACAATGATACTCGACTAGGGACATTTAAGAACAATGATACAAATTGTAATTATATAATCTCATGTTCAAGTCACATACTTGAAACTATATAAATTGTATCACTATTCTAAGAAATTTTATTATGTAAACTTTTATATAACGCAATAAATAAAACCATAATAAAATCATTCATTTATTCAATCAAATATAATATCAAAATGTTAAGCAATTATATCAAATAATTGGCCTCTAGGGCATAAACTCTAATAAATGCCACTACCACTAGCACTCTCTGCTTTGGATCCTTCCTCTCCCTTGCTCTTATTCTTTCTCTCTTTGTGGTATTGGGTCAATGCCTCACTACCACCTTCTGCTATAATCGTTTTCTCTAGAATGGTCCAATAGGAAGCACTCTGGAACACAGAAATCCTACTATAGAGCCAGGGTTTCAGGCCCTTCTCAAACCTATGAGCCTTCCTCTCTTCAGTGTCCACTTGATGTGGAGCAAACCTTGCCAATTCATTGAATTTAGCCACGTACTAGGGAACCTTCTTGTCCCCTTGCTTAATTTCTAGGAACTTAATCTCCATCCTCCCTTGCATGCTTGTAGGGAAATAAATCTCGAAGAAAACCTTCTTGAATTGTTCCCACGTTACCACATCTATTCTAGCCCCACCCTGGTGAGCCTCCCACCAATGGTTGGCTTCCCCTTTCATCATGAAAGTCGCAAAAGAAGTATTTTGCTCCTTACCTACGTTTTTAATAACAAACGCCCTCTCTATTTCTTTCACACATGTCTGGGCCTCTAATGGGCCCGTCATTCCTTTGAACTCTGGCGGACTTACGCTTTTAAACTCTTTAAAGGTAGTCGTTCTGGCTACCATTGGTCTCGCGGGTACTCTACCCCCGGTTTGGTTAAATGCAGCCATTAATAAATTAACGAACTCTTGCATAGGGTTATTCTGACCCCCTTGGTTATCATTATGTGATTCAGCTTCCTGATTACGTTGTCTTCTCTATGGCGGCATTTTCTGATTAAACAAATAAGATTTCATTATTATTTATTTACTTACTTAGTTATTATTCGCCAAACAACAACTCATTCCATAACAAAACATATTAAATGAAAACTTCATTATATTCATATGCTTCTTCATAGTTTGAAACTATTTACAATTTTCTTTCATAGCCAAAAGCTATTACATTTCTATCCCGCAATTGATCTTCACAAAAGTTAGGATTTACAAAAAGACTATCCTTTTATACAAAAGAGGGTTTTACATCACTACACAAACATTTATCACTCTAGACTTCTAATAATGCATAACAGCGTCCTCGTGTTTCTCATTCGCAATACTCGCTACAATATCCCGACTAATAGTATGTCGAGTCTATCCCGACTCAGTGGAATAAAAATCATTTTTTAGCTTGAAATCCTTATGAGCATTCTCATGGATGTAAGACATCCGTGCTATCTTTTGGTCCTTCTCCCCAGTTCTTTACGAAGCTCATCGGCCTCTTCCTTATAGTCCCTAGCCTTCTATGTCATAAGCACCTTTTTATCGTACTTTGACTCAAAATCTGCTTCTGCAGACACCTTAGCTTCATGGAGATAACTAATCTCTTCATTCTGATTCTGCACAACTGTACTCAGTTGCACATTCTTGTCAAGCACCGCCAGATACAATGCTCTCATTGCATCTGGAGGTGATGACCCTTGTGTAGGTACCACCGTATTAACCGATGTTACCTCAATTTCTTCCTCCACATCGATCATCATATTAAGGTATGATGCTATATCTATATCTCCCTCAGAGTAGTTCTCCTCAAAAAAGTACTCCTCTGGCTCTGACTCTTCTAAAATCATTAATGGTACCTCTGCTACTGGCATGGGTACATGCTCTACTCATTCACTGTTTTTTTCGCTTCATGCGTATATCTCAGTATACATCAAACTATCGATCGACATCTACAATAACACATAACATGTTGATTAGTACATAATACACAATATTATAAGCACAAATCACATTTAATTTAATTAGGATTAATTTCCATCTTTTAAATATTTTGGTACTGAGTTTCCTCAATACCTTATTAACGCATTCAACTCGAGCTTACTTCCTTCGGATTTCTCCTTTTCTAACGAGGTTATTAGCCTAAGGTTCTTCCCCCCTTAAGTTTTATAACTTAATGCTTTGATACTAATCCGTGACGCCCCCAAATTCGTGTATCTTCCAACCCGACAGATGGTGCTACACGGTACTTATAACTGTACATTCATTCTATTAAAATGACATCAAAATGTGTGTATCAACAACATTCTTATTACATTAATAATAATAAATCTCGTTCCCAAGTTCTTAAACCATTACATTCTTTGTTCATCATAATATAATACATACACTTACTAGTCTATTATAAGATAAACTAATCATTCATCTTCGCCTTGCCGTTATCTCTATTGAAACCCTCGGTTCGCTCGACCTTAGCTACAATCATATGATTTAAGCAAGAAGTGAGCATAACTAGCTCAGCAAGTCTAACAATATATTATATAGATACCACTTCGAGAATCATATGATTATTCTTCAATAACTTAACAATAGTTATGAAGTACTATGAAACATTAAATAACACTTCCAATCTCATAAAAAAAATTCCAAAATACATATAGTAGTTTGGAAATTCGGAGTAGGTCCATAGACCATGAACATTCTCTTTAGCTTTTATTCATGAAAAAGACAACTCGGCACCAAGTCCGTAAGTCCGGCATATCTTACGAGCACATCTAGGTGATCAGCCTATAGTACTCTATGTTGATCAACACTAATCCGTTAAACGTATGTACGTTTAAGTTTTGGCAACCTTGCGTGCCCATCGAATAATCGATGTAAAATACATTTGTTTATTCATACTCAGGCTTACCTTGAATCTGTACCAAACAATTGACATATGATAGCGTTATCAATTCTATATTGAAAGACTTGTAAAAAATCAATCAATCTTTCAAGAATAGTCTAGCCGAGTTAAAATTGGCATCGACAATTTTTTTTTAAACCATTCATGCATCTCATAACATGAATCACTAAAAACCTGGCTAACACGAAGGTTAGACAAGCGATCAGAAAAATTGCCTTCAGCGTCTGCTACAATAAAATTACTTTTCCTTTGAGTCTTTACGGTCTCTACAACACATAACCGCATAACATACCACATTAGGTCATGAATGAACATACATGGTTCCTAATGAATCTTACCCTTCTTCTCAATCTAATCATATATTAGATTTGTTATTATTGGTTCCGGCTGGCCGTTGTTCTTTACATCGTTCTTACCAACTTCTTTCTCTTCTATGTCTTAAGTGGATTTACTTCATTAATACCACTTGTTTTGAGTTAATCATCATTCCTCACGGCTTACTAACGTTCTTACGTTATTAATCAAAACTCGATCGTCATTAGTTAAGTACACTTATTGCATATCGTTAACGTTCACGTAATATTTAACAACTTACGTTCAATTAATCTTTCTTTCAACCTTTAGTGTCATACTTAAGGTTATAACATCCCAAATGATGTTGTATTAAGTTGATTAAGGATTTAATTCACTCTTCATTTACTTCTCCTCCACTTTACATTCAAAATATTTCTTCTCTATCTATCTTCTAGTGTTGTAGCCGCTATGGCGCCAGCCTTCCTTTTCTATGTCAAAATAATTACAAGAACACTTCAAGATAATTCTGGCGGACTCGGGACTGCATTATTGAAGTCTTAGTGTTAATCGACGTGTTATGCGCTTAAACTTCGATAGCTCATACCATTCTTCAGAATTTATGGCTACCACTTATTTTACTTTGAATGGCGCTTACCGGCGGCCAGATCCTCAAAGACAAGAAAAATTTTGACAAACAAATTTTTATGTGAGATTCCCAAGCTCATAACTTTTTCGTTATAAGTCCGAATTGGCTCGTTCAAAAGCCGTTAGTTCATAAATTAAATGCTCTAAGTATTGATGCAAGAATTTTATAATTTCAAATCCGTTAACTCAATATTCACCTTTTAGTTTATTTTAACAAAAACAATAAACGTTTGTGAATGTTCAACGCTAGTTTCTTCGTTCTAAGTCGGAATTTGGTCATTTTCGACTTCGCAACTCTAGAATGCCAAATGAGACTATACTTCATCAAAAACCAATGTTCCCGAGCTCAATGTCAAAATTTGACTTCCATTCCGAGAATTTCACGAATTCAACGATTATCGTCCAAACTCGTGAATTTCGCCTTAACTTCGTTACTTAAGATTTTTAAACTGCTTCAAATTGATTTAATCCATTATACTAATATCTTAACATACATATTTCATTAACGTATATCCATGATAAGTTCTTACTTGTTCTTCATAAGTTTATAACTTATATGATTACGACTTGCTTATTCATGACTTATTAAAGCTTAAGTCCTTTGATTAATCATTCCTACCTCTTCTTAGCATACATGTTCTACCACTACTCACTTCTATAACAATTGAAGAGAAAGACAATCATAGTTTAGGTCCTAACCCTTGAAGATCACTTGATTAAACTTTGTTCTTCTTCTTGCTCTTGAATTGCAAAGTCTAACTTTCTAGCTTTTCTAGCTTTTCAAGCTTTTTCTCTCTAACCAATAAGCACTTATAATGTTGGATGAATTTTAACAACCAACAAATGAGCTAAGACATCTTCTAATTATAGAAATCACAAAGTGAGGGCTTAATGGTCAATACGTCATTCTACCTCCTTACTATTCCTAGCTTATCCATCAAGTTTACTTGGCCTCCACAACTTATATCTCTTTCTTGCTCACCACATTTACTTAGCCATTAAGTTTACTTTCTTATCACATAGCTTATCTCTTGCTTAGCCACCAAATATAAGCACTTTACTTAGCCACCAAGCATAAGCACTTTATTTGGCCATTACTTAACTTATCCTTTGCTTAACCATTAAGTTTACTTGCTCATCACTTTGGATCACCCATGGTTTGCCCCCTGGGTTTTAATCATCCAATAACCCATAGGTTCTTACTTTGGGCTTTTAGCCTAATTAACTTAACTCATACTTTGGGCTTGGATTTAACAAATACTTGGGCTTGTTCTTTAATTCATTTTGGACATTAACCTTTAATTCCAATCGGACTTAACCCTATCTACCATTGGGCTTAACCATTCCTATACTTGGGCTTGTACAATTCCTAACAAATTTTACAAGTCCAATCCATTTGGCTTTAAAGCCTTATACGTATAATCTACGTATTAATCTCGTATTCCGACTCGTATACTTGTTCAACATATACGTCATACCACCATTCATACATACTCGTATAATACCTCATATCATACTCGTATTCATTACCTCGTACAACACCTACGTTTTATACGATCATCGCTTTAATTCATTATACGCATTTAAATTCCTTCTCGGAAATCACTTTCCCTAACCGTTAGGTTTTAAGTCCGCAGGCAAAAAACTGTGTTTGTCATAACTGAAATATTATTGAATATTCCATCTCGTCTTAGAATTCTATCATTACGCATTTCTTGGAAATTCAAAAATAATTCCCGAGCAGAAATCCATGAATAGTATTTTTTGGAAAATTTCTCGAAAAACTTTTATTTTCATCTTGGAAATTCAAACACTTTAATTCTATCACGTAGCCAAAATCCTAATCACATCTGCACATTCTAGGTCATAGAACGACATTCACATAGCTTACTCACAAAAATAATCAATTAAATTTATTTAATCCACATAATAAAATAAAAATTTAATTATCATAAAAATCCGATTTTCTCGGGCGTTACAATATTCTCGCCTCCTGAGAAGAAAAATGGAACAAAAAGGAAAAGTGTGAGCTCAACTAGCCTAGTAAAGAATATTATGACTAAGATAATATACAACAAATTATCATTAGTCTTCAACAGGAAAAAATCTGAAATAATATAATAGACAACAAGTTTTAGATCAACAACTGCAGCGGAAACAACAATCTATTAGAAGAGTTAAGTAGAGAATGAATTCTACTATCTTCTAAGATTTAAAAGTCCATCATCAATATTTTATCCCTGTAACATCAATCAATATACATCGTGAATCAAATATTCATCTTTGCACTACAGGCCAAAGATATTCATTTGTATCACCAGTTGGTCATGTTAATCTCAACACCTGTTCATCTTTGCACTACGGGCGAAAGATATTCATTAGGTAATCATTCATATTTCCACTATAGGCAAAAGATATTCAGTTATATCACCATTTAGGACTGAGGATGATGAAAATATTTTAAAGAAAACGAATCCAGTGAGATAAAAGAATAATGATTAAGGATGCGTATTTTCATTTATCCAATATCAAAAATACTTCGTAATAAACCAATTGTGGAGCAGAAATCAAAAATGAAGATCAACACATAGATCCAATCAAAGATAGAAACCATAACAGACAATCTTGGACACAGAAAAGAAAATTTAATTTTTCTGTGAATAGTGTCATATTTGTGAATAATGCCGCATACGTGAATAGTAACTCCGACACTATAAGGTAGAAATTTTACAAGAAAAATCATCATACTTCGTGAATAGTACTCGTGAATGGTAACTCGTGAATAGTACCCCGACATGAAAATGTAAAAATTTTAGAATAAAATTCATACCAATATTCTGGTATAATGATATTGAAAGAAATAATATCATTTAGGAAAAAAATTACATCTATTACCTTAAAAGAATAGTACTTCTAACTGGAATATCGGATATAATGCTGAAGGAAACTTGCACCGTATACTAACACTCAAAGTATCAAAATACTCACAAAAATACGCTCGATATTATAGAGAGAGAATACTTCAGATTCTAGTGTGATTTTCAATTCTAACCCAAGTACCCTATTTATATGGAAATGCTTAGAACACCAAATCAGAAAATTTAATAAAATAATATTATTTATTAAAAAAATTCCTACGCACACTTTGAAAATATGATTTTAGAATTTTTCACCATCAAGTGGGGCCCACCAACACACAAAACATGTTTTTATCATTTAATGCAACAAAATCAATTTAGACCCAATATTCCAGAACTTCAATAATTCATAACAAATATCCATTTTATCAGAAACAATCAAATCTTATGTCCATTTCATAGGAAATTTAATTCTCTACAACTTTGTAGAAGAAAGTTTTTCCAAATGGAAAATAACCGAAATCCACACACGGATGATATTGTAGGCTATAATCAAATTTTAGTCAGAAACGGGGACCACTAACATGTTTAACATATTTTTAGTATTAATTGTAACAAAAATACTCTTCATCCTCATTTATTCATATATCACACATTCATTGTAAAAATATCATCGTTATTATATTATTATATTATCACATTATACATTTATAATGTAATATAATAATATTACTATAATATCAATTTTCAATAATTGTCACTTTTCTAAAAATTCCTCCATTCCAACAAAATACTGATAAAGCACCTCAGCATTAATTCTTTCATTTATATCCACATAAATTAAATATTTCCTTATCATTTTTATCAATAATTAATTATTCACAAATAATATTACATAATCACAATAATGACAACCAGGTCGTTCCCATGAAAGAGGGGGCTTTCCGATAAGGATTTTTCCTTACTGGCGCGCAATTAGGTGACCAAACTCCTTTTCTAGACAAAACTTCCTTAGACATTGTCAATAATGCTATCTAATAATATTATTCTAATAATATAAATTATTGGTCTAATAATTTGAAATACTAGATAGTGACAATTATTAAAATAACAATAATATAAAATATCAACGTAGCAATTATTGAATCAATAAAATAAAATATTGAGCGAAGAATTATCGTAATAATTATTGAGTAGTGACTTCTTTACGTAAGAATCAATAATTGGTGCAATCTTGCGTCTTCTTTATTCAACACCTCGTATTACTGTATTTTAACCACCTGGTATTCCAATAGTGTTAACGGTAACAACTACGCCGTTATTTATAAAAAAAAAACTCATTCCTGTCGTTTTATTCATCTGACAGTTTTTCGTTATGGGGCCCAAAAATGGTTGCGCCGTCATACGACCATTCCCCGACAGTAAGACTATTCCACTACCAAACGAATATTCTCCGACAACAATGAATATTTTATAACCACTTGCTTATTTAAAATATTTGCGCATTTTACCCATAACTAACCATATTAATCAAATCAACCCCTTACTATTTCAAAATAATAAATAAAGTAAATTCAATGTTATTTATAAAAAGTTGAGGTCTTATAGCAGCGCTGCAATCCCAGAGAACAATTTTCAGGTTTGAGTGCGGCCGCGCTGCATCGCATATTCAAAAAATTCATCTGTTGCCTAGAAAATCTGTAGTGCAACCCAAATTCGGGTACTTTTTACCACAAATATGGTACGTTACGATACATCATTTCTATAACTATTGCGGAAGATATAAACATAAATTCTTTATACAATAAACCTTTACAACATAATTCCCAAGGTCTATAACCTTAACTTAGTACATACCTTCAATATGTTAGAAGATTTATAATATCATTTGCGTCATAAAATTTAATAATTCTAACTGCATAATAATTTAATCTTGCACTTTGCTTTTGCCTCTGTCTTTATTCGAGCTTTCGTCTTAATCTAAAAATTTTATCATGATATAGCAAGGGTAAGCAATAAATTTGCTCAGCAAGTTTTGAATACAATGAAGATATATCATGATTGAAAAGAATGAATAAGCTTTCAAGTTTTCAACAATGTAATAATTGTGAAATAACATGAATCATGTTTCAAAAATTTAATAACTGAATCAATAATGTTTGAAGGTCAACAATGACCATAAACAATATAACTGAACCTTATGGTAATGAAGGTGATCAGGCTTTCATACCTGATGAATATATGCAACATGCACTAAGTGTGAATCAATAATCAGTATAGATGTGAATAATAAAAAATAAATATTCACTAACATGCTTTTAACATACAACTCAAGTTTAAGTTAGGGAAATTTACCTGCTCGTCGATTACCGCTAAGTAGTCTAATTTAATCTCTTATGAAAGACCTATCAGTTATAAGATTGATCTTTCAGTAAGTATTGTTAGTTCCTAGTAGTCACAAGTTATTTAGAAGGGGGGGTGGGGTTGAATAGATATTTGAAAATCTTTTCTCTTTAAACTTGTTCTTAGATAATGATTAAAACTTAGCAGAATTAGTATTTGTTTTAATCTTCTTTACCAAGCAATGGAGTTATGAGCGAGTAAGGCAGTTATAGCAGATATAGCAGTTATAACATGAATTTAAATGACACAGTTGTTTTTAAGTGGTTCAGAGCACTCAAAGCTCCTAGTCCACTCTTCTACTCAACGAGTAGGATATCCACTACGGATGTCTTTTACAATTTTTTGAATCACACAGATTCCTTCTAGACCAGCAGTCTAGGAACTTCTCTAGTTCACTCTTGAACTCTTCAAGTCCAGCAGACTTGGCTTTCTTACAGTTCACTATGAACTCTTCAAGTCCAGCAGACTTGGTACTCTTCTTCAGTTGATTGATAGTTGTTGAGTTCTTGATGGTTGCTACTCAGTTGTTGTGTATGCACTGGTTCGTTAAGAACTAAGTAGTTGAGCAAGCTTTGCAATATCTCAGATCGTAGAGTTGAGCTTGAGAGAGATGTTCATGTTGTTTGATTAATGCTTGCATGTCTCTCTCTCATCTATCTGATCTGTATATATTTAATGTTGAAAACTATCCATTGGATCCATCCGTTGTAGCATTAAATGCATCTGAACTTTCTGTACTGTGATGGAGACATTTCTGCACATCTTCTAAATTATGCATTCTGGCCCACTGACACTGCAGACTGCTTTTTCACCTACCACCTGAAAAGGTATTTTGTCCCTCTTACCCATGGTACTGTCCTTAGCTTATTCACTACGCTTCTTTATTGCATACTAAGGATATTTCATCTATATTCTGGGACTGATGAGAACTGCAACATCTGGGATCCATTCCTCACTTGTTGAAAACACAGATCATGAGGCTCGACGTTTTCTGACATGAGACAGATGATGCTCTACGATTTGGATCGTGGTGTTCTACGATTTAGAGCGTAGTGCCTTTGACATCTTTGTATACTACGAAGCTATTAGTTCGAGAGCACTATGATTTCCCTTCATCCTTCGCACACTACGATCTTCTCTTGCTCGTGTTGTTGACTCTACGTTCCCGAGAGCACACTACGATCGTTGACTTATAAAACTTCATGTTTCCTTCAGCATACTACGATCGTAGAGTTGGCTCGGCAAACGTTGGGACCACTCTACGATTTCCGAAGAGTCCCCTTCAAGGCAGGCACACTACGATCTTTAGGCTCTACGTTTTCTACCTTAACTTCTGCAATGTTGATCAGATGGATGCATTACGATTTCTTCAAGACTAATCTATTACATCTTAAGATCAACCTAACAGTTTTGATCTTTCTATCTATACATTCTTTATCAAAATGGTACACATTGATAGCTTAGATCAACCTAACAATTTCGATCTATCACTAAGTCCTTGTACATATATTCATTTAAGGACCTTACAAATAATCATGAACATATACATTTAAAACATCAAATCATAATATGCATTCTTCCAATAAGCATATCATACCATGGCTCATAATACTATTACTTTATCCATAAATTATCTAACATTTAATCACAAAAATCAAATATTAGATAACATCCAAACACATCAGTATTGGTATTGTCCTTTGATAATTCTTCAATCACTATATCATATACATTATGATTTAACACTTTAATCTTACATATTATAAGTTCTTCTCTATAATCTAATAAGCTGAATACTAATACTATAATCTGAATTATTCAAACATACCAATCTAGCAACCTAGATTGATTAATCCACCAATCTAGATTTACGAATTTAGCAACCTGGATTCAAACTGTCCTACAATCCAACAACCTGGATTCACTAATACAACAACTCTAATTCATCAATTCAGCAAACTGAATATACTAATTCAGAAAGCCAAATTCAATCTAACATGATTAATCCAACAAGTTGAATATATCAATCCAACAACCTGGATTCAAATTGTATTTCAATTAAGTAAGTTATTTTCCAATCCAGCAAACTGTTTTCTTTCCCAACATGTTAAATTTCCAATTCATCATCCTATACATTCAATATGGCCTATTGAATGTCCAATTAATAACTTAACTCCTCTTTTAAACTCTATTTAATATTATTAATAACTTAATAACATTAAATTCACTTACTAATATTAATAATCAATAAATAATATTTTAAATCAATGATTTAATAGCACTTTAATCTAAATGTTACCAATCACTTAATAACATCTTAATCTAATATTATTTTAATTGTTTACACATTACTAATTAATACATTTAATCATTTTTAAAATGCCATACACATAAGATCTCATCACCAATGATCGAAACCCCCATAAAAAATCTACTCATAATGTCTAGGGTTCTCGAGCCATAAAATCCTATTTTCCAAATTTTTAACATCACATAATTAATTTAATTCATTTGTTCATAACTAAACCATTTCCATGAAAAATACAAATCAGTTCCAATAAATTTTGTTTTTTGGGATTTGGCAGAATATAGTTCCATATTGAACATGTAACGCCCCGAAAAATCAAACCTTTTGTAAATACTTTTATAATGAATAAAATAATATTATTTTTTAGTAAGATGAATGTTGTTCTATAACCTAGAAACGTCGAAATGTCGTAGTATTTTTAACTATGTGAATGAATTAAATTGTTTGAATTTCCAAGACAAAAAATAAAAGCTTTCCAAGAAATTTTCCAAAAAACACTATTCATCGATTTCTGCTCGGGAATTATTTTTGAACTTTCGAGAAAAATGTAACGTTAGAATATCGAGGTGAGATGGATTATGTAATAATAATTCAAGTATGGAAAACGTAATATTTTGCAAGCGGACATAATTTGAGAACGTTAAGGATTAAAGTCTAATGAAATGGAATTATGGGATCTTATATGAAGTGCAAGTCCAATAAGCATTAAGGGGCAAGCCCAAGATGTAGTAATGTTTAGCCCAAGTGTTTGATAATATGAAGCCCATAGTAATTTAAAGCAAGCCCAAAAGCTTAAGCTAAACAAATTAAATCTACGCCCAAGTAATGATCCAATGGGTAAAGCTTGATCCATGGGGCAACCCATGGGTGATCTTGGTGCCCAAGTGTTGTGATGACCAATAATGTTTTGTAATGACCAAGTAATTAGTGTGGTTAGCAAGTTTAATTAATAATTAAGTAAGTGAATAGTAAGGAGGTTTGTAAAGGAGGTGGGATGTGCTTTTGACCAAAGTGCCCTAACATTAGAAAGCCTATAAATAGCATGCTCAAATTTCATTATTTGTTTGTTAACTTCATCCAACATAAAGCAACTTAAGTGTTAGAGAGAATAAGCACTTATAAGTTAAACTTCCATTGTTAGATTTTCAAGAAGAAGAAAGCTAGTCATCAAAGGTAAATGATCTTATGATCTTATATCTTCCATCTCTACCATTTTAGAGTGATAAGAAAAGTGTAACTTAATGAATATATATGCTAAGAACACATAAGAATTGGATAATCAATGGACTTAAGCCATATAAGTCATGAATAAGTAATTTGAACCTAAATAAGTTATGAACTTATGATGATCATATATGAACTTGTAACATATTTACATAAATGAAGTTAATATGTTAATAAGATGTAAGAATGTTAATTAAAGGACTTGAATCAATAATAAGTTATAAGAAATGAAATCTTGTAGTTTATAATTTGTTAATTTATAAACTTATGAAGAATAAGCCATAACCAAACTTAAAAATAAGTTGTTGTATTAGGTAGGTTGAGATGTCTATAGAATGGACTGAATTCATTTAGAACGATGAACAAATCCTAAGTAACGATGTTTTGCCAGAATTCACACGATTGTACGATAATCGTCGAATTCGTGAAATTCTCGGAGTGGAAGTTGGATTTTGTGTTTGAGCTCGGAAACATTGGTTTTCGATGGAGACAAGTCTTATTTGGCATTATAGAGTTGCAGACTCGAAAATGACCAGATTTCTACTTAGAACGAAGAAACGAGCGTTGAACGTTCACGAACGTTTATCATTTTTGTTAAAAATGAACCAATAGGTGAATTTAGAATTAACGAAGTCAAAAAGATAAAATTCTTGCATGAACACGTAGAGTATGTGATTTATGAACTATAAGCTCTTGAATGAGCCAATTCGGACTTATAACGAAGAAGTTACGAGCCCGCGAGTTTTGCAAAGTTGAAAAATTGTCCAAGTTTTCTGGTGCATAGAGATGGCACCGCGGTGCCAGCCCAAGGCCAACTAGGTTGTAAAGACCCCAAACTCGGGTACTTGAAACCCGAACTCAGTTCTTCACGACACCATTTCTATGAGCGGAATAATACTAATAATAATAACAATAATATAAATATCAAACTTAACTTACATTTATCAGAGTCTAATCCCAATTACGCAACCTTTACTATAATTCTTTACATGATATATAATACATATCATTTTCTATATATTGTCTAACTATTACAAAAGATACCATTAAACATATTCTGTTTGCTTTCCTTTTCACTTGTTCTTGTCTGAACCTTCGAGTTGTTCATGCCTAGCTGAAAACATTTAAATTTAAGCAAGGGTGAGCATTTGGGTGCCCAGCAAGTAATAACAATTAGAAATATAAGTAGCTGAAAGAAATAAATGTTTTCTTTTTACATCACTTCTACAAAGAATTTATAGTTGTGAAGTAAACTGAACCGATAATAATAACATAACAATTCTATCTCCAAATTTTGAAACTACATATTGACTATATATGAGGTTTAGTTGACATATTATGAACATTGTTTTTAGTTTTCGATAAGGTTTAGCAGAACTTCATCTGCAAACCGTCATAACTTACGGGCTTTAGGTTGTACTTCCCATGGGCCCTATATTGATCAATACTACATTGCTAGACCGATATTATCGTTCATCCTTTGTCCGCCTTGGCGCATAAAAATTTTCTTGTGATCGGGATGTTCATACTTAGTCTGGAATCCGAACCAAAACAATTTGATTGGATACAAAAAGGTTGTATCATATTCAACGACATTTCAAAATTTGTGTCTAGCTGATCAAATAGCTTAGACGGCTTATATATATATATATATATATCAACATGTGATTAAATATAATGATTATCCAAGTGGGGACACTTGTATAACCATATATAGAAATTAATGAGCGTAATATATATATACGAATTATCATATACTAAAATGTTGATAAACAATGATCGGATATAGAATATATCACAATAGGGTTAATAATATAGCATAATAATAATATAATTCTGAAACTTCTTACTCATGTCCATTGCATAAATGAAATACGAAGGTAAGATACTTGTCTGATGCGCTGCTTACAGATCGTAACTTAGTTCTATCTTTATATAACACCGATCAGTAATAAGATCATTTGATCGATTAAAATTACATACTATAACACATAGCACTGCTTATTGCAGTCAGCACATAATCTAATCACATTGTCACATATGTTTAACAATCATTGAATCACAAATAAACACATATCTAATTAAATTATCTAAGTCCAAATCAATTTCTAAAATATGTCGGTATACCGACGACTTTATTGGGTAATTATCGAGTCTAAGACTCTATCTTGTAGTTCAATATCTGTAAGTATCAGTCATATTATTTTTAAATGACTTATAATAATTTTTAAACATTTATTATATTTTATCACGCATTTTCAAACAAGGAATCATTATTAAATGATTTAAATATTAAACAATTCTATTATCATTAATATTAAATTATTAATGAAACCATTGCCAAAATGTTAAAGTTATTTATAATAACTCAAAATACTTTTAAAGTATTAATATTACACTTAAATGATTTTTAAAAGAATTAAAATCATTTTTAAATAATTATCATTAATATTAAAGTATTAATATATTATTTATCAAAATATTAAAAGTCCTTCATCATAACTTAAAATATTTTTAATTCATTTATATCCTTTTAAATATATAAAGCCATTTTAAAACTATTTATTTAATATAATTATTAAATAAACTTAATATCATTTATTATTAAATTAATATCATTAATATTAAATTATCAATGAAACTATCCTTTAAATATTAAAAGTTATATTTTATAACTTAAAATATCTTTAAACACTTTATTTTCATTTAAAATGATTATTATAATATTAAAATCATTTTTAAACTAATTTATTTAATATAATTATTAAATAACTTTAATATCATTAATTATAATTAATTAATGAATTTTACCTTTAAAATTTACCTTTAATGAAATTTACCTTTAAAATATTTCATGGTCGTTGATCGATATTATGACTTTATTTATGTTTTATCGTCACTTTGGAGTCTCCTCTGTGGCGGTTGATAGCTTTTTTAATGACTTTATTTACATTTCGATCCCCATGGAGGTGCTTCGTGGTTGGTGATCATATGCGATATATATATTTACTGACTTTTATATATATACCGCCATCGCTTTCATACAAATTGCGGTATCTTGTGTGCGCCTAGGAATCATGTGATCATAGATTCAGCCTATTGAATCTAGATTCGGTTCCCGTGATGGATATTTTCATTGTATAGCGACTTTGTAAATTATTCTGCGGTGTCTGAATTTCCTCAGATGGTTTCCATACCCACGAGGAAGTCGGCATCATTTTGTATATTATTGTCATACGGATGCCTCGCATTCGTAAAATAAAATCAACCAAGCAGAACACTTAATAAAATGGGAGTGTAAAATGTCTCAATTACTATTGAGCATCAGGGTTTAAAAACCTCTTTTATAAAACATCATTGCCATATCTTGCTATAAATTGAACTTTTAAATAAATTCAAACCCTTTGTATATAGGTGCGAGCAAGGCCTCGCACTACTTCCAAATAACAGCACATTGACCCACACACACACACATTCAGATAATAGTTTCTTGAAAAGAGGTGGTCACCGTGGTAACACGGATGTCGAGGGTGCCTAACACCTTCCCCCTGTATAACCAAGTCCCCGGACCCTAATGAATCTCGGTTTCACCGACCCGTTTAGCAGTGTCACATCACTGAGTCAATGTGCAAACCTTTTCTCGGTTGTGTTGGTACAACCATTTAAAAGACCAACTGGCGACTCTTAACAGTCCATCGTCGACATTATACATGTCGGACCTTTTTCACTTGTTTTTTCTAACAAATCTCACCTAAAATGAGAACACCAAAGAACAAGTAACGGAAACGGACATCCAAAAATCTCGACGTTGACAGGTGACGACTCTGCTGGGGACTCTAGTAAGAGGACTTAAGCAACTATTACAATCTTTTCAAAACTGTTATCTACTTGTGTGTGGATGTTGCATTTACATTTTGATGAATGTGTACGAATGCATTTCCTTATTGCAGTTAGTGCTTCACACCATAACTGCTTGTGATGCTAATGCTTCGCACCATAACTACTTGTGATATTAGTGCTTCGCACATGTCATCATTTTCATACGGTGAGACGCGATGTATGTGAATGTATGTTGTGTGGTCCCTCCACCAGGAGGCTATCCCGTCGGTGTTTGATTACTGGACTCGTGAGAAGACTAATTCTCCAAGGCTCATGAAAGGCACCACTTAAATTCGCTCCAATTGAAAGATCGGATTAACTTCCCGTCTAGTAGATTGCGATGATTTGGGAACCTTCATGCCAAAAAGCCGCGAGAGTAACCTAAGATAGGTCAGCCTCTGATAAACCCAAAACGGAGGAAAGTCTCTTCATTCTCTCATTTCAAATTACTTGTACTTACATTCCATATCTATTTCCATGTAATGAGAAATATGAAGAAATGTGTACACATACATATTTAACATGCTACAAAACAGCTGACATCCGTTGTGCAGGATAAAAATTCCTAAAAATGGACACATCACATAGCATGTTATTATATACATTTCCTAAAGACTAAAACTATGCAAGCCTTTCACAGGGAAGCAATCGGTCCCGTTACCTGGTTAAAGTCCAAGAAGGCACTGAGCCCACCGTCAAACATGGCTACAAGTGCCCAGCCTGATCCTACTCCTGTTTCCCGAGAGGAGTTTGAAGGATTAAGGAATCAAATAGTAGAATTGGTTGTCTTTCTAAAAGAACATAGTAAAAATACGCAGGGCCAGACAATGCCTACTCAACCAGAGTCCTTCACATAAGGGAGCAGTCAGGGCATTGGTAAAAAGATGGAAACCCAGATACCTAAACCTCATTCCAATAAAGAAATCACAAATCTTAGGGATGATCGAGAAACTGGGGATATAAGAAAGAAAGTCCAACAAATGGAGGATACCATCCGGTCAATTAAAGGGACTGGAAATTATGAGAGTGTCACCTATTCAGATCTCTGAGATATTCCAGGGGCTCAATATCCTACCAAATTCAAAGTCCCAGAGTTTGAAAAGTACAATGGGGCAGGCGATCCCTATACGCACCTAAAAGTGTACATTGGCGAACTGGGGTCTTATGCTGAAAATGATAGCCTCATAATGCAACTTTTTCAAAAGAGTCTCACTGGAGAAGCTAAAGCCTGGTATGCTCGACTTGACAATGCCAAAATCCACAACTGGGAAGAATTGGACCATGCTTTTCTAAATCAGTATAGTTTTCAGTCGCAAATGGCACCGGATCGATACCAAGTGACTAAAGTGAAAAAGAAAAGTACTGAATCTTTCCGAGAATATGCCCAAAGGTGGAGACATCTAGCAGCACAAGTCATTCCATCAATGACAGAAGCTGAGATGGTAATGACATTTATTGATATCCAAGAGGCTCCTTACTATGAGAGGATCCTAGCAGGCATAGGAAAGCCATTTGCAGAAATGATTAAACACGCACGAAATGGCGAGAGATGGGCTCGGCGTGCAAGATTAAAGACTTCACTGCCTTGGAAGCAGTCTCCAAGCATATACAAACTGGCAAGTATACGAGCGATCCCAAGAGGGTACCCGATAAAGGCAATGAAGATGTATCCCTTGTTGTACAAGGGCAAGCTAGGAGGCCAAACTACAGTCCCCCCAAGTGGAAAATGCAAGACAATATGGCATCTCAACAACAGATTGCATTCAACCAATACCTAGACAGGAAAAAAAAATTTGAAAGAATGAAAAATCGGGTATTCACTCCACTAGGCGATTCCCTTGAAAATGTATTGGCGATATTAATGGATCATAAGAAAATTACCGAACTAGCTCCACCTTTGGAACCAGGGAGCAAAAGATACAATCCAAGCCAGAGATGTGCTTACCACTCAGGGTCTCCAGGACACGATACACAAGATTGTTGGTCCTTAAAACATAAGATTCATAATCTGATCGAAAGTGGCAGTATTGTGGTCGAACAACCTGACCAACAAAATATCAACACCAACCTTCCGTTGCAACATGATACGGAAGAAGTAAACATTATCGGGTCAGGAAGCGCTGAAATGTATCCCATTCGTAAGTACATACGAAGGATGTAAGAATACCCCCAAAAGCACATAACAAATGTCCTAGAGTGGGAAAACTCGGAGGAGGGTATGCCAGTAATGCAAAAATTGGATGCGATCCAGAATCAAGTAAACTTGCTGGCTAAGCTGATAGTGCGCTAACATCAGGAAACATGGCAATTTTTCACTCAACTATCAGAAAGCCAAGAGAAAAAGGACTCCACGATGAGCCAGCTAAATGAAGAAGATCAAAGCAGGCTGAAAGTACAAGAAAAAGGGGATGATAAAATTGCTAGAAGATCTCGCCAGCGGAAGAACCGATCGAGGGAATGCGAATTCTCAAAGATGAAAGATCAAACAACCTCCAAAGGAGTCCGAAAATTCACCCCTCTGAGTAAATCCAAGGAAGAAATGCTACACTTTCTAATAAGCGAAGGAAGGATTACTGAGTTGCTGCCTCCTATAAAGCCCAAGATAAAGAGTTATGATTCCACCAAGATATGTCTCTACCATTCTAACTCACTTGGACATATGACTGAAGAATGCTGGTCTTTGCGACAAAAAATCCAGGATCTCATTGAAAATGGAGAGCTGGAGATAGAATTTCCCATGACCAAAAAATGCGAAAAGGAAATAAAAAGCTTAAGATGTCCATTTGAGACAGACAATTCAAATGAGGTGAAGGCTATGAGCGACAATTCTGCCAGAACACAAAGTGGACTGATACTTATGCAAGAAATGATAGAGGAGACAAAGGCATCCCCAAAGGAGATTCCCCCGCCAACATTAAACGTCCTATGGTTCCAAGATATCAACCACGTTCCTGATTTTATCACCTTGGATGATGCAGAGGAAATACTAATCCCTTCCAAGGAAGAAAAAACCAAAAAGGAAAGTTCTTTGCAAGAAATGCAACAACAGTTTGAGGGAGATTTCATGGTTGAATCCTTTGAAACCCATGAAGTAGGCGAAGGAATAGATGAAGCAAAAGTTGGTGAGATTGTCGGGGAATCCAACCCATTAAAGAATCCAGAGTTCATCCCTTTTTGTGATGCATCCATTTCAAGCGTCCTTAAGGAATGTACTGAATCAGGAAGCGATCAAGTTATGGCCATAAGTGAAGACATTCAGAATCAAGGGGTAACCTCTATCATGAGCCCTGAGGGCGACATAACCACTGACAACTGGACTACCAGGCCTCAACTAGCCGATAAGATGTAGATCCAGGGGATGAAGTTGCGAGTTCCAGAAAATGTTGGAATTATATCACTTTCTTCGTAGTATGCCTTTTATTTTCTATGCATGTAAATAAATAAAAAAGAAAAAAAACATCTCTACACTCTTCTCACCACTTACCCCTTTGAACCTTTTCAAACCAAAGCCTGAACTACGAAAGACCTGATCTCCTCTTCAATAGGAGTACGTAGGCAACCATCAATGGTGTGGTCAAACCAAACAAAAACCCAAACAAACACTTCTCAAACAGATACACCTCAGACGATGATGGCCCAGACGTAATGGTCATCATTCGGGAGAAAGAGGTTGATGATAGCCCCTCCATCACTGCAGTCCACCAAGACTTTGCCCTCGACAATTGGAGCACCACTCCTTGCATTTGTCGACGAGGGTAAAAAGGGAAGAAACTCTCTCTACCTTGCAGATAACAATAATTGCTTACTTTTTCTGTACAGTATTTGCAGTTACTTTTGTTATTACAGGCTAACACTTTGTGTGATTGAACAGGGTTATATACTAAGTGAAAGCATATTTTGTTTCAGGACTCTGAATTTAGATGTGCCTATACTTGCTGATGAGGTGCCTATTCTCCACAAGGACTGTAACTTTGATGTAAAGTTGGACTCAGACTTGATGGAAATACAAGATGACTATGAGAGACCTCAGGAGATCAAAGAATGGGTCGAAGACAAACCCAAGCGAATCTTGATCAAACCACCTCTTTTAAACCTCGGAACCTTAGAAAACCCCGAACAAGTCCAGATTGGTACGGACCTCACTCCAAACTAAAGAAATGACATGGTTACTCTATTAACCCTATTCCAGGATGTGTTTGCATGGTCTCACGAAGACATGGTCTGTTTATCCACTGACTTTGTCATTCATCACTTTCCCATCAGAGGGGAATTCAAGCCAGTCAGGTAGAAGCTCAAGCGATTAAAACCTGAGTGGAGATTAAAGGTTAAAGAAGAATTGTGAAACAATTTCAAGTCGCCATCATCATGGTGTCAACATACCCTGAATGGCTATCCAACATAGTCCCCGTGCCGAAACCAGGAAGGGAGGTGCGAGTTTGTGTGGATTACAGAGATTTGAATAAAGCTTGCCTCAAAGATAGATTTCATGTGCCGTTCATCCACATACTCATTGACAATACAGCTCGATACGACATGTACTCTTTTTGATCGATTGCTCTCATGGGTACCATCAAACCGTGGTTGCTGAAGATGATCATGAGAAAACTTCATTCATCACGCCTTGGGGAGCCCTTTGCTACAGACGATTGTCATTCGGCCTCATCAATGCCGGAGCTACCTATCAGTTAGCCATATGGCTCTTTTCCATGATCTAATAGATAAAAAAAAGAAAAAAGAAAAAAGAAAAAAGAAAAAAGAAAACAGAAAATAGAAAGAGGAAAAAGAAAAATAATCTCTTCAATAGGTTCTACGGTTGCTTCCTTACCATCGGCAGGTTCTACAGATGGCTTCGGAGTTTTGAAGAAAAATCCTTCCTCCACATTCCTCGGAATAAGAATGATTTTTCAGATGAACTAGCAACTTTGGCCTCCTTGATCAACACACAAGGAAGACATGCCAACCCTCACATTTGCCCAACAAAAGACTCCAACCTATGGGAATTACATTGGAGAAGTATCGAATGAGATACCTCCCCTCCAGCACCCTTGATCTCAGCATATCAATGAGCACTCACAAGATAGATCTACACCCGCTGAGGCGAGCCCGACTGATGGAAGGCAAATCTATCGATATGTTATGAAATTCCACCTGAGCGAAGATGCACTCTATAAAAGAGATGTAGGACTAGGTCTCCTCAGATGTCTGGACCAAGACCAAGCTTATAGGCTCATGGATGAAATCCATGGGGTAGTATGTGGCCCAAACATGAGCGACCCTCTATTTGTAAAGAAGATCCTACAATAGAAAAGTCTGACTACGGCAGTTCAAACAACACGACTTGGTTTTGAAGAAGATCATTGACAACCAAGATAAGTCTAAAGGAAAATTCGCTCCAAACTAGGAAGGCCCGTTTATTGCCAAGGAGGTATTGACAGGAGGTGCTTTTAGATTACATGAAATGGATGGCGATGAATTTCTGTAACTCATCAATTCGGACACCGTGAAACGGTACTATGTCTAAGGTTACCATCAAGCGAACATCCTGATTTTGGATCATCAGATCACCATTCATTTCAGGTTCTTTAACCCTCACTACATATAGCCTTTCCTTTTTACCCACCTGCCCCTCAGGGAAAAACACACTTTTCAAATCAGCAACCTAGTTTCACTTCATTTCATACAACATCGGTTATCCCTCCAGAGATCAAACCTTTCACACCTTCAATTTATCCCGTACATGGGATTAAAACTTTTCACCTGCAATCCGCCCTATACATGGGGCGAACTACGTCGACTTGATATCCCTAATACACGGGAGTACGTAGGCAGCCATGTTATATGGTCCGGTCTCACCATAGAAAAAATAAAAATAGACACACTCCTATCCATAACCACATACAAAAACAAGTCCCAAGACACCAAAGATGGTAGGGAATACACACAGATCGACGATCCATTCTGAAAATCCTGAGACATCTCACTGTCCATCCATCAAGGAGGATTTTAGAATACATCCAAATCACAAAGTCTTGGAGAAATAAGCGAATATCAAGCAAGTAGCAAGGCACAATTAAAAGGGAAGTAAATCAACATATATTTCCCTGCCATATATAATGTTGTTTGATATATACAATGTGTACTGTATATGACAAAATGGCTAAGCTAGCCTGTGCAGGAAAATACAAGCCCATCTACAAATCAGTGTATATGCGGGCTATCAAGTCCAACATGGATTCCCTCTGAGAAGAAGGAGGTAACACTATGATCTCCTACCCAAGGGTTTCTACACGAGCCAATAGATCCACTGCCAACTACATGCAATATCTCGGGTGGATATAGCGTCATCCCGCTCAGTAACAATGATACCCCTATGAGTTAGAGCAGCATCTCTCTAACAAAGAGACGTCTTTACCAGAAAGAGCTGTCAACATCAAAGCCCACATCCACTACCTGTTCACCAGATGGTACAGATGTAAAGCCTCTTGCGATCTCGGTGTCTTATCAGCTCATCTATCAAAACAACTATCCCAGACAACAAGCAAGGCTGGGGTAATTTCAAAATTGGCGACAACCGGATATTGGATCCCTTACAACAAGATTGGGGGCAATCTCAGAAGCAGCGACAACTCAACACTGGGGCATTTATCAATCATCCTAAAATAGAAAATGCACTAGTTGGCGCAATCAGCATGGTCCATCATCATCTCAATGGCGATTCAGATATTATTCACTCACGACTTCATCAACAAAGAGAGTTTCTCATATGAACCCTCAGCATTAACATGCGAAAGGACTGGGGCATTTTTCCAATTCCAAGAAATAGAAGGAGTTTAAGGCGAGATCAAGCTTCTCATCAAAAAGAAAGGGGTGAACTCCTGAAAGAAATCATAGCGACATAAGCGTGCCCGTACGAAAGAAGGGGAAAAGTCTCAAAAAAAGTTCTCAACTCAGAAGAAGAAGGTCAATAACGAAAGTCCTAGTGAATGAAATCTACACCATCAACATGCATTAAATCCTCACAAGCTGAGGCCTCTACACCGACGTTCAAATCTGGGCAGCGAAAGAATGAATTACACCCTCCAGGGATTTCAGTGACATTCAAGTCATCAGTTCAGCCGGGTTGGGAATTAAAAGCTTAAGGAAATGGGGCACAAGCACCCAACAACGAAAGGAAACTCCAAATCACCTCAAGAAGGGTGAGACATCTGGTGGTTGTCATCAATCTAGCATAACATCAGGTGAAGTCTAGTGACGTAATCCATGGATTACTTCAGCGAAGGTATCTGAAGATCCGGTATTCTTAAAACCATTGGCATCAATTCAGCACGATATCAAGTCAGTTCAACGATGAAAGATTCATATACCATCGTTCGAGTGGGAACCAAAAAAGTTTAGCGATCAGCCGGATAGGCACCGTTGCAAACTACCAGCGTATACATCAGGAGGGTCTGGTGATTTCAGAACATCATCCCTATCAGAGATATAGAAAACATCTCAACTTATCTTCATCAAACAATCATCAGCGATTAAATGCCAAACCATTGGATTCAACACCAGCATAGGCATCAACAATGATCGATAAAGGTAAAGCGATCTGCGAAAACATTTTAACATGCATCATAACATTCATTACATTGCGATTTGTGATTTGCGATATGCGATATGCGAAATGCGATTTGCGAGTTGCAATGTGCGATTTAGCCAAATGCGAAAAGCGAAGTGCGAAGTGCGAAATACGATGTGCAATTTTCGAAAACATTTTAACATTCATCATAAACATTCACTACATTGCGATTTGCATCATTGAAAATACCTTGTCATATTTTCAAGTGTCTACTAATCTTTATCATGTCCATTTCATTGCATTGCATGAACATGATAAAGAAGGGCATCTGTAGACACTTGAAATTTTCTTTTCCTGTTACTAACCATGCAGGAGGGCAAAAACATCTTTTTCACACTCCAAAGATAACATTGGAGGACCACAACACCAATTTTAACACCGGAGATAGTCACGGGAGATCCAGTTTACAACCCCGTAGTTAACCTCGGGAAAACAGTTTCCAACCCCGGAGATAACCCCGGGAAAGTCAGTTTCAACCCCGGAGATAGCCCTGGGGGATCAAGATCAAAGCCTGAAGATATCCCAGGAGTTCAAACCAACCTCAGAAATAACCCTGAGGACAGTCAGAGTCAATAGCAGGCCAACTTCAGAGATAACCCTGAGAAAAGACTGCTACAACTGCGAGAAAACCGGAGATAACCCTGGGAGGAGCAAAATTGTCATTTTGCTAACTCAACTTCAACTCACATCAAATCAACTCATGTCAACTCAAAATACTTCAATAGAAGTCCCACAAGAACCATATCTTAACTTTCGAGTGCAAACTACGCAAAACAGCTCAACGGACTGCCTGACGGAAACATGGGAATGCCATTTCGGTCATGGACCCATCTTCTTGGAATCAAAATAGGGAAAATCCTATGTTATTATGTAGCTCTCGGAAAGAGCTTTCCGGAATGATATGGCACTCTTCCATCTGGACTCTTGATTGAAAGTTATGACACCGAAAGCGAGTAATAACGGCGCTTCGACCTTTGACATGGCGGGACCCACACTGCCCAGGGCACCCCGGGCAGCCGCATGTACACCTACTACTAGGTGACGTAGGTAGACCTGCGGCTCCCCCCTCTATAAATAGAGGGCTTGGGGTGGCCATTTTGTAATAGAAAAAGGTGAGGAAGCCCTGCCCAATTTACATAATCACAATATTGACAACCAGGCAGTTCCTAGGAAAGAGGGGGCTTTCCAATAAGAATTTCTCCTTCTTGGCCGCAATTAGGTGACCAAACCTATCCTTAGATGTGAACTTTTAGGCATTGCCAATAATGTTATCCAATAATATTATTCAGATAATATGAATTATTGCTCTATAATGGAAAATATCATGTCGTGACAATTATTCAAACAACAATAATATAAAATATCAACGTAGCAATTATTGAATCAATAAAATAAAATATTGAACAAAGAATTATCGTAACAATTATTGAGTAATTCTTCTTCACGAAAAAAAATTTATCACGCTTCATGAATAATACTCGTGAATAGTAACTCGTGAATAGTAACTCATGAATAGTAACTTTCGTGAATAGTAACTCGTGAATAGTAACTCATGAATAGTAACTTATGAATAGTAATTAAAAAAATTGAATACTTTTATTTCATAAAATTCGAGGTCTTACAATCTCCCTCCTTATGAAATTTTGTCCCCGAATTTATGTACACTGGTATTTCAAAGAGTTGAGAATACCTTGTTTTCATTTTGATTCTATCTCCCCTGTCATCATGATTTCTCCATTGCTCATCTCCTGTATTTCAGATATCATTCTAGAATACAGCTTCAAAACAAGGGTTAATTTAATAAATTAACATATCACATAATATCCCGATATTATGACTGACCAACAAATAAGCTTAGGTAGGACACACTAGCGAAGGATTTACTCATCTCTCCCCTCCTAGTTCTAATCCCGATCTCCGCCAGAGATCATATCCCTAAGCTCTGATACCAACTGTGACGACCCCAAAATAGGTCCATTCCATCCAACCCATTCTGAGTCGCCAAATATATGGTACGGAAAACAACTACAACTTTATTATAATAATTGTCGTGCAAAATACAACAACACATATGCGTTGTGAGTTTGGATACAAATATATACCAACTGTAACACGTCACAATGACACCTTACATAAAGGTATAGTCAAAAACTGTTTTAGAAATTAGAATCTTTGGGAAGTGCTCAAGGAAACCTTCGTACATGGGAGGCCATGCTTTTAGGTTATGGTAGATATCATATGGCCATAGAATTATCCTTGGTTGACCCAATAGACCCCAAAGAAAAACGAGAAGATTACTATCATATTCTTCCCAATGGTGAGTCTTCTCTTGACATATCATTATCTCCACTGTCTCTAATTGGGTATTATACTCCAAACAAACACCAAGATTATATAGGTAGTGCTTGTAAATATACTCAACAAGTGGATGAACACAACCATGTCTTATGATAACACGAGTTTGTATGTCATTAGACATCTTGTATGATAGTGACAAAACATCCTTCCAAAGTTGGGTTCGCCTCACCCTATTTAATTCACCAAAAATAACTATTAAATGATGTATAAAATACAACACACTAAAGTCCTCAATAAAATTATTTCCATACTCTTTAGGGAGAACCTCAACAACTATAGACCACCGTTATATTCCCTTGTTATCCCCGCTCAACCCAGGTACACTTTTATTACCTAAAAGGAATTGTGAAACAATAGGGTGAGCACAACTAGCTCAGTAAAGAATATTATGACTAAAGATAAATAAATTATCAATAGTCTTCATCAGTAATAAATCAGAGATTTAGAACATATGGTAGATGATAAAACTTTTCAACTATAGTTGCAGCGGAATGAGCAATCCATTAGAAGAGTCAAATAGACCATAAAATCTATTATCTTCTCCATGTTAAAAGTCCACCAACAATGTTTTATCCCTGTAACATCAATCAACAATTCCTGTCCACAATCACATGCATAACTTATAATCATAATTGTAGTTCTAAATCCCTCTTCTTATCCAGGACGAAGATAATTTCATCACCTGTCTTTACCTGAAACATCAAAGATTATGGTTATACCAAATAATAGTTCCCGTTCATAATCATACTAATAAATTCATCTTTGCACCACGGCCAAAGATATTCATCAACAGTTCATCTTTGCACTACATGCCAAAGATATTCAACAACAAGTCATCTTTGCACTACAAGCCAAAGATATTCAACAACAGGTTATCTTTGCACTACGGGCCAAAGATATTCATCAATAATTCATCTTTGCACTACAGGCTAAAGATATTCATCAACAAGTCATCTTTGCACTACGAGCCAAAGATATTCATATATCAAAGAAATACATAATCATCTCAGAAGTTATATAACAATAATTATAACCATGTTGATCAATTCACCTTTGCACTTAAGCTAAAAATATTCAATTGTAAATTCAATGGTCATGATCATACCAAATCAACAATTCAACTTTTGCACCATCGGCCAAAGAGAACCTATGGTCACGATCATACCAATAATCTACCCATCTTTACACTCAAGTCAAAGAGAAATATCATCATTAGGGTTATAAGAATGTTATATAAAACAATATAATCAAAATATGGTTTTAATTTCAAGAGTAAGATTCATAAATCAACGATAATTTGGTCGAGAGAAGAAACCAATTTGTCGTGAATAGTACTCGTGATAAATACATAGTACCGTGTATACGTGCATAAGTAACCTCGATAATTTAAAAGATAAAGTTTCATAATAAAATTCATATCCATATTTATAACACCTTAATCCAAATGTTATAAATCACTTAGAAATCTCATAATCTAATATTATTAATATTATAATAATATTTTAATCATTTCTTAAACTTATAAACAATTTAATTAAATTGTTTACACTTTACTAATTAATGCATTTAATCATCATAAAATGCCAAACTCATAAGATTTCATCACCAATAACCAAAACCCTCATCAAAAATCAGATATACCTCATATATGATTCTCAAGCCATAAAATCATATTTTCCAATTTTCTTACTTCACATAACATATTTAATTCATTTACTCATAACTAGAATATTTTCATGAAAATACCAAATCAGTTCAAAAATATTTCTTTTCCGGGATTTAGCATAACATAGTCCCATATTGAACATATATTTTCTCTAAATTTTAAAATTTATTTACTATTTTTCATATGGCCAAAACCAACCGAATATTTAAACATTTATCATAAATTATACTTTTATCCAAAAATTTGAAATTTACACGGTATACTAATATTATATAGATGTACTCCCAATAAAAATTTCATCAATTTTGGAGTTAATCACAAGGAGTTATAAATAGTTACTTTTAAAATAGTCTTTTCTCATAAAATCCATAACTCCTAATCTATACATCCAAAAATCGCCATTTTTGGACACACTCTACAAAACTCATCAAAATATCATTTCAAATTTTTCCAGAATTTAAGGAAAAGCCAAATCCGATCATGGCGGAAACATGGGTCAAGCAAATTACCAAAATATTCGATGTCTTGGGATGCACGGGGAGAATGAAGGTTCCATTCGCCACCTTTATGTTCCGTGGTGAGGCAGACTCATCGGTGGGAGTCTCGTGAAGCGTATACATCTAGTCAGCACTCAACATGTCTTGGGAGACGTTTCAGAAACTATTTAATGACAAATACTTTTCCGAAAGTGTTCGTCATTATATGAAGGAAGTGGAGTTCATCGATTAGAACAAAAACAACACGCGGTGTCTCGATGACGAGGCAAAGTTTGCAGAGTTATCGAGTTTGCACCTCATTTGGTGGAGAATGAGGAATGTATGGACGCGGATGTTTCGAGAGGTTTGAAACCCTAAGATACGACAATATCTCATTTCTCATAAATTTTTCTCTCTATTCGGGATGTTATAAAAATGAGGCTCAATTATTATAGCGAGATAACGAGTACGGTCAACCGAGGGACCACAATCGAGGATCATCTGGGAGATAGCAATCAACAAAACAACGATAATGGTAACCACTCTGGTGGTAATCATGGCCATGAAAATAGAAGAAGCGAGTGAAGAGGAGATTTTAAAAGAGGTGATTTAACAACGATTATGTGAAGAAGGCAAGCGGTCTTAAGAAGAATCGGTTCTAAGGGAGGAGAACGACCACCCATTATATGCTATAAATGCGGAAAGAGGAACATATCACCAAACCGCCCACAACAGTTCAAGGTATGCTATAATTGTGGAAAGGAAGGACATATCGCTCGAGATTGTATGGTAGCGAAAACTAGTTCAATGGGGACGGTGACTCGTAAGACCGTCCCGTAAAAGTCAAAGTCAATGGTTTCCGGAAGAGCGTTTGTTGTGATTGGTCAAAATGCGAGAACCCAAACGAGGTGATCACGGGTAAGCTATTTATAAATTCTGCAAGTTTATACCTTACTTGATACCGTGCTACCCATTCATTTATCTCTCCGCTTGTGCTCAATGTTTAAACTTGACTCAGGAGAAATTAGACTTTGACCTATATCGTGGAAAATCCGTTAGAGAAACTTTCATCACATCCACTGTTTATAAATCTTGTTTGATTCAAGTTGGCACCATCACATTACCTGTTGACCTTATCTATTTAAAGATACTTGTCTTTGATGTAATTTTAGGGATTGATTGGTTAACTACTCATCATGCCAAAATTGATTGTTTTCATAAGGTTGTTAGTTTTTCATATTCCTAACCAACCTGTTGTACAAATTCAAGCAACTAAACCATTAAAATCAATCACTGTCATATCTAATCACAAAGCTATTCGTTTATTGAAAAACGGATGTCAAGCTTTCTTAGCCCATGTTATGAATTTGAATAAAGACACGTCAAATTTGAATAATATTCCTGTTATTATTGACTTTCCTGATGTATTTCCTGAAGAACTTCCGGTGGCCCCGAGCGTAACGTGAAGTTGAATTATTTATTGATCTTGAACCTGGTACAAAGACCATTTCTAAAACCCCATATCAAATGGCTCCTATTGAACTTCAGGAGTTAAAGTCCAACTACAGGAATTGTTGGACATCGGTTTCATTCGTCCTAGTACATCTCCTTGGGGTGCTCCTGTTTTATTCGTAAAGAAGAAAGACGGGAGTATGCGACTTTGTATTGACTATCGGGAATTGAACCATGTCACCATCAAGAATAGGTATCCTCTACCTCGTATTGATGACTTGTTTGACCAATTGCAAGGCACAATTTTTTTCAAAGATCGATCTTCGCTCGGATATCATCACCAAGATTAGAACCGAGGATATTCCAAAGACCGCTTTAGAACTCTAGAATGACGGCCATTATGAATTCTTAGTCATGTCTTTCAGATTGACTAATGCTCCTGCGGCTTTCATGGATATGATGAATCTAAGTATTCAAAGAATATTTGGATCAATTCGTTGTTGTCTTTATTGATGACATCCTCATATATTCCAAAAGCCGTGAAGATCGTGAGCACCATTTGAAGCTGGTACTCCAAATGCTTCGTGAAAATAAGCTTTATGCCAAGTTGAAGAAATGTGAGTTCTGGCTTGAGGAAGTAGCATTCCTTGGGCACGTGGTGTCGAAACACGGAGTATCCGTTGATACTGGCCAAGATTGAAGCAATACAAAGTTGGGAGCAACAAATGAAGTCGGATCAAGCACGTAGTTTATCGGGCCAATGGTTATTATCGGAGATTCGTGGAAGGGTTTTCTCGAATTGCTACTCCATTAACCCAACTAACTCCTAAGGATACAAAATTCGTTTGGAGCGAAGAATGCGAGAAGAATATCCTAGAGCTTAAGAGGAGACTTATTTGGTGACTGTTCTAACAATACCATCCGGTTGGATGGATTTGTTATTCACAAATGATGCTTCGGGCAAAGGGTTAGGATGTGTTCTCATTCAATGTGGGAAAGTCATAGCTTTATGCCTCATGACAACTTAAAGAATATGAGAGGAATTATCCTACCATGATCTAGAGTCAAGCAATCGTTTTCGCGCTAAAGATATGGAGGCACTATCTATATGGGGAGAAAGTGGAGATATATTCAGACCATAAAAGCCTTAAATATTTCTTCACTAAAAAAGAACTCAACATGCGGCAGCGACGTTGGCTCGAGCTATTGAAAGACTACGACCACACTATTCAATACCATCCTGGAAAAGCGAACGCAGAGTCGACGCGTTGAGTAGAAGATCATATGCAGGAATGGGTGCAATGATGTCAAGTATACGACAGAGCCAACTTTAATAGAAAAGTTAAGGTTGCTCAAGCCACCAATCTTGAGATGATGCGTATGAAGAAGAAAGTACAAGAAGGTGCTATTCCTAAGGCGAGAATTGATGAAGAGGGAATACTTGAGTCCACTCCGCACTTGTGTTCCTAACGACTACGATTTGAAGTACAATATTATGATGGAGGCACAATACACCATTTTCAATCCATCTCGAAGTACCAAAATGTATCGTGATCTTCGACATACATTTTGGTGGAACAATATGAAGAGAGAGATTGCAAAGTTTATCTCAATGTGTTTAACTTGTCAACGTGTAAATGCGGAGCATCTAGTACCTAAGGGTCCGTTGCAACCACTTGAGATTCCGAAATGGAAGTGGGAACACATTACCATGGATTTCGTTACGGGTCTTCCTACGGATTCTGAAGGCATCAATGCTATTTGGGTTATTGTTGATAGATTAACGAGGTCTGCTCATTTCTTGCCGATACGGGAGACTTATTCCCTTAAACGTCTTGCTAGTATATATGTAAATGAGATTGTGAGGTTGCATCGAATGCCAGTATCCATAGTTTCGGATCGTGACCCAAGATTCACTTCAAGATTTTTGGTTAGCTTGCAAAAAGCTATGAGCACAAATTTACGATTCAGTTCGGCATACCATCCTCAAACGGACGGAAAATCAGAGAGGACTATTCAAACTCTTGAAGATCTATTAAGACTCTGTGTCCTAGACTTCAAGGGCGGTTAGGATAAGTATTTACCATTGGTGGAATTCTCCTACAACAACATGCTTATCGTGCAAGTATAGGTGTGGCTCCATTTGAAGCATTATATGGACGAAAGTGTCGCTCCAATATGTTGGTATGAGGTGGGTGAAGCAACATTGTTGGGACCCGAAGAGTTAAGTACGTATGACTACCAAAAGATCCAAATGATTCGACAACGATACAAAGCGGCACAAGATCGATAAAAGAGTTATGCGGATCTTCATCGAAAGGACGTGGAATTGAAGATAGGGGATCATGTATTGTTGAGTTGATCCATGAAGGAAGTTACAAGATTTGGGAAGAGAGGAAAGCTCAATCCACGATTTATTGGTCCATTTCAAATTCTTGACCGAGTAGGAAATGTAGCCTATAGACTCGCGTTACCTCCGAGCAAGAGTTGTACTTTCCCCTTCTAAACACCTGTGAGCTCATATATAGCTCTTTTGTACCTAAAAAAGTCAGTGTTTACCCACTCTAAAGACATAGAATGTAAGACCCCAACTTGTTATTAATGAAATTTAATTTTCTCTATTTATTATTTTGAAATAGTAAGGGTTGATTTGATTAATGTGGATAGTTATGGGTAAAATACATAAATATTTCAAAATAAGCAAGTGGTTATAAAATATTCATTGTTGTTGGGGAATATTTGTTTGGTCGTGGAATATTATTACATCTTTGTCGGGGAATATTCGCATTGACTCACGTAAACCATATATGGGCCCCATAATGTAAAAGCGATTGGATGAAGAAAACGTCAAATATAAGTTATTTAAAAATAAATTGGCGTAGTTGTTCAATTAATCATTGTTAAAATACTGGGTGGTTAACACACAAGTATTACTGCAGATTGCACCAATTATTGATTCTTACGTAGAAAGGCACTACTCAATAATGGTTATGATAAATCATCGCTCGATTAGATTTTATTTTATTGATTTAATAATTGCTGCGTTGATATTTTATATATTCTTTGTTGTTTCAATAATTGTCATTACACGGTATTTTCATTATCGAAACAATAATTCATATTATCTGAATAATATTATTAGATATCATTATTCGCAATGTCTAGAAAGTTTGCATCAAGGAGAGGTTTGGTCACCTAATTGCGGCCAAGAAGGAGAAATTCTTATTGGAAAGCCCTCTCTTTCCTGAGGCGCTTGGTTGTCAATATTGTGATTACGTAATATTATTTGTGAATAATTAATTATTGATTCATATGATGGGGAAAATATTGATTTTATGTGGATATAGATAGAGAAAAGTTTTAATGTGACAATTGTTGAAAATTGAAATTTTATCTTTTCTCGATAAAATAATTTATTTAAATATATTATTATATTTTAATAATATAATAATGATATATTTTACAATGAATGTGGGATATACTAGTATATGTGGAGGAGGAGTATTTTGTTACCAAAAATATTTAAAGCATGTTTTATGTGTTCTGTGGACCCCATTTCTTGATTTGAAATTTGATTATAAATTTGTAAAATCGCCCGTTTATGGATTTTGGTCAATTTCGCTTGGAATTTGGAAAAACTTTCTTACGTAAAGTTGTAGAGAATTGAATTTCCTATAAAAGGTGCGAGTTTTGAATTTTCCGACAAAAGGGCTATTTATTGTGAATTATTGAAGTTCAAGCTCAAAATAATTAATTTTTGGAAGTTTAAATTATTTTAAATTAGAAAAACGTTTTTTCTAACTTTTTCTAGAAGGTGGCATGTGCTTATTGAGCTGAAATCAGATTTCAAGAGTGGCGTAGGAATTTTGATATATATATATTTATATTTTATTAAATTTTCTACTTTAGTGTTCTAAGCATTTTCCTATAAATAGGGTGCTTAGGTTAGAATTGAAAATACACCAGAAACTGAAGTTTTCTCTCTCTATATTATCGAGCGTATTCTTGTGAGTATTTTGAGTATATTTTGAGTATTGTTATACGGTGCAAGTTCAAGTCATGCCTTTATATCCTGTGTTTCAAATTTAGAAATCCGATCTTTCGAGGTAAGGGATATTATTTTTTTTTCGTAATGATATTATTTCCTCAATATCATTATCTTTGAAATATTGACTGAATTTTTTATCAAAATAGGAACTTTTGGTGTCTGAGTTCTTATTCACGATATCTGACTATTCACGATATCTGACATTATTCACGAATCTAAGATTATTCATGAAAAATGAAAATTTTCCTTTTTCGTCTAAAATATCTATTGTGGATACTAGCTTTGATTGTATCCATGTTACGATCATTCTTGAATTTTACACCACTATGATTATTTTTGAGGTATTTTTGGACATGGATAAAAACAAAGTCTAATCCTTAATCCTTAATCCTAGTCATTTTGTTTTCACCGGATTCGTTTCTTTAAAAATATTTTCATCATCCTCAATCTTAAATGATGATATTATTGAATATCTTTGGCTCATAGTGCAAAGATGAATGATTTCGATAAATATCTTTGGCTGTAGTGTAAAAGATGAGCAGTGTTTAGATGAACATGACTAATCGATGAATATCTTTGGCCTGTAGTGCAAAGATTAATATTTGATTCGAGATATATATTGATTGATGTTACAGGATAAAAGATAGCGATGAACTTTTAAATTCATACATAGAAGATAGTAGTTTGCATTCTCTACTTAACTCTTCTAATGAATTATTATTTTCATTGCGAATATGGATTTAAAATTTGTTGTCTATTGTATTCTATTAGATTTTTCCTGTTGAAGACTAACGATAATTTGTTGTATATTATCTTAGTCATAATATTCTTTATTGGGCTAGTTGAGCTCACCTTTTCCCTTTTGTTCCATTTTTTCTTCTCGGGAGGCGAGAATATAGCGAAAGTACTGAGCCTGGGTATGGAATGAAGGTTCTAGAGAGAGTTGTTTAGTAGTCCTCACCATTTTTGTAAAATAATGTATCAATAAATGTGATGAGGATTTATTTGAGTATAGATATTGTCTAGAAGATAATATTTGTATTCAAACTCACAGTTTTACTGTTGTAATAATAAAGTTGTAGTTGTTTCTGTACCATGTATTGACAAACTTAGAATGGGTGATGTATACATATTTTGGGGGCGTCACATAGAAGCCTTCTTTATCAGTCAGCTATAAGCCTTCTCACACACTTTAGAGTCTTTCTCTTCATCTTTGCACACACCCTTCTACACGTTGAGAGTCGTGTTGCTTGATTTTGCCCGGACTTCGGTTCGTGGTTTCATTTCAGTCTGTATATATATATATATATATATATATATATATATTGACTAACATTATAGAGTTATGCCTCGATTGAGCCTAGACTTTGATGCGAGCGCGTTATCGCTTATATATATATATATATATATATATATATATATTAACTGTGTGTCGGACTTTGTTCGATGAGCCTGAACTTGATGCGAGGCGTTCGCTTTAATATATATATATATATACTTAAATATATTAATTGTGTGTCGGACTTTGTTCGATGAGCCTAGACTTCGGTCTGGTGCGTTTACTCGCTTTTATATATATATATATATATATATATATATATGAACTGTGGTCGGACTTTGTTCGATGAGCCTGAACTTGATGCATGTGCGTTTACTCTTATATATATATATATATATATAAACTATGATCGGACTCTGTTCAATGAGCCTGGGTTTTACATCCAGTGCGTTTATTTTGCTTATATATATATATATTGTCCCACCTGGAGTTTACTTCGTGGTGGTTGATCGCTTCTGACTTTCTTTACGTTTCAATCTCGCTGGAGTTTACTTCGTGGCAGTTGATCACTTTAACAGCTTTATTTACATTATGTCCCGCCTAGAGTTCCCTTCGTGGCGGTTGACCGTATTTACAGCTTTATTTACGTTTCATCCCGCCTGGTGTCTCCTCCGAGGCGGTTGTTAGCTTTTAACAGCTTTATTTACATTTCTGATCCCCAATGAAGGTGCTTCGTGGTTGGTGATCCTGTCTGTATATATATATTTACAGCTTTTATATATATACCTACTTACTGCTTTTATACAAATTGTGGTATCTTGTGCGCCTAGGAATCATGTGATCACATATTCAGCCTATTGAATCTAGATTCGGTTCCCGTGATGGACATTTTCCACTGTAAGAAGTTTATAAATTATTCTGCGGTGTCTGAATTTCCTCAGATGGTTTCCATACCAACGAGGAAGTCGGCATCATTTTGTATATTATTTTCATACGGATGCCTCGCATTCGTAAAATAACATCAACTAAGCCGAACACTTAATAAAATGGGAGTGTAAAAGGTCTTAATTACTATTGAGCATCAGGGTTTAAAAAACCTCTTTTATAAAACATCATTGTCATATCTTTCTAAAAATTGAACTTTTACATAAATTCAAACCCTGTGTATAGAATAACTTGTCTATGTGGATTACCACATGCATGGTGAATGATCCTTTGTATTCATTCCTTATTAAATTGTAGAAATGATCTGTCTACGTTGGATTACCGCATGGCGGGCGAAAATCCATTTCAGTTTCATATATTCTATTATACTCAGTTGGTTAAAGTTTTGACTTCTATACTCCATGAAATTAGTGGAATATCCTTGATATTTGCGCTTCATCCAGTATCTTTTCATGGAAATATTCTTCTGAGCATTCTTGAATTTTACTCTACAAAGAAGTATCATGTTGACAATTTAGACGTTATTAGTTCCTGAATAAATTAATTCTTGAACTTGTTTTATTGAATTATTATGTCATTGTCATCATCCTCATGTTTATATTATGTTGAAAGTCATCTGTGGCCTGTAGTGCATAGATGGACTTGGTATGATTATGACCAGGATTATTCGGTATAATCATGACCGTAATGTTACAAATGATGTGGAAAAAGTCCTCATTGGCCCGTAGTACATTGATGGACAGTTTTTGGTATGATTATGGCTATGGATTCTCTTCTGCCAAGGGTCTAAAGATGAATTGTTTTATGGCATGATCGTGGACTGTTGATGAAAACACGATTATCTTTGGCTCATGAGTGCATGGATAATTCGTGGTCATGATCTTAAAGAATATCCTCGCACCAAAGTGCAAGGATGATTTGATGATGTGGATTATATATTCGAATGAGTCTCGTGATTAAAGTGATGAAAAACTTTTAAATCATAGAAGATTGTAGATTTTATTCCTACTTGACTCTTCTAATGGATTGCTTGTTCCATCGCTTGTAGTTAAACTTGATGTTTTTATATTTTATCGGTTTAACATCTTTGTTGAAGGCTAACGATAAATTATTCTACATTATCTTAGTCATAATATTTCTTATCGGGCTAGTTAAGCTCACCCTTTCTTTTACTATTCTCTTCAGAAATGAGAACGAAAGTTGGGACTAATGGGGAAAAGAGTGATGGTCCTAGATGGTGCATTAGTAGTCCTCACTATTCTGTGAAATAGTGTGATAATAAATGTAATGAGGACTTCTTTTGAGTTTTTATACTCTCTAGTAGGCAATATTTGTATCCAAACTCACAGTTTATATTTTGTCGTATTATACACGATTTGTTGTATTATTAAGTTGTATTTGAATTACGTACCATGTATCTGGCGACTCAAGATGGGTGATGTATACCTAATTTTGGGGCGTCACATTTGGTATCAAAGCTTAGGATATGATCCCTGGCCAGGATGTGAGAATAGAACTAGGAGGGAGAGAGGGGAATTCTTCCTTGGTATGACCTACCTAAGTTTATTTGGTATTTAATTGGCTCATTCATAGTATAGGGATAATATGTGATATGTTAATTAACCCTTGTTTTGTGACAGTGTTTGAAAATGGCATATGAAAATGCTGAAATAAGAAAGGAAGCACATGAGACCGTTGAGTCAGCTCAACCAAAAGGTAACGACCAACAACACGATAATAATCATACTGGAACAGAACGACCATCGAACAATGATAACCATCGTGGGGGAAATTATCATGCCAAGAATGGTAACCACTTTGATGGTAATCATGGCCAAGATAATAGAAGTGGAAATTTCAAGAAGAGAAGGTCATTTAGCTCGATTTTATCGTATAGTGAAGTCAAGTCCAGCTGGAACGGTGGCACCAAAGGAGGATACGGACAAAACAAAGCCGGTAGTTTAAGTGAGAGCGTTTATCAAGGAACCCGAACGAGGTTATTATGGGTAAGTTAATCATAAGCTCTTGCGAAGTCTATACCTTATTAGATATCGGTTCTACCTATTCTTTTATCTCTCTTGCTTGCGCTCGACGTTTAAATTTAACTTCAGAGAAGTTAGACTTTGACTTATTGGTTGAAACTTTGTTAGTAGAAACCTTCGTTACCTCCACTATTTATAAATCTTGTTTATTCAAATTGACACTTTCACGTTACCTGTCAATCTTATCTCTTTGAAAATACTTGCCTTTGATGCAATTTTTAGAAATCGATTGGTTAACTACTCATCATGCGCCAGAAGGTTGTTAGCTTTCATATTCTTCTTAACCAACCCGTTATGCGTAATTCAAGCAACCAAACCACTAAAGTCAATCATTGTCATATCAAGCCATAAGTAAAGAGCCCCGGTTCTATCGTTGTTGACTTTCTTGTATGGAATGCACCGAAGCCGGATTTTTCAGAGGCGATGTCGTGAATGACAATGGCAAGTTGATAGGTATCAATGTGACGTACTATCCAAGTCTTGGATGAGGGTCACAGTTTTGAATGATATTGTTAATAAATTTCCTGACGTATTCTTGAAGACTTCTTAGCCCACCCCTAGAGCGTGAAATCGAATTTTGTATTGATTTCAAAGACAAAACCCATTTCTTAAACCCTCAAATATTTCTTCAACTAAAATGAACGTAACATACGCCAAAGACGTTGACTCGAGCTGTTGAAGATTACGATCGTATCATTCAATATCATCGTGGAAGTACGAACGTGGTAACTGACGCGTTGAGTGGAAGATCATATGCGATTACAAGTGCGAATATATGAACCCATGTGAAGATAATGAATATATGATTAGAATCGACTTTAATCGATAAAGTTAAAGTCGCTCAAGCTACATACTCAGAGCTGATGAATGTGAAGAAGAAGGTTCAAGAGGGCGTTATTCTAGAAACAAGAATCGACAAAGAGAGGAAATCTCAACCCTCGATTTAATTGGCCCATTTGAAATCCTCGATGAAGTAGGAACTGTGGACTATAGACTCGTTTTACCGCCAAGTATATGCGTGTTGAACGCTTTTTTTTACGATCGATGTTACGTAAATATGTGGACGAATTCAACCACATTATTAAATTAGAACTAAACGATATAGCGTAAGATTTAACGTACGAGGAGATACGTGTTAAAATCTTGGATAAGAAGGATCGTATTCAACACTCAAAAGTTATACCTCAAGAATTAGAATATGAAATGAAGTTAAGGTATCCTCACCTCTTGAGATACCAGTATCGTACGTAAATTTCGAGGGCTTAAATTCCATAAGGAGGGGAGATTGTGAGACCCTAGATTTTATGAATAAATATTTAATTTTATCAAAAATTTTTTTTTTAATATTATGTTGTGGATTTGATATAATGTTATAGTTGTGGGTAGTATTTATAAATTTTGCAAAGTATGCAAGTTGTCATATTATATTCGATTGGTCGGGGAATATTCTTTTTTGTCGGAAAATATCTGCATGACGGTACAATCATTGGTGGACCCCACAACAGAATTATTGTCGGATTGAAAAAACGACAAAATTTTTTTATGAAAATAACGGCGGAAGTTTTACCGTTAACTGTTGAAACACTCGGTGTTAAAGCAAATGAATACTGGCGTGGTTGCATAGTAGCAATACGGTATTAATTATCGATGCTTACGTGATAAGTCACTCGGCTTTTGTTTTATTGGTATTATTAATGTAATAAAATGTAATACTTTTATAATGTTATTCTATAAATAGAATATATTATATTCTATTATGCATAGTGTTGCATAGTGTCTCGCATAGTGTTTTGCAGACAAGAAAATCTTTTATATAAAATGTAATACTTTTATAAAGTTATTCTATAAATAGAATATATTATATTTTATTATGCATAGTATTTGTATAAGTTCAGATAGTGTTTGCATAGTGTTTGCATAGTAAAATCTTTTATAAAGTTATTCCTTTTATTAGATTATAAATAGAATATATTATATTTTATTTAAAAGATTTTGCTTTAAATATGGACCGTCGATTAAAGTAAATCAATCTGGACCGATTCATGAAAGTTAGTTCTTATCTGGTCCATTTTTCTATAAATAGAAGCTCATTCATTCATTATTTCTTACGAATTCACTGAAACACTAGAGAGAGAAACTATAGAGAGAAAGAAGAAAAGTGTCCTGCTACTTCACTACTTCTATATCCAGTACTCTTCTTTCTAAGGTAGGGAATATTATTTGTTGTACTCATAAGTGGTATTCTTTCTTTCTTATTCATGAAGAGAACTTCTGTTATTCCATTCTTTATTATTCTGTTAGAATAACCTATATACGCGGGATACCCTATACTTGGTGAAATTCTTCTGTTATTCCATTCTTTATTATTATGTTGGAATAATCTGTTTATGCGAAGTACCGCATACATGGTGAAATTCTTCTATTATTCTGTTCTTTATTATTCTGTCGGAATATCCTGTTGGTGCGAATTTTGCCTGACCTGGTTTCATTATTTATTATTCCATTCTTTATTATTCTGTCGAAATATCCTGTCTGGGCGTTTACGTCGGACCTGGTTCCAATATTTACTATTCTATCAGAATATCTTGTCTATGCATTTTACACCGGACCTGGTTCTATTATTTATTATTCTGTTGGGAATAACTTGTCTCTGCAGTCTATCGCACGCATGGTGAATCCTTCTGTTATTCCATTCTTTATTATTCTGTTGGAATAACCTGTCTATGTGGATTACTACATGCATAGTGAATGATCCTGTGTATTCATTCCTTATTAAATTGTGGAAATGATCTGTCTACGTGGATTACCGCATGGCGGGCGAAAATCAATTTGCAGTTTCATATATTCTATTATACTCAGTTGGTTAAAGTTTTGACTTCTATACTCCATGAAATTAGTGGAATATCCTTGATATTTGTGCTTCATCCAAAGATCTTTTCATGGAAATATTCTTCCCGAGCATTCTTGAATTTTACTCTACAAAGAAGTATCATTATGACAATTTGGACGTTATTAGTTCCAGAATAAATTAATTCTTGAACTTGTTTTATTGAATTATTATGTCATTGTCATCATCCTCATGTTTATATTATGTTGAAAGTCATCTATGGCCTGTAGTGCATAGATGGACTTGGTATGATTATGACCAGAGATTATTCGGTATAATCATGACCATAATGTTACAAATGGTGTGGAAAAAGTCCTCATTGGCCCGTAGTGCATTGATGGACAGTTTTTGGTATAATTATGGCTATGGATTCTCTTCGGCCAAGGGTACAAAGATGAATTATTTTATGGCATGATCAGGACCGTTTTTAAAAACACGATTATCTTTGGTCTGTAGTGCATGGATAATTCGTGGTCGTGATACTAAAGAATATCCTTGGGCTTTAGTGCAAGGATGATTTGATGATGTGGATTATATATTGAGCTGAGTCTCAGCGATTAAAGTGATGAAAAAACTTTTAAATCATAGAAGATTGTAGATTTTATTCCCTACTTGACTCTTCTAATGGATTGCTTGTTCATTGCTAGATTAAACTTGATGTTTTTATATTTTATCGTTTAACAACGTTCAAGGCTAACAATAAATTATTCTACATTATCTTAGTCATAATATTTCTTACTGGGCTAGTTAAGCTCACCCTTTCTTTTACTGTTCACTTCAGGAAATGAGAACGTAGCTTGGACTAGTCGGGGAACAGAGTGATGTTCCTAGATGGTGCATTAGTAGTCCTCACTATTCTGTGAAATAGTGTGATAATAATTGTAATGAGGACTTCTTTTGAGTTTGTATACTCTCTAGTAGACAATATTTGTATCCAAACTCACAGTTTATATTTTGTCGTATTGTACATGACAGTTGTATTATTAAGTTGTAATTGAATTCTGTACCATGTATCTAGCGACTCAAGATGGGTGATGTATGCCTAATTTTGGGGGCGTCACAGCTGCTATCTTCCACGATCAGTTATATCAACAAAGGATCACCAGGTCCTACAACAGAAAAGTCCGGCTACGACAGTTTAAACAACATGACTTGGTTTTGAATAAGATCATTGACAACCAAGATCAGTCCAAGGGAAAATTCGCCCCTAAATGGGAAGGCCCATTTATTGTCAAGGAGGTATTGATAGGTGGTGCTCTCAGATTAAAGGAAATGGACGGCGATTAATTTCCACAGCTTATCAACTCGGACACCGTGAAATGGTACTATGTCTGAGGTCACCATCAAGAAAACATCCTGGTTTTGGATCATCAGATCCCCAGTCATTTCAGGTTTTTTAACCCTTCACTATATACAACTTCTCTTCACACTCATCTGCCCCATCAGGGACAAACACATTTTCTAACCAATGTACCTGGTTTCGGATCGCTAGATTCTTTCTCTCCATTTAGTTTTGAACCTTACTCAACTTGGTTATCCCACCGTGGATTGAACCTTTCACACCTGCAGTTTTATCCCACTAGGGATAAGACTTTTTACACCCACAGTTTATCCTGTACATGGGATTAAACTTTCTCACCCGCAGTTTGTCCTGAACATGGGATCAAACTTCTCATTGGCTGCAAATCGTCCTGAACATGGGGCGAACTATGCCAACCTGATATCCTTGATAAACGGGAGTACGTAAGCAACCATTTTATATGGCCCGGTAGCAATAAAACAAAAACAACATAAACATTTCTACACCCTTCTCATCACAAAAACAAAAACAACAAAAACATTCCTACACCCTTTTATCCACATACAGCGTTGAACCTCCACACCAGGTTCGAACTACGCAGACCTGATCTCCTCTTCAATAGGAGTACTTAGGCAGCCATTCATGGTTTGGTCTAACCCCCTACCAAAACACAAACACTTGTCAACGATCATCGGGATCATCCTTCAATCCACTACATCTCACCTGGACTGCATCAAAGGGATGGAATTACCGACCTCCCATATAAGCGGAGACTCGACGACCATCTAAGTTATGGTTGATTCCTCAAAGAGAAACACCAATCCATAAGAGATGGAACTAATCTGGGCTCCTCTTAAATAGAATCTTGGCGACCATCCGTGGAAAAGTGCGGTAACCTCGAGAGGAAAGCCACATTCCTCTCCACATTTATATACAGAAACCAGTCCCAAGACACCAAAGATGGTAGGGAATACACACAGATCAACGATCCATTCTAAAATATCCTGAGACAACTCAATGTCCATCCATCAAGGAGGAATTCAGAATACATCAAGATCGCAAGCCCTAAAGAAACAGGAAAATATCAAGCAAGCAACAAGGCATAACCAAGAGGGAAGAGATCAAAAATATATTTCCCTGCTATATATAATGTTATTTGATATATACAATATGAACTATACATGGAAAATGGCTAAGCTAGTCTGTGCAGGAAAATACAAGCCCATCTACAAATCAGTGTATATGCGAGCTATCAAGCCCAACATGGTATCCCTCTTCGAAGAAGGAGGTAACGTTGTGGTCTCCTGTACAAGGGTATCCACATGAGATAACAGATCCACGGCCATCTGCATAGTGACGCGGTGTTTATCAATATACGTGTTCATCTCTACAATCATGCCAGTGGTAAGGGACCTCATTGTGATACTATCTGTGACGGCTACATTCCGGGCAGATATGGCGTTATCCTCTCTCGTCATCGCATCTTTGGGTCGATCGGCCTTATCCGCTCAACAACAATGTGAGATCTCTATGTGTTAATTCCTCTTCTCTATCTAATGAGTCAAGTCTCTCCCATCAAGAGTTGTCACTACTAGAAAATCAGCCTATAGTGACGGTCATGATCGTCGCTATATAGTTAAAAGACCGTCGCTAAAAGTTTTAGCGACGGTCGCCGACCGTCGCCATAGAACCCGTCGGTAAAGCCTATAGCAACGGTCTTTTGGCCTATAGCGACGGTCGCCGACCCTAGCTATAGGTCATGGCAATATCTTGTATTTGCTCTTTACTAACGGTCGTTGAGAGTTATTGCTACGATTATGACCGTAGTTATAGATGTCTATAGCGACACTCAGTGACCGTCGCTATAGGGATGTGTTTTATAAAACACTATAGCTACAGTTGATGACCATCACTATAGCCTTTTCATATTTAAAAAAAAAATTAATTGTGTACATTTATCCAACAAATACAAATACAATATAAAATAAAACATAAAAATTATTGTATACATAATTTAAAATCATGCACATTACAATTACAATAATTACAATCTTCTTCAGAGAAGGCTAACTACTATATCAAACATTAAGTTACAATAACAATGAGAATGACCAAGATTCTATTATTTGCAGAAAGCAGACTCACGAGATCATATTACTACATATATCATTGACCACGCTTTGCTTGTGAGATTGTTGGATCCTGATCCTCCAACGCCTTCTGCTCTTTTTCTCTTATCTGCAACAAGGAATTTTGTTTACTATCATGATTCAAATCATTAAGTACAAGTACAGCCACGAGAAAATATGAAAATCATCAAGTATTAGTACTAGTGGCCCTGACCCTGACATCGTTAACAATTGAACTGTTATGGCAATGGAAAGGATGATCTTATTCTTCCTAGTCCTTTTCCTCCCTGTTCCAATACTCCCCAACTATACCATCATGCAAGAAAGCATTCATTCAATAATTTTTCAAGAGGTAAATCAAATATTAGAATTTCAATATTTCACAGCCAGGCAAAACCATTGATCAATGCCTGATTTTGGGTTATTATAATTTAGCTTTAAATAAATATTCCAAAAATAATCATTACTGACATAAAACTTTGTGTTAGATAAAGCATATTTATGAAGTGCTTTTAAGTTACTTAACTATCCTTCTGCACCTTAGAAGTCAAACAACTCTATGGCTAACATTCACAAACAGAACTCAGTTAATTCGTTTATTTAAGTTGTCCATTAACAATGTTGACAAACATGCATATGATAGAAAGAATGTCACCTAGGCCTACAAGCCTAAAATATATTATAAGGACCTCCCATACATAACCTAAAGCTTCTCAGAAGTAATCTGCAATCATGGCATGGCACAATAATTATACATGCCTCCAAGTATATCGAACACAACTTAACCATATAACCATGTATGCAGCAGGTACACACATATATAGTCAAAACTTGTAAACTTTTATTATTGTAGTAAGAATCATATTTAGTAACTTTCTGGAGGTTAGTCAAATCTTGTAGGACCATTTTTGCACTTTACACAGGTCCTTTACATAATTTTGGAAACTGCTTTCTTTTTTATCACTCTGTTTACTTGGTTGGAATTTTTGAACATTTAGCACTCGTATGTAAGAGTTTATACTTTGGTCCAAGAGTTTCCTTTTTTCCTCGACTTTCTCTAGTAGCTTATGCATTAACCTTTGCAAAGAGGTACATAAATTCTGAGTGCTGAAACATATTTCCTTTAGCATGAAATGATTCTGTATGCAAGTGATTGCTTCTCATAACCCTTTCCTTCAAAAGCAGACTCAAGTGAAGTTTCAAAACTCTAGCAGCTATAGATAGACAACTATATTGAAAAAATAGTTCGAATTTTTCTTGCAGGGATATATATTTTCTGTTGGATCTACTTGAAATTAACTTATTACAAAATGTTTTTGGCTTTATTTTGAACTTACATGAACATCTGGGAGTTGAAGCCAAATAAGAAATGCCAACTTTAAGTAATGGTATGAGGGAAACCTGCATAAGGACCGAAAGACTAATTAACACACAAAATTTGTAGATGCTACTATTAAAAATCAACAACACCAGGATTTCAAAACTTCCGGAGAATTACAACACATTTTAATAATGTATGTGTATAAACAGTTGTCCATCAATTGAGCATTTAAAATTACTACAAGGACATTCAATTGCACAAGAAAATGTAAAAGAAACAAAAACATACATCTGATTGGTGAAATTTCATGATAGTAGAATGGTTGATATCAGTCTCTACAAAGTTATTGGTCAAGAATTTCTTTAGCTTTACCATGTTTCAAAGGAAATTATCAGGTCATTACTTTTGTTAGCATCTACAATTTTTCATGAAATCATTTCATAGTCATTCTCCGGAGGGAAAAAAAAACATTTAGTAACAAGTTAATTTCAAGTAGATCCAACAGAAAATATATATCCCTGCAAGAAAAATTGAACTATTTTTTCAATATAGTTGTCTATCTATAGCTGCTAGAGTTTTGAAACTTCACTTGAGTCTGCTTTTGAAGGAAAGGGTTATGAGAAGCAATCACTTGCATACAGAATCATTTCATGCTAAAGGAAATATGTTTCAGCACTTAGAATTTATGTACCTCTTTGCAAAGGGTAATGCATAAGCTACTAGAGAAAGTCGAGGAAAAAGGAAACTCTTGGACCAAAGTATAAACTCTGACATACGAAAGTGCTAAATGTTCAAAATTCCAACCAAGTAAACAGAGTGATAAAAAGAAAGCAGTTTCCAAAATTATTGCAGCAGGTACACACATATATGGTCCTTCAAAACAGCAACACCTCCAGAAAGTTTAGCTAACCTCTCCTGATGCGTCTCCTTGTCATAATCTGAAGTGCTTAACTCAATTGTTGATCTTAGCTGTCAGTGGAAAATTGCAACCACTTAAGAGACGATTATTGAACTGGGAGCCAGATAAAATTTCACACAGTTAGGGAAGGAGTATAAACCTGCTCACATCTTTCTTCAATAGCTTTCTTGTCACCTGTCCGTCAAAGGTATTCATACAATAGAATAATAAAAGTTTAACCTACCGTGCCTCCAGTGAGGGTTGCAAGGTCTTGCAAATTGGCCTTCCTGTTCTCTCCAAATCCAGGAGCTTTAATGGCACAAACCTACAGATGCATATTCCGATCACATAAGAAAAGGTGCACATAAGAAAAGGTGCATCTACAAAGAAAAGTAACTAGTTATTGAAGGGAACAGTCCTTAATAAGTGTGTAACCCAATGAATTTTTTTCAAACTTTGCCAAAACAAACAAATTTTAATTAGATTCTGTACCACTTAACAAAGACAAGTCTACCAACTGTATTACAAAATCAAACATACTGGAACCAAAAACTACATATTAGTAACAACAAATGTATACACAAACAAAAACAAAAAAACCAAAAAAAAAAAAAAATTAAACAAACCCAACCCGAATTTCCCACCCAAGTAAATAACATACAAGATTTAAGCCCCACTTTAACAAAGCCATTCGATATAATAAAAAATTACCAGACGCTATGATTCAACAAGAGTTAACAAACGAGTATGACTCAAACTTAACCACCACTTCCAAATTTCAATTACATTCTACCACAAACAAACACAATTTCAGATATTGCAATTCAATAGATCTTATTAGTATGTAGCACACAATTTTCAATAAGCCTCAAACAAAATCATCATAAAGACTATGATTCAATAAATTTGATTAAAATCTAAAGAATTCTTCAACATTCCAATTAAATTTTAAACTATTAAAGAGATGTCAGCAAATTGACTTGCATTACAAAATGGAATCAACAAAACTATTTAATAGAAAATCAGACCATGAAACCCTCTCTAAAAAAATCATATTCTCATTATATCAGGATATAACGCTTAGCAGCCTGCTTACCCACCACAGCTGCTCCGGCCGCCAACCCAGCAATGGCGCCAGCAATTGCAGCCGACCTAGGCTCTGCCGTCGCACGATAAAGAACCCCAGTTCCCAGCCCAGCCGCGACGCTATTCAACACATCATCAGTACCCCTAAAATGCAAAATCCCACTTTCTAAGCCAGCAAAAATCAAACCAAGAACACCAAGGGTGTTTCCATATTTCCTGCCGATGTGGCCGCCCGAATTGAGGACCCGGTTGGTTCGGAGCTTGAGGGTTTCACCGGGCTCGGCTGCTCTGAGGCCCTCCAGAGACCCTTTAAGGCCGCCGGTAACGGCGCCGGCTAAATAGCCGGATCCGGTGTAGTACTGGAGGTTTTCGCTCCAGGAACGGCGCTGGACGGCAGCTTCTTCATCGAAGAGGTATTCGGGGGAAGTGGGGAGTTCATAGAGGGTACGGATTGGGACTTGGAGATCTTGGTAAGGGTGGTATTGGCGTGTTGCTGGCTTTTTCTCCGATGAATTCGCCATTTTTCAATGATCTAATTATATATATATATATATAGAGAGAGAGAGAGAGAAACACGGGTTTCGGAGATTTTGAGATTGATGAGAGAAATCAAACAAAAAGGGTTTGATAAGGTTAATCAATCGTTTGTTTTTGTGGATTTTTTCTTAAAAAAATATTTATACCGACGGCCGTCGCTATATATACCCTGAGGGTTCCGTCCCGACCGTCGTTATAGGTCGTTGTTATATGTCAAATTTCTAGTAGTGTGTCAACATCAAGGCTCTAGCATGATCTCTCTCGAAGGTCATCAAATGGAGACTCTGCTCAGAATACTGTGCTTAATGATGGATCACAACAAATGCAAGCAATCTCGGGAGAATCTAAAGAGAGTCATTGACGACCCAGTAAATGGCTCCTCCTCGGTGTGGGAATCAATGTCCTCCACGGGCTCTCCACCATCTGAATCTATATACAAGACTACTACTGGATCGCACGGTAGATGAAGTCTCTGTTGCCATCCACGCAGAATACTCTGGCGAACAGCCCGGATGGCTAACAGAAAAATTAGCTATCTCACGTTGATCCCAACATGCATACACCCGGGATCGGTCCTCTACTTGTGAGGACCCGAGATCTGGGTCCCAAATCACCTCGGATCTGGTACAATCATTCTATAACTATTACGGAAGATATAAACATAAATTGTTTATACATTAAACTTTACACGCTATTCCCCAAGTTCGAGTAACCTTAACTTATACACAAATCAATATCCTATCAATCATACAATGTTATTATTATACAATACTGTTACAAATTAGATGCACATATAATCCCAAGTTGAACTTGACTTTGACTTTTCCTTGTATTCGACGTATTTGCCTTATCTGCACTGTTTTTCATGATATAGCAAGGGTGAACAATAAGTTTGTCCAGCAAGTTTAAGTTCAATAAATTAAAGATATATCATGATAGAAAGAATTGAACAATAAGCTCGCTAAAGTTCTACAATATAATCGTGAAGTAGCATGAACAAGTTTTCATAGCTGAACGAACATGAAACATGAACAAATATATCTGGACCGAATGGTAATGAAGGTGATCAGCCTTTCATACCTGATGAATACATGCAATGTGCACAGAGTACGAATCAATAATTCATAGACATGGTATAATCAGTAGAGATTAACCACAAGCATATTTCAAAAATATCAACTCGAGGTCAAGTTAGAGAAAACTTGCATGTACCGTTGATTACCGTTACACAATTTATTTAGCTTTGCCTGAAGACCTATTATAAATAATATTGATCTACAAATTATAATAATATCATCACAATATTTAAAATAACCTAAACACATTAACATATATCCTATCAGTCTATATAGCACATAAGAACTAGTATTAAGTCAAACTATTGCAGTCTGAGTTGAATCCAACACAATTTCGACATCCCGATCGCTTAATCGGATAATTCACGAGCCTATTATCACTAAGACTTCATCTAAACCGCTTCACAAATATCTTCGATAATTTTATTATCCGTCAAAATAATTTTCCAAGTCCCATAATAATTTTTACATAATTATTATCACCAAAATAATTTTCCAAGGCTCATAATAATTTTTACATAATTATTATCATTTATCATGATTTTCCAATCATTAATATCGTATTTATCTAATTTAAATATGAAAATATTCCATTATCATTAATATTTATTTAATATTAAATATTAATGAAATACATGTCATAATATTATAATATATTTATAATATCTCAAAATATTTTAATACTTTATTATAGCTTTTAAATGATTTTAAAGTAATTAAAACCATTATTAAATAACTACTATTAATATTAAATATTAATATTTTTTACATGACAAAATATCAAAAGTTATATTTTATAACTTAAAATATTTTCATAACCTTTAAATTATTTTATATAATTTTTAAATCATTAATTCTATTTTTATATAATTTATTTAATACATTTATTAAATAAATGAATTACCATTAATAATAATTATTAATGAAATTCATCACAAAATATTAAAAGTCATTAAAATAACTTAAAATATTTTCTTATACAATAATATAATTTTTCATGATTTTTCAAGTATTAAAATCGTTTGACCACGATTATAATCGTTTCTGTTTATGATTTTGGTAAAGTAAAGGCTTATATGTATAGCCTACATATCGACTACAAGATCCAACCAACAAAATGACCTAACAATCAAAGAGCAAAGAAGATCAATGGCTCAAAAAAACATTGTCAAACTTTTACGGGCAAATCAAAATTCGCTGTAAAGCAGATTTCGTGATCTATTAACTAGGTTTGATCGCTTATAACATGAAATCTAAACATGATCTAACCTTGATTCAAGTTCTAGATCAAAGCCTACATAGCATGTAATGAGATCTATAACATAAAACACACTAAACATCAAACGTACACAGATCTGCGAGCCCTGACATTAGGCTGTCAGACAACTTTTTCCAACTATTCCAGATTTTTGAAAATTTGATTTTTGAACACTTTGATGTTATGGATCTAGGATGTAACAACCCAGATCACTAAATAACATCCTTAAACACAACTTTAAACAATAACTAACAACATCTAGCATAAGATCACATGATTTCTAAAATTTAAGGTTTTATACCTTTTCTAGCTTTGATCTAGATTCTGATCTTTGGTTTTGTTCTTGGAAAGATAACACTTGATATTAGCTTAACTAATCTGTAAGACCCCGAAATTTTTAAATAAAAAGGAATTTCCTTTATTTATTATTTTGAAATAGTAAGGGTTGATTTGATTAATGTGGATAGTTAAGGGTTAAATATGCAAATATTTCAAATTAAGCAAGTGGTTATAAAATATTCATTATCGTCGGGGAATATTCGTTTGGTCGTGGAATATTCGTGCATCGCTTGAAGAATATTCGTATTTACCTGCCAAGTGACCATGTGTGGGCCCCATAACGGAAAGTGATTGGATGAAGAAAACGACAAATATGAGTTGTTTTTAAATAATGGCGTAGTTATTTAAGATTATCTTTGTTGGAATACCCTTGGTTAAAACACACTAATACGCGTTGTTGAACAAGTAGCACTTGGTATTGCACCAATTATTGATTCTTACGTAAGAAGGCACTACTCAATAATGGTTACGATAATTCTTATTCGATATTTTATCGAGTTAATAATCACTGCGTTGATATTTTATATTATTGTTGCTTCAATAATTGTCATTACAAAGATCTTTCATTATCAAGCAATAATTCATATTATCTGAATAATATTATTAGATAACATTATTGGCAATGTCTAGAAAGTTACATCAAGGAGAGGTTTGGTCACCTAATCATGCCAAGAAGAAGAAGAAATTTTATTGGAAAGCCCCTTTCCCTGAAGGCGCACTTGGTTGTCAATATTGTGATTCGTAATATTATTTGTGAATAATTAATTATTAATTTATATGATGAGAAAAATATTGATTTTATGTGGATATAGATGGAGAAAATTTTTAAAATGACAATTGTTGAAAATTAATATTTTATCTTTTTCTGATAAAATAATTCATTTAAATATATTATTTTAATAATATATTAACGGTGATATTTTTACAACGAATGTGGGATATATGAGTATACGAGGAGGAAGAGTATTTTTGTTGCAATAAATGTTTAAAACATGTTAAACATGTCGGTGGACCCCATTTATTCGTGAAATTTGATTATAGTTTTGTGTAAATTGCCCGTTTGTGGATTTGGTCAATTTCGATTGGAATTTAGAAAAACTTTCTTCTGCAAAGTTGTAGAGAATTGAATTTCCTATAAAAACTCATGAGATTCGAATTTTCTAATGAAAGGGCTATTTATTATGAATTATTGAAGTTCAAGTCTTCAAATAATTGATTTTTGAAAGTTTAAAATATTTAAAATTAGAAAAACGTTTTTCTTATTTTTTCTAGAAGGTGGCATGTGTTTGATGGCTGAAATCAGATTCTAGACATGTGTAGAAAATAATATAATTATATTATTAATTTATTAAATTTTCGCTTTGGTGTTCTAAAGCAATTTCTATAAATAGGGTCTTAGGTTAGAATTGAAAATCACACCGTAAATGAAGTTTTCTCTCTATATTATCGAAGCGTATTCTTGTGAGTATTTTGAGTATACTTTGAGTATTGCTATACGGTGCAAGTCCAAGTCATAGCTTATATCCAGGTGTTTCAATTTAGTAATCTTGATCTTTTCGAGGTAAGGGATATTATTTTTTCAGAATGATATTATTTCTTCAATATCATTATCTTTGAAATGTTGATCTAAAGTTTTTATCAAATTTGGAACTTTTTTCATGTTGGGGTTACTATTCATGGGTTACTATTCATGAGTTACTTATTCACGATTACTATTCAGCGAGTTACTATTCACGAGTTACTATTCACGAGTACTATTCATGAAGCGTGAAGATGTTTTTGTGGAATTTCTATCTTTTGGTGTCTGGAGTTACTATTCACGATATCGGACTATTCACGATATCTGACACTATTCACGATACTCTGGATTATTCATAGAAAAATAAAATTTCTTCTTTTCGTCCAAAACATCTATTCTAGATACTAACTCGATTGTATCCATGTTTTGATCATTCTTGAATTTTACTCCACTATGATTATTTTTGAGGTATTTTTGGACGTGGATAAAACAAAAGTACGAATCCTTAATCCTTAATCCTTGTCATTTTGTTTCTTTGGATTCGTTTCTTTAAAAATATTTTCATCATCTTGATCTTAAATGATGATATTATGGAATATCTTTGGCCCATAGTGCAAAGATGAATGATTTGAAGAATATCGTGGCTGTAGTGCAAAGATGAGCAGTGTTGAGATGAACATGACTGATTGATTAATATCTTTGGCACGTAGTGCAAAGATGAGCAGTGTTTAAATGAACATGACTTAATTGATGAATATCTTTGGCTGTAGTGCAAAGATGAATATTTGATTCCAGATGTATATTGATTGATGTTACGAGGATAAAATATTGATGATGGATCGTTAAATTCATAGATTATAGTAGATTTCATTCTCTACGTAACTCTTCTATGAATTATTATTTCAGCATTGCGAATATTGATCTGAAACTTGTTGTCTATTGTATTCTATCGATTTTTCCTGTTGAAGACTAACGATAATTTGTTGTATATTATCTTAGTCATAATATTCTTCTTCTTGGGCTAGTTGAGCTCACCCTTTTCCTTGTTGTTCCATTTTTTCTTCTCGGGAGGCGAGAATGTAGCGAGTACTAGTCTGGGGTATGGAATGAAGGTTCTAGAGAGAGTTGTTTAGTAGTCCTCACCATTTTGTAAAATAATGAATCAATAATTATGATGGGGATTTATTTGCATGTGGATATTGTTCAGAAGACAATATTATATTTAAACTCATTAAAGATATATATTGTCGTATTTCACACGACATTTGTATTATTGAAGTTGTAGTTTGCTTTTTGTACCATGTATTTGGCGACTCAGAATGGGTGTTGTGTATACCTATTTTGGGGGCGTCACATAATCAATCACTCTCACTCTACATTTTTGAATTTTAGAGAGAGAATGGCTATGGCAAATATGAGAAATAAAGTAGGTATTCTATCTCTCTTTAATCTATATATTTTGATGATACAATGCACTTGGCTGATCTAGATGACTGATGCTGGAGTGTTTTTTTTAAGTCACATGGAGTTGTTGGAGTTGGTGAACAACTCTCATTTGGCAAGATTCACAAGCAACTAATTAAAGAATGTGACAAACGGTCAATTTGGTCATTTTGCTTCCAATTTTAATGGAATAATTGACAATTATCTTACCCTTAGGGTTTAACCCTAAGGTTTTGTGTATCGATTTTCTAGGATTTCTAATTAAAGCTTAAAATAGAAATTAAACTTTTTAAAAATAGAAATTAGGGTTTCCTAATTAAATTAGGTTTCTTAATCACTTAGGACTTGTAATTAGGATTAATGTTTCCTAATTAACATAAAACTTTCTTAATCAGCAATTAGGGTTCCTAATGTGACGCCCCCAAAATAGGTATACATCACCTATTCTGAGTTGTCAATACATGGTACAAAAACAACTACAACTTTATTATTACAACAGTAAAACTGTGAGTTTGAATACAAATATTATCTTCTAGACAATATCTATACTCAAATAAATCCTCATCACATTTATTGATACATTATTTTACAAAAATGGTGAGGACTACTAAACAATCCTTTCTAAAACCTTCATTCCATACCCCAGACTGCATCGCTATATTCTCGCCTCCCGAGAAGAAAAATGGAACAAAAAGGAAAAGGGTGAGCTCAACTAGCCCAAAGAAAGAATATTATGACTAAGATAATATACAACAAATTACCGTTAGTCTTCAACAGGAAAATCTAATAGAATACAATAGACAACAAATTTTAAATCAATATTCGCAATGAAATAATAATTCATTAGAAGAGTTAAGTAGAGAATGCAAACTACTATCTTCTATGTATGAATTTAAAAGTTCATCGTCTATCTTTTATCCCCGTAACATCAAGCAATATATATCTGAATCAAATATTCATCTTTGCTTTTACACATGTGCCAAAGATATTCATCATTGGGTCATGTTCATCTAAACACATGTTCATCTTTGCACTACGGGCCAAAGATATTCTTCAGAAATCATTCATCTTTGCACTACTGTGCCAAAGATATTCCATAATATCATCATTTAAGACCGAGGATGATGAAAATATTTTTTAAAGAAACGAATTGATTGAAACAAAATGACAAGGATTAAGGATTAAGGATTAAGGATTAGTACTTTTATTTTATCCATGTTCAAAAATACCTCAAAAATAATCATAGTGGTGTAAAATTCAAGAATGATCAAAACATGGATACAATCAAAGCTAGTATCCGAATAGATATTTTGGACAAAAGAAGAAATTTTATTTTTCAATGAATAGTCTTCAGATATCGTGAATAGATCAAGATCACGTGAATAAGAACTCATGAATAGTAACCCGATATGAAAAAGTTCCAAATTTGATAAAAAGTTCCAACCAATATTTCAAAGATAATGATATTGAAGAAATAATATCATTTGAGAAGAAAATAACATCCTTACCTCGAAAAGATTAGTACTTTTCTTGGAATAATGTATATAGTCTTTGAAGGAACACTTGCGCCTAACAATACTCAAAGTATACTCAAAATACTCACAAGAATACGCCGATAATATAGAGAGAGAAAACTTGATTTTGGTGTGATTTTCAATTCTAACCCAAGCACCCTATTTATAGAAAATGCTTTAGAACATTCAAAGCGTAAAATTTAATAAAATATTAATATATATTATAAATTTCCTTAGCCCATCTTTGAAGATCTGATTTCAGCAATTAATATCACATGTTAGCCCACTTAAATGCAAAAAACGTTTTTCTTTAAAATAATAATTAAAACTTCCAAAAATCAATTATTTTGAGCTTTCTAACTTCAATAATTCACAATAAATAGCCTTTTATCAAAAAAATTCGAATCTCATGAGTTTTTATAGGAAATTCAATTCTCTACAACTTTGCAGAAGAAAGTTTTTCCGAACTCCATACGTAAATTTGACGAAATCCACAAGCGGACAATTTTATGTGCTATAATCAAATTTCGATTCCAATAAATGGGGTCCACCGACATGTTTAACATGTTTTAAACATTTATTGCAACAAAAATACTCTTCCTCTCGTATACTCATATATCCCACATTCGTTGTAAAATATCACCATTATTATATTATTAAAATATAATAATATATTTAAATAAATTATTTTATCGGAAAAAGATAAAATTTCAATTTTCAACAATTGTCACATTAAAATTTTCTCCATCTATATCCACATAAAATTAATATTTTCCTCATCATATGAATCAATAATTAATTATTCACAAATAATATTACGTAATCACAATATTAACAAACAAGGCGGTTCAGAGAAGAGGGGGCTTCTAATAAGAATTTCTCCTTCTTCGGGCGCCGCAATTAGGTGACCAAACCTCTCCTTAGATAGAACTTTCTAGACATTGCCAATAATGTTATCTAATAATATTATTCAGATAATATGAATTATTGCTTCGATAATGAAAATATTGTGTAATGACAATTATCAAACAACAAAGAATATAAAATATCAACGCAAAGCAATTATTAACTCAATAAAATATTGAAGCAAGAATTATCGTAACCATTATTGAGTAGTGCCTTCTTACGTAAGAATCAATAATTGGTGCAATACCGTGGTAGCTTCTTGTGTTTTAACCAATTTAGTATTTTAACAAGATTAATTGTGAATAACTACTATTTGTTATTTTTAACCAACTTATATTTGTCGTTTTCTTCATCCAATCGTTTTTTAGTTATGGGGCCCACACATGGTCATCGCTTGGCCGCATTTAATATTCCCCAAGCGATTTAATATTCCACGACCAAACGAATATTCCCCGACAACAATGAATATTTTATAACCACTTGCTTATTTTGAAATATTTGCGTATTTTACCCCTAACTATCCACATTAATCACATCAACCCTTACTATTTCAAAATAATAAATAGAGAAAATTAAATTTCATTAATAATAAGTTGGGGTCTTACAACCTCCCCTCCTTATGAAATTTCGTCCTCGAAATTGACGTACGTACCTGGTGTTTCGAAAAGGTGAGGATACCTCGCTTTCATTTCCGTTTCCAATTCCAGGTCATTTCCTCTATAGCATGATTCCTCCACAAATATTTAACTTGTGGTATGACCTTTGTTAGCGTAGGACATGCTCCTTCCTATCCAAGATCTTGACAGTACCTCCTCATACGTTAAGTCTTCCGCTATTTCGTCCGGTTCTAATTCTATAACGTGGTTCGGGTCTTTCACATATTTACGAAATACCAGATATGTGAAACACATTATGAACACGAGACATACTTGGAGGTAACGTAAGTCTATAGGCTACATTTCCTACTCGGTCAAGAATTTGAAATGGACCAATAAATCGTGGATTGAGCTTTCCTCTCTTCCCAAATCTTGTAACTCCTTCCATGGAGCAACTCATGCAACAATACATGATCCCCTACACTAAATTCCACGTCCTTTCGATGAAGACCAGGATAACTCTTTTGTCGATCTTGTGCGCTTTTGTATCACGTTGTGAATCATTTGAATCTTTTCGGTAGTCATACGTACATTTAACTCGGGTCCCAACAATGTTGCTTCACCCACCTCATCCCAACATATTGGAGAACGACATTTTCGTCCATATAATGCTTGAATGGAGCCACACCTATACTTGCCTGATAACTGTTGTTGTAGGAGAATTCCACCAATGGTAAATACTTATCCAAGGTTTAAAGAAGAAGCTAAGTGTGGCACCTGTGTTAACACTACCAGATAGTACAGGAAATTTTATGGTGTATAGTGATGCCTCACACAAAAGATTGGGTTGTATTCTTATGCAAAACGACAAAGTTATTGCCTATGCATCAAGGCAACTGAAGGATTATGGGAAAGGTTATTCGACTCATGATTTAGAATTGGCTGCAGTGGTATTTGCTTTCAAGATATGGAGACACTATCTGTATGGAGAGAAATGTGAGATCTACACAGACCACAAAAGTCTGAAGTATATTTTCACTCAGAAAGATCTGAACATGCGTTAGAGAAGGTGGATGGAATTGATAAAAGATTATGATTGTGAGATCTTTTATCATCAAGGCAAAAGCAAATGTGGTTGCAGATGCTTTAAGCAGGAAAAGTCAGGAGAAATTGATGCTGATAACAACTCAGGAGGAGCTCATTTCAGCAATGACAAAGTTAGAACTGGAAATCAAATTTCTATAGGAATCCGATGAACGACTATTTCAGTTAGAAGCAGGTCCAACTTTATTGGACAAGGTGAAGAACGCTCAGTTACAAGATGAAGAATGTGGAAAGATAAAAGAGAATATTGGTGATGGTAGCGATACGAAATACAAGGTCGATACCGAAGGATTACTACGGTACGAGGGAAGAATCTGGGTTCCAGCAACACCAGAACTAAAAGATGAAATCTTGATCGAAGCTCATAGCTCAAGATATTCGATTCATCCAGGAAGCACGAAGATGTATCAAGATTTAAGCCAACATTTTTGGTGGCGAATATGAAAAGGGATGTTGCAGAATGCGTGGCTAAATGTTTGACATGTCAAAGAGTAAAAGGCGAACATCAAAGACCCAGCGGATTACTTCAACCGTTGGAAATACCGGAATGGAAGTGGGAACACATCACGATGGATTTTGTGGTGGGTCTTCCAACTACTTAGAGAGGATGCGATGCAATTTGGGTGATAGTGGACAGACTGAAGAAATCAGCGCACTTTTTACCAATAAAGATTACGTTCAATCTTGATCAGTTGGCATGATTGTACATCAAAGAGATCGTTTCGAGACATGGAGTACCAGTGTCAATTGTATCCGATAGAGACCCGCGATTTACTTCAAATTTCTGGAAGAGACTACAAGAATGCATGGGAACTCAATTGCAAATGAGTACGGCTTATCATCCACAAACAGATGGCCAAAGCGAACGAACGATCCAGACATTGGAAGATATGCTGAGAGCATGCGTCATGGATTTCAAAGGAAGCTGGGAAGAACAATTACCGTTGGTGGAATTCGCCTACAATAATAGTTATCACACGAGCATCATCAAGATGCCGCCTTATGAAGCGTTATCTGGCGAAAGTGCGAGAACTCCAATTTGTCTTTGGGATGAAGTTGGTGAACGTCAACTACTAGGACCAGAATTAGTGCAATAAACTGCTGAGGTTATCAAACTCATCGAGACAAGATTGGTAGCGACTCAAGACCAAGCGGAAGAAGTATCTTTGATCAACACAAAAAGATCGTGCATTTGATGTAGGAAGTTACGTATTCTTAAAAGTTTCTCCTTGGAAGGGGAAAATTCGTTTCGGTAAGAAGGGAAAACTTAGCTCGAGGTTTATTGGACCCTTTTAAGTGCTGCAAAAAGTTGGAGAGGTAGCTTACGAGGTAGCTCTACCTCCAAAGTTGGAAAACATTCATAATGTTTTTCATATTTCGGTGTTACGACCATATAAACCCGATTACAATCACGTGATCGAGTACGAACCGTTGCAGTTCGAGAAAGATTTGTCTAATAAAGAGGTTCCTATCTAGATAGTCGACAGGAAAGAACAAGTGCTCAGGAATAAAGTGATACCTTCTGTGAAGGTGATATGGAGAAACCACAATGCTGAATAAGCAACGTAGGAACTCGAAGAGAAAATGATGAAAGAGTACCCTGAGTTATTTGTTTAATTTGTGTCTTCGATTCTGGGGACAGAATCTTTCTAAGTAAGGAAGAATGTAACGAATGCGTTGTTTGAGTTGTGATTCTGAGGATAGAATCCTTATAAGAGGGGAATGATGTAACATTCCAGATTTTTAAGTGTAAGTTATAAATATTTATTGGATGTGTTTATTATTGAATAAATAATTGTTCAATTTGATTGAGTTGATTTAGTTAATTTTTTATTTGTTAAATAATGAATGTGTTATGCGGATTGACTTATGTGATTAAGGGAATTATTTAATAAATTGTTATTAAATAAAGTATGACAAATAACTATGTTATAAAAAGTTATTAAAATAAATTAAAGTAATTTTAATTTAGTGTTGCCAAACAAGGTGTAAGTATATTAATCCTTTATTTTATAAATGGTTTGCCAAACAAGGCCTTTTGGTTTGAAATTCTTGTTAATTTTAAATTATATTATTAATAGAATAAAACAAATATATAAATAAAATATATTTATATTTATAAGATTATACGTTATATGTTTGGTAACTGATAAGAGTAAATAGGTTTATTATTGCCATATCAGTTTTGTTTTATTTTGACGTATACTTGTTAAGTGTTTACGCTCTAGTTTTGCTTAGTCTAAGAAGAGGTTTTCTGAGAATAAGAAAAGTTTTAGAGAATTTGAGAGAGAGAAGTAGCAAAAGAAAGTTATCAGTGTTTAACAAAGATTGTCTAAAACAAAAGGTATGTACATAACTTAACCATAGCTATTTTACGCCATATATTTTATGTGAGTTTATATTGTCTCGGTGTTCTCAATTTGACTGTAAGACGAAGTTCTTTACAAACTTTCTAGAGTTTGAATGTTTTATTATTTGATTATGAAATCATGTGTATTAGTAGTAGATAGCATATATATTGATGATTGTATGTTCAATAATGTATAAGTAAGAGTATGATAAATTACGTATACACGAAAGGATTTATTTTTACAGTAAACTTATATGCATGAATATGATTTTTGAAAGTTAATAAAAATTAGTATGTGATTATGTTAATTGAGACTTGTGTGTAATTGGGTAAGAAATTAAGCAGAGCAAGGAATCGAATGGAGATGGCCGTGTTTACTGTGTCAAGATATTTCTTCAATAGAGTCTGTATTTTTTTAAAACACAGTGTTTTTAGAGAATTAGTTCTCTGCTATTGTTGTTTAGTTGTGTAAAATTTGTACACAAATGCTTCATAACTTTTATGTGTAATTTTTGTGAAGTTATACAGGTTATTGGGTGTTGATTGTTGTTAGAAATAAAGACAGTAGCTTTGGCTCTGTTCTTCATTTTGTTTCTGTGAGTTTCGGCGCCCCAGCGTCAAAATTCATGCTCCAGCGTCAAGTTTCGCGCCTTAGTACCAAAAGTCGCATGACCAGCCAGACTTCGTCTTGCAATTGTGAAGTCGGCGAGCAGCCTTGGGACCTCCACCGCATCACCGAAGTCCCTATATGTAAGTCTCGCTTGAAGCGCATACAAAGCAATGCAAATGACCACGAGATCAAATCAGTAATATGGCCACTTAATGAAAAGTTTAGAAATGACTTTTGTCTTTTGCACAAAAGTCCGATTTTTAAAGGAATGATATATGATAAATGTTGAGTATGTATTTTTGGTATTATAGTATGTTAATACTATGAGTGAACATGGAATTACTAATTAACAATTATTGTTATTAGTTTTATTAGATAGAAGTTGATCATGCGATTTGATTATATGGTTAGAGATTTAAATCATACGTGATGTAGCATTGATTATGACTAATCAGGTTATGTTAACACATGTATATAGGATATTGTGATTTGGATTATAACGGTTTAGTCTACGCACAAGGCAAGATTCTAAATCCCTATCTTTTTACATTGAGCAAATTTTCTAATCCTAAAGCTTCGTTATGCAAATTTCATATGCTATACTTTATTGAGTAAAGTACTTCCATTAAGCAATTTAATTGTATCCAGTTATTCATGATGATACAAACTTCCCATCTCCACACTTTCGTTGAGATAGTTATTATGATTATGCAAGTTTTTCCTAACTCTAAACTTGTTATATTAGCATGCCAGTACCTTTATTCTGTTAACTCAGTTTATCATTTCAAATTATTGTTGTTATGCATGCTTGATATTAAATTCAAAGTTGTAACCTTAGCTTAATGTTGTTCAAAGCAAGGTATGATAGATTATTCAATTGTTATGTTATTAGAATATTCCTAAAGCATGAACTTAGAACATAATGTTTATTCAGTATGATCATTCAATAACATAGTGTTATTATCTTTATTCAACTAATCCTTAGTTGATATCCATTGAACTCCAAATTACCTTGAAGTGTATCCAAACCAAACTATCTTTGGGGCGGACTTGTACTCAAAATACTGAGATGAACAACCCTATTTATAGGGGTTACGCTTAGTTTTGTACTTTGTGCTGAAATGTTTGTATACAATACATGTACGAAGGGTTGATCCCCTAAGTACCTTAAAGTCATTATGATCGTATTTATGGTAGTAAAAGTTTAAGTTGAAAGATTACTTATAAGCGTGGACAAGGTTCGTGGTTATTAGACCTTGGTGAATGTTAAGATGTTAATAGGACTTATTATTTAGTTCTATTGAGCCCCTGAATGGGCAAGAAATGTTTAAGATGTTAATAGAACCTATTGTTCGGGCTTCTATTCACATTTTGAATGGGCAGAGAATGTAAAAGTTATTCATTGTTATTTCAAGTGAGCCTTGTTTGCTCACTCTTGCTTGTAAAATCCTTACAGCTAAAGATGGAAATGGTGATGTACCTAGCACCAGTAAAGGAAAGGGAAAGATGAAAAAGTACTGAAGACTTGTAATAGTTTTGATAGTTTTATTATCAGACTTTGGTTTAAAGAATGTAATGAAGTTTATTTAAATTTTTCGCATGAATGATTGTTTGTAAAGGTTAGATAACCTGGGAGATTTTTTTTTATGTATTTCCTGTATTGGCAGGTTTATTTTTCAATTTTATTTATGATTGGGTGGTTATAAATGAATGTTTTGATTACGTGAACACCAAATCTTGAGGAAATGAAGTGCCAGGATTTGGGGGTGTCACAGTCTGGAGGTAATGCTATCATATAAGCTACCTCTCCCACCCGTTTTAACACCTCAAAAGGTCCTATAAATCTTGGACTTAACTTTCCCTTCTTTCCAAAGCGTATCTTTCCTTTCCAGGGAGATACCTTTAGAAACACATACGAGCCCACCTCAAACTCTCGACTTAGTCTATGTGAGTCCGCATACTTCTTATGTACATCTCCGAGCTATGACGAGACGCATACGAATTAACTTTATCACATCCGCTGTCTGCTGCACCAATTCTAGTCTTAGAATTCGGCGTTCTCCCACCTCATCCCAACACAAAGTTGTTCTGCACTTCCTTCCATACAAAGCTTCGTCTGACGGGCATGCCTAAGCTTGTATGATAAGCTGATTGTTATATGCAAACTCTACTAGTGGTAGGTGATCATCCCAACTACCCTTGAAATCCATGACGCAAGACCTCAACATGTCTTGGCGTCGAATTGTTCTTTCACTTTGCCCATCGGTTTGTGGATGATAAGCTGTGCTTAACCTCAGCTGTGTTCCCAACTGCTCTTGCAAACTCCGCCAAAAGTTCAATGTGAATTGTCGATCACGATCTGACACAATCGATACAGGTACTCCATGTCTGCAAATGATTTCCTTAACATAATGTTTAGCTAACTGATCTAAGTTATACTTGACCCTAATTGGCAAAAAGTGAGCCGACTTCGTCAACCGGTCCACTAATACCCAAATCGAATCGTACCCTTTTTGCGTCGTCGGAAGTCCCACCACGAAGTCCATCTTGATATACTCCCACTTCCATTATGTAATCTCCAATGACTGTAATAAACCACTGGGTCATTGTTGTTCGGCTTTAACTTTTTGGCAAGTTAAGCACCTACTCACATACTCTGCTATTTCTCTCTTAATGTTTGGCCACCAAAAACTTTGTCGAAGGTCTTGATACATCTTAGTGCTACCAGGATGTATCGAGTACCTCGAACTATGAGCTTCTTGTAACACTTGCTCCTTTAATTCCACCTCATTCGGATCCCAAATTCTTCCCTCAAATCTTAATAATCCCTCATTATCAAGACTATACTTAACATCTTCCTTCTCGGATAACCGCTTCTTCATTTGGTTACACTCATCCGTCTTGAGTTGTACCTCCTTGACTCTTTCTACGATGGTAGATTGCATCTCCGTCACAAAGAGTAACTGCCCCGAATCACTCGGCATCTTCACTTCTATTTCCATCCTAGCCATCTCTGTTATTAACTCATTTTGAGCCGTTAACATAGACAACTTTTTCCGACCCTTCCTGCTTAAAGGCGTCTAAGAACTACATTGGCCTTTCTAGGGTGATACATGATTTCACAATCATAATCCTTTATCAACTCCAGCCATCTTCTCTGTCTCATATTCAACTCCTTCCGAGTGAAGATATACTTTAGACATTTATGGTCCGTATATATCTCACATTTTTCCCCATAAAGATAATGTCTCCATATCTTTACGGCAAACACTACCGCGGCCTGTTCCAGATCATGAGTAGGATAAACTTTCTTATAATCCTTCAATTGCCGAGATGCATACGCAATGACTTTTCCATGCTGCATAAGCACACAACCAAGTCCTCTATGCGAAGCATCACTATACACTACAAAATTTACTGTGTCATCTGGCAATGACAAAACAGGAGCTTCACTTAATCTCTTCTTCAGTTCTTGAAAACTGTCTTCACATTTATCCGTCCATACATATTTCACCGTCTCCTTGTTAAATTAGTCAACGAGGTAGCAATCTTCGAAAAATCTTGGATAAATCATCGATAGTACCCTGCTAACCCTAGGAAACTCCGCACCTCAGTCGGCGTTTTCGGTTGTTCCCAATTCATTACTGCTTCCACCTTCGCTGGACCCACTAAAATCCCCTCTTGGTCAATGACATGACCTAAAAACTGTACCTTTTCCAGCCAAAATTCATATTTGGTGAATTTTGCATATAACTTCTCATTCCTTAGTGTCTCCAACACTAATCTTAAGTGTTCGGCATGATCTTCTGGCGTCTTAGAATAGACTATAATATCATCGATAAACACCACGACGAACTTGTCCAAATATAGTTTGAACACTCTATTCAACATATCCATAAATGCAGCTGGTGCATTCGTCAACCCAAATGACATCACCAGAAACTCGTAATGACCATAACGAGTCCTGAATGCAGTCTTTGGTACATCTTCCTTCCTAACCTTCAACTGATGATACCCCATCCGCAAATCTATTTTAGAAAAATACTTTGCCCCTTTCAACTGATCAAAGAGATCATCGATCCTGGGCAATGGGTATTTATTCTTTATCGTTAACTTCTTCAACTCCCGAGTGTCGATACAAAGCCTTAACGATCTGTCTTTCTTCTTGACAAACAACACTGGTGCTCAACACGGCGAAACACTTGGTTGAATGTACTTCTTGTCCAATAGTTCCTGTAGCTGAACCATTAGTTCCTTCATTTCCACAGGCGCCATACGGTACGGTGCCCTTGAGACTGGTGTCGTTCCTGGCACAGTGTCTATCACAAATTCGATCTCCCTATCCGGTGGTAAACCCGGTAACTCACTTGGAAATACATCCATGAATTCGTTTACTATAGGTATTTGTTCCATGGTTACTCCCACTCTCTGGGTATCAACAACATGGCATAGGTAACCTACACAACCCTTCCTTAAAAGTTTTGTAGTTTGTGTCATCGTAAGGCAACACGGACGTCCCGGCAATTTACTACCGTAAAATACTACAGGAGGTTGCTTCAACGTCTTGATGCTCACACATTTCTTTTGGCAATCTATAATTGCTACATGGTTAATTAACCAATCCATTTCGAGAATTACAACCACGCACATCTACGCAACAACTCCTATAAATATCTTCAACATGAATTATCTCTTCGTTTTCTACCTTAATGTTCAAAGGTATAGGCAATTTTTTGGAAAATAATTCTAGTCGTCTAGCAAAATCACATGCTATAAACGAACAAGTAGCACCCGAATCAAATAGCACGTATGCATTTATATTGTTGATCGGAATAATACTTGCAACTACATCCCCTGATGCCACCGCATCTTGGACCGTCATATTAAAAGTGCGGGCCATTGATTTCCCCAGCTGAGCTGGACCACTAATAGCTAACTTCCCGCTATAGTTCCCTTATTTCCTTCTATCCCCTTCTTCGGGCAGTTCTTTGCTATGTGGTCAGTTGATCCACATACAAAGTATCCGTGATTTTTCTTTAGATTGGGACAGTTAGGCGAAATGTGCCCTTCCTGTCCACAATTATAACATACTGCCTTTCCTTTGAGACAGACTCTTAGGTAAGTCTTTCCTGCAGTTTTCTGAGCCTCCATCCTCCTCTTAGAGTCCCCTTGTTTTACTCCAGTATTCCCAGAGTTAAAGCCCTTCCTCTTCTGACCGTTGCCACTTCCACTGGCTCCCTCGGTCTTGGTTCCTCCATCAACATTACCCTTGTTTTTCTTATCTTTGTGGTACTGGTTGAGAGCCTCATTCCCACCTTCGGCAATTATTGCCTTTTTTAGTATGGTTCCAAAGGAAGTACTTTGGAACACAGAGATTCGGCTATAGAGCCAGGGTTTCAAGCCCTGCTCAAACCTTCTAGCCTTTCTCACTTCAGTGTCCACTTGATGTGGAGCAAATCGTGCCAGTTCATTAAACTTGGCAGTATACTGGGAACTGTCATATCCCCTTGTCTCAATTCCAGAAAACTCATCTCCATTCTCCCTTGAATACTCGTGGGAAAATAGTTCTCAAAGAAAATCTCCTTTAACCTCTCCCACGTTAGATTTCCTATATCGGCCCTAGCCTGGTTTACCTCCCACCAGAAGTTGGCCTCTCCCTTCATCAAGTAGGTTGAAAAGGCAACCTTTTGACCCTCCTCGACATTTGCTATTGAAAATGCTTTCTCAATTTCTTTTACCCATGTATCGGGATTCTATATAGGTCCGTAGTTCCTTTGAACTCCAAGGACCTACACTTTTGAAATCCTTAAAAGTAGTAGCTCAGATTACTCGGGAATCCGAGGTACATTAGCCTCGATTCTATTAAATGCACTGGTAGTTAAAAGATTAACGAACTCTTGCATTGGATTAACCGGACCACCCTCCGGTTGGTTAACATTAGCGCCGATTTCGTTGTCTCCTTCTTGGCGACATTTTGCTTTTAAGAAAACAACACATCATTATTACTTTATTCTTGTTGGTTTGTTATTATTTGTAATAAAACAACAACTCATACTCATTACTCAACATATTCCATAAAAAGACTTATATTGATTCATAACTTGTAGTATAACACTACATTGTTTACATTACTCGGCCTTAGCTGATTACATTACCATCCCGCAATTACTTTTCAAAAATTGGGATTTACAAAAGACTACCCTTTGTTATACAAAAGAGGGTTTTACGTCACTACTAGATACATAATATTTACATATCTATTCTACTCTAGCTATTGCTAGACTACATCCGCTGTAGTAGGGCATTCTCAAAATCCTTGCTTTGGCGGGGCCAAGCAATTACATCTCTTGATAGTGTGTGCCTGTCCGCCTGCGCTCTACACGATATCCCACTACCGTCATTGAAATCTACGTGAGAACTCCTATGTATATAGGACATTCTCTCCAACTTCCTCTTTTTAGTCTGTAGCTCCTGCTTAAGCTCAAAGACTTCACATTTCACTCTCGGACCTTGTCCTTAGCTAACACTCTATCATCATGCTCCTCTTCCCACATTCCTTCCATGTTAGCCTTGTCCTCACAGATGACTTGGAGTTCCTCTTTCAACTCCTTAACTTCTTGGCAATAGTGGACATTCCTATCCAATACTGAAACAAAAAATAGTGCTTTCATTGATTCCCCCATAGACATTTCCTCTGTAGGTGGAACCTGGTCCTCTGTAGGTGGAACCTGGTCAAAGGACATCACGTCCACCTCCTCCTCTAGCATACCATCAAATATAGATATGTAGTCTAAATCGTCTAAGTCTCCCGACTCGATGGTCACCAACTCTGGTTCTACTGCTACGGGATTTGGTAGTATCTATACCCGATTAATTGAATCCTCGCTCATTACACGTATATCTCTATATATATCATTTTCTCCTGACATCTACAATAAAACAATATAGTTTGATTAGTACACGTTAGTAAAATAATACAAATACATAACATAATATAATGCATTTTTATAAGGTTACTTTTAATCTTTTACTTCTTTATCTTTCAGTAAGGTTATGACTTAAGGTTCTACTTTCCCCTTAAGTTTTATAACCTAGGCTTTTATACCAACTTGTAGCGCCCCAAATCCGGTATCTTCCAAACCCGATGTAGAAGGTGCTATACTGTACAACATTCATACATTCATTCAATTGAAAAGTCTCAAAGAACGAACATCACTTCTATATATTTAAAGTAATATTTACATTTCCTAGGTTCTATACCCATTACAAAGGTTCTTTGTCATAATATCAGTTACATTACAACAATAGACCTACACTATTACAAGACAGCTTAGTAATCTGCCTTAGCTTTTCCCTTATCCTTTTTTGATCCTTTGGGACGTTCAGTCTTAGCTGCATTCATATGGTTCAAGCAAGAGTGAGCATAACTAGCTCAACAAATATAACAATTTAATAACAACATGCCTGACACATACAAATTGTATATCTTTAATAACAACCGTCTTGATAACACAAGGAATACGATTTTTTATTATTTAATTTAATGAAATCATTTTACAATAAGATCCGAATTTCTCGGTCGTTACAGGAGAGATATAAAGAGATGCTAAGGAAGTGTTCGCACCATGGTATGCCAGATTGGATGGTTATCAACACATTTTACAATGGATTGGGATGGCAGTCTAGGCCGATTGTAGATGTAGCTGCAGGAGGAGCATTATGGGCAAAGAGTTATGAGGAAGCCTATAACCTTATCGAGACGATGGTAGTAAATGATTTTCAGAACCCTACATCTCGGATGCCACAGCCCAAAGTTGCAGGTTTATTGGAAGTGGATGCGATTACTCAGTTGTCAGCACAGATGGAAGCCATGGCGAAGAAAATAGATACATTGACAGAGGGTAAAGCGAAGACAGTTGCCTTCGTATGTGAAATTTGTGCAGGGTCACACTCGACATATGAATGTGTTATCACTCGAGAATCCAGATGCAAAGATGTGAGCAATTACTGGAAAGACCAAGGTCAGTTTTAGAACACATACAACTCCAACAACCGCAATCATCCTAAGTTCAGTTGGTCAAATAACCAAGGGCATCAGCAAAATCAGTTTCAGCCGAATCAACAATTTCAGTCACAGCCATCTCAGCCACAGTTTACACCAATACCACCTTTTCCACCGGGATTTTCACAACAACAGCATCACACTCCAGCTGCACCTCAGCAAGAAAAGAAATCAGAAATGGAGGAGATGATGATGAAGTACATGGTGAATACAGAGGTTATGATTAAAAGCCAAGTAGTGGCTATTAAGAATCTGGAAACTCAGATGGGGAAAATGGCGAACATGCTTAACAAACAGCCCTGTGGTTCATTGCAAGTAATCTGAAGCAAATCCACGAAGAGACAGGAAGGAGCGAGTGTCAGAGATTACAATAAGGTCTAGGGAAAATATTGCGCAGAATCGAGCATCGCATACCGCGACCGATTTATAAGGGGATGTCGGCACAAGACGAGCGTAAAACTATGATCACGAGAAAGAAAATCTAGAAAATTCTGAAGTACCACATGAAGAGAAAGATAAAGTAGGTTCAGTTGAGAAGCCTAGGAGTTCAGTACCAATAGTTCACCCTCTGGTTTCGTATCCGCAGAGATTGAATAAGCAGATAGAAGATAAGCAATTCAGCAATTTTTTGGAGGTCTTTAAGAAGTTGCAAATCAACATTCCTTTCGTTGAGGCATTGAAACAGATGCCAAGTTATGCAAAGTTCATGAAGGCTATATTGTCAAGGAAGAGGAGATTAGACGAGTTTGAGAAAGTAACCTTAACAGAGGAATGCAGTGCATTGCTTCAGCGTAAACTACCTCAAAAGCTGAAAGATCCGGGCAGTTGCACAATTCCATGCACGATCGAAAAAATGAACTTCGAGAAATGTCTATATGATCTTGGGGCAAGTATCAATCTGATACCCTTGTCAGTGTTTAATCAGTTGGGATTGCCGGCCCCAAGGCCGACAAATATTTTTTTGCAGCTAGCTGATAGATCCATCACGTATCAACGGGGAATTATTGAAGATGTATTGGTGAAAGTGGACAAGTTTATCTTTCTGGTTGACTTCATCATTCTAGATTACGAGAAAGATAATAGTATACCAATCATACTGGGGAGACCATTCTTAGCCACAGGAAGGACTTTGATAGATGTATAGAAAGGGGAGCTCACTATTGATAAGTGGGTTTTATACCTACTTATTGGATATCAATTCACGAGAACTATGCCCATCTCAAGTACATTTCAGTATGTTTTTAGTTGCATTTAGTGTTATTTTGCATTGCATATACTGAGAACTTCTATGTTGTGAAAGTGCAGAAATGGCATGGCTTGGCGATGGTAGGTGGCAATGAGGCTAATGGAGGCATGGCACGAGGAACAAGTGGAGATCGGGAATGGAACTTTGAGGAAGAAACAAGTGACAAGCAGTGGAGCAACATAAAGCAGTAGCAGAGCATAAATTGCAGACTGCAGGAGCCACACAGTTGCACGACTATAAGAGCTATAAAGCGCGCGCCCGTGCCACACACATGCAGAGCCAGAAAGCCAATCGTACGACGTTGACTGCAACTATTGATTTTATTTTAAATCGAAAATTGGAAGCTTAACGGAGGGGAGAGTTCGATTAGGTCTTATATATAAGACTTATTATCAGCATGAAAAGGGGATTTCAACCGTTAGGGCATAGAGGAGCTATCGTTCTTTCTTTCAACAATAGAGTAGAGTAGATTAGTGTAGTTACTTTCGAGTTATGATTAGATCGAAGACTTGAAGCAATTGGAAAGCATTCAAGATTCAATCTTGGATCATGAGAATAGATTTGTGCTACAATTCCATACTTTTATTCTCTCTTTGATTCCTAACTGTATCTTATGATGTTATTCAATATGTGGATGATAGAGTTAATTCAGATATGATTTAAATTCTATTCTGAGATTGCAATGAATTCTATGGATTAGTTATTTCTGATATGTTTCATTATTAGCCTTATTGATTTTTATGGGTTTGTCTATTAAGATTCATGCTTACTTACTTAGTTGATTGGCCATTAATTCTTTGTGATAACCCATATGAACTTGAACGATGAAGTATGGGTTTAGATTTGATCTCGATAATTTGTGATTGTATGTTCTACATTGTGTTGGGATGTACGGTTTATGCTTAGGACAGACATATACCGAAGCACCATTCATAGTCAATTGAGAACTTGGGCTTAAACCCTAATTATTTGCAAATCACATAGACATATAGTGGTTTAGGTAATGTGGGTGTTCATGTGTATTCTATCAACTATGGATTACATGTGATATGGGTATGGTATATTGAGAGATGGATATATTTTACTTTCGTGTTCTTGACTAACAATCTGGTATAATTAGTTTGGCTTAACATGAAATGTGTGGAGTTGAATGAGTCAATAGATGAAATTGTGATCTCAGGTCTTCATTATCTAGTCTCACTCTAGGATTAGTTAGGTTTATTTAATTTCGTAGTTTAAATACAAAATATAATATCATTCATTTAAATAAGACCGAGATGGTTATGGGTTAATGTTTGGTGAACTTTGTTAGTTAATTCTCCGTGGGAACGATACTTTTGCTTACTCTTTATTACTTGTTGACCACGTATACTTGCGTGTTGTGAGTAACTAGATTTTACCCAACAAGTTTTTGGCGCTGTTGTGGGAATTAGCTTAATAATTTTTTGCCAACATTAATTTCAATCAAATTATTCTTAATTTAAACATTTTTTTTTAATTATCTTCTTAGATTTCTCTCTTTTCAGGTACCATGAGTGACTTTGCTTATCAATGTCCTTATGCAAATATTATTTAACCAAGGACACAAACCTTTGAAGGACTCAATGTATTTTCTACATTGTCAACACAAATTGCAACACTTTCGGAGAGGTTGGATATTCTTACAGCCCAACACACTCAAGAGATAGTAGTTACATGTGAATATTGTGCTGGCGAGCATCCGAGTTATCAGTGCAACATCAAGGTTGGACAAGTGCAGTTTGGGGGTGATTACTTCAACAACGATGTTTATCCTGATTATCAACAAGGTTAGGGGTATCACCTAGATTATGAATGGAGTTATAACTATCCCGACCAATACTGCATCCCAAGTCCAACACATCCATCAGATTTCTCATATCCACCTTCAACGCAACAAGAGGAAAATTCAAGGTTGAAGGAATTCATGTCAAAAAGCATAGCAGACCATGAAGAGATGATGATGAGTCAGGAGTTATCAAGCCAAAATCTTAACAAACAGATGGAACAACTCATTAACTCCTCAATGAATGGTCCTCAATATATGGATTTTGAAACTAAACAAGATAATTCAAGAGTGGAGGATTTGTGGTTCAAGTTTGTAGATTCAACTGAGGAGAAGATGATTGAGAAAAAGAGGTCAATTAGAAATCTTCAGAATCAGATGGATCAAATGTTCAAAACCTTGAACAATCGCCCTCCAAATAATTGGTGCTATGACATGGACGATGAAACTGATAAAGAGCCAGAGGTGTTCATGCCACTGAATAAACTGAAAGGAGTGCACATTGAGGAGACAACTGGGGTATGGAAAATGAAGATCATGGGCTGACTTGTATAATACCCCAAGTGCCTTCTCAGTTAGAGTTGAAAAATTCAGTGAAATTTGGACACCCATGTCCCCTTAGTAGTCACATCCAAAGCAAGAATTTCTTCGATTATGAGGCCTCTTACAAACCATGGTGGGCTGAGGAAGAGATAATAGAAGAAGAAAATCATGTTGTATCTGTCATGCCTCAATGCAAAAATCTATTCACAGACACAACGGAAGGAGCACGTGACTATGCAATAGAACTGGGGGCATCATGTACAGGAAATATGCTAGGTTGTTTCAATTCACAGACACGTAAGATGGGGAACCTACCTACACACATTGCAGTTCTAATGGATGGAGGGTTCCTAGCTTATCGTAGAGGAATTGGATAGTGGTGTCAAGAAAAGAGTCCAGCTAACAGACTATAAACCGAGCGCTCGATGGGAGGCACCCCATCCAATCTTTCTCCCACCTTGTTTAATTCTTATTTACATTTAATTATTTAGTAGATGTTAGATAGTGGTAAGTCTTAATAATAGTTTTATTTTTTTCTCCTCTCAGGTTCAATCCAATTGCTATAAGCATCCAGGATCAAATAGAAGTCAAACAAAAACTGAAAGTCGCTAGAGTAGAGAATGGTCGCGCAAATTGCGCACCAACCATAAGTTAAACACTGCATGTGGCAGCGCCATATAGCTCGATCACAATAAAAATTGCTAAATTTTTAGAATTTCTAACTGAAGCATTCGGACAGTTAGAAGCCCACACTCAGTTTCCAACTATAGAATATCTCAAACTTAGCCATCGCCTGATATACCATCGGATCATGAGTAGGCGAACGAAGATGACATTGCCACTTAGGGGAGTATTCTTTCACTTTTAATTACAATGAGGGCATTATTTATTTTAAGTTTGGGGGTATTGGGTTGTAGTGAGTAGTTATTGCATATAGTTAGTTGCTTATAGTTTGATTGCATGTTTAAGTTGCATAGTAGGGGTATTTTAGTATCTTTGTAGTTAAATTTTACATGAAATTTTTTGTTTTCAGTTTTCTTTTGTCTTGTTTACTTAGTATATGTTTTGTTGCATAACATTGCATAATCCTAGGCTTTTAGTTAGTTAAATTCTAATTTGGCCAATGATGAAATAGAAATGTGATAGATTTTTCTGTTGATAACATAAACTTAGTTATACTTTCATACATGATGTCATCTATGCCTGTTGTTTAGATGTTACCGAGTAGCACGATAATGTTCCTATTTGCTTGTTGGTTAAGATTAGCATGCTTGTCTGCTGAGAGGAAAATGTTGTTTTTAATGATAGAATTGTGTAGGAAGTGAGTAATGACTATGCAGACACTGAAACTCAAGTTTTGGGAACACATGGGTATGCTTGCTTTTAAAAAAAAAAAAAATAAATAATTACCGTGGCTAGTCTTGTTTCGGGGCCTTTGTTACTTGAGTAAGTACGCCCGAGGGGATTGTTTATACACCTAGCGCCCTAAGGTCTTAATGGTCTGGGAGTCGTTGGTTGAAAGCTCGCTAAGGGGTAGCACTGTTAGCCTAATAGAATGAGACATTTCACAATCATGGGAAGTATAGAAAAAAAAATTATCAATAAACACCGCGGAAAAGTGCGAAAATCGCCCTCGTGAGTAAAAATAAAGCGGAATAAACCCATTGTTGAACCTTAAGTTGTATTGATGTGTTGGAGTAGTTGATGTCTCATTAATATATGCAGTTTTTGATCTAAACTTCAATTTTCTGTCTTAAGCAATGTAGCATGTGGTATCTTCATCTTTGTCAAGCTTATCTGTGAATACATCACACACACACATCTTTATAGCAGGTTAGGATTATCTGATTGTATGTCATTATGCCTTGAGCTTAGTTTGATGCTTTGTTCTTGGATCTTGATATTTCTCTGAGGTATATCTTTTTGGAATTCATATTTGGCTGAGAATGTGGGATTCATTTGCATAGTAGTGTAGCTGGCATAGCATGTAGATTGCATTATATTGCATTACTTGAGGGCAAGCAATAGTTCAAGTTTGGGGGTAATTGATAAGTGGGTTTTATACCTACTTATTGGATATCAATTCATGAGAACTATGCCCATCTCAAGTACATTTTAGTATGTTTTTAGTTGCATTTAGTGTTATTTTGCATTGCATATACTAAGAACTCGTATGTTGTGAAAGTGCAAAAATGGCATGGCTTGGCGATGGTAGGTGGCAATGAGGCTAATGGAGCCATGGCATGAGGAACAAGTGGAGATCAGGAATGGAACTTTGAGGAAGAAACAAGTGATAAGCAGTGGAGTAACATAAAGCAGTAGCAGAGCACAAATTGCAAACAGCAGGAGTCTCGCGGCCGTACGACTATAAGAGATATGAAGCGGCAGCGCATGCCACATACATGCAGATGCAGAAAGCCAGCCACGCCGCCTGCGCGCCATGATAATGAAGGGATGCACGACGCGACGCCGATATGCACTGCACGACTTTATTTTAAATTGGAAATTAGAAGCGTAACGGAGGGGAGAGTTCGATTAGGTCTTATATATTAGACTTATTACCAGCATGAAAAGGGGATTCCAACCCTTAGGGCATAGAGGAGCTATCGTTCTTTCTTTCAACAATAGAGTAGAGTAGATTAGTGTAGTTACTTTTGAGTTGTGATTAGATCGAAGACTTGAAGCAATTGGAAAGCATTGAAGATTCAATCTTGGATCATGAGAATAGATTTGCGCTATAATTCCCTACTTTTATTCTCTCTTTGATTCCTAACTGTATCTTATGATGTTATTCAATATATGGATGATAGTGTTAATTCAGATATGATTTAAATTCTATTCTGAGATTGCAATGGATTCTATCGATTAGTTATTTCTGATATTTTTCATTGTTAGCCATAAATTACTATGATAACCCATATGAACTTGAACGATGAAGTATGGGTTTAGATTTGATCTTGATAGTTTGTGATTGTGTGTTCTATATTGTGTTGGGATGTACGGTTTGTGCTTAGGATAGACATATACCGAAGCATCATTCATAGTCAATTGAGAACTTGGGCTTAAACCCTAATTATTTGTAAATCGCATAGACATATAGTGGTTTAGGTAATGTGGGTGTTCATGTGTATTCTATCAATTATGGATTACATGTGATATGGGTATGGTACATTGAGAGATGGCTATATTTCACTTTCGTGTTATTGACTAACAATCCGGTACAATTAGTTTGGCTTAACATGAAATGTGTGGAGTTCAATGAGTCAATAGATGAAATTGTGATCTCAGGTCTTCATTATCTAGTCTCACTCTAGGATTAGTTAGGTTTATTTAATTTCGTAGTTTAAATACAAAATATAATATCATTCGTTTAAATAAGACTGAGATGGTTATGGGTTAATGCTGGGTGAACTTTATTAGTTAATTCTCCGTGGGAACGATACTTTACTTATTCTTTATTACTTGTTGACCACGTATAGTCACAGATTATGCGTAACTAGATTTTACCCAACAACTATGCGTGTACATGATCAGGAGATTACTTTTAATGTCTTCAAAGTAATGAAGTTCCCAGCAAGATGAAGAAGAATGTTTCAGAGTTTATTTGGTGGACCGTGTATTAAATGATGAAGTTGAAAGTCTGGTGGGTTATGAACCATTAAGGAGTGTCATTGCTGAAAATTCAGAATTGGAGGATGAGGAATTCACCGAACTTATGCAATATCTGGATACCACTCCACAATTTAGAAAATTCAGAACACCTGTCGAGCCATTGACAAAAGCTGGAGAGACATCGGTAAAATTAAAGCCATCTCTTGAGACACCTCCAGAACCTGAATTAAAACCACTTCCAGATCATCTCAGGTACACGCATTTTTAAATAAAGATTCAAAGCTACCTGTGATTATTTCTGCTGCACTGACATATTTTCAGGAAGACAAATTGCTACTAGTGCTTGGAGAATTCAAATCAGCTATTGGATGGACCATAGCATATATCAAAGGGATCAGCCCTTCTTTTTGCATGCATAAGATCCTGTTAGAAGATGATAGTAAGTCGTTGGTGGAACAGCAAAGAAGGCTTAATCTGATAATGAAAGAAGTGGTCAAGAAAGAGGTATTGAAATGGCTGGATGCAGGCATAATCTATCCGATTTCAGACAGCTCATGGGTGAGCCCAGTGCAGTGCGTACCGAAGAAGGGTTGTATGACCGTGGTTTCAAATGAGAATAATAAACTAATTACAACACAAATAGTAACGGGGTGGAGAGTCTTCATGGACTACGAGCCATTGACAAAAAGCCGGAGAGACATCGGTAAAATTAAAGCCATCTCTTGAGACACCTCCAGAACTTGAATTAAAACCACTTCCAGATCATCTCAGGTACGCATTTTTAAATAAAGATTCAAAGCTACCTGTGATTATTTCTGCTGCACTAACATATTTTCAGGAAGACAAATTGCTACGAGTGCTTAGAGAATTCAAATCAGCTATTGGATGGACCATAGCATATATCAAAGGGATCATCCCTTCTTTTTGCATGCATAAGATCCTGTTAGAAGATGATAGTATACCGTCGGTGGAACAGCAAAGAAGGCTTAATCCGATAATGAAAGAAGTGGTCACGAAAGAGGTATTGAAATGGCTGGATGCAGGCATAATCTATCCGATTTTAGACAACTCATGGGTGAGCCCAGTGAAGTGTGTACCGAAGAAGGGTGGTATGGATTAGTGGTTTCAAATGAGAATAATGAACTAATTCCAACATGAATAGTAACGGGTGGAGAGTCTTTATGGACTACCATAGGCTCAACAAAGCTACGAGGAAAGATCATTTTCCACTACCATTTATTGATTAGATGTTGGATGATTAGCGTGTCATGAGTACTATTGCCTTTCAGATGGATATTGGCCTATAATCGATTATAATATCTCTAAAGACCGAAAAAGACTACCTTCACATGTCCATACGGCATTTTTTTGCTTTTAGAAGGATGTCTTTTGGGTTGTGCAATGCTCCAAACCACCTTTCGAGAGATGTATGAGGGCTATATTTTCGCATATAGTGGAGCGAACGTGGAGGTATTTATGGATGACTCAGTCTTGGAGACTCGTTTGAGTTATGCCTTGAAAATTTGGTAATGGTTTTGAAGAGGTGCGTTGAGACGAATCTAGTGTTGAACTGGGAAAAGTGCCACTTCATGGTACAAGAAGGAATCATACTAGGACACAAGGTTTCAAAGAAGGGACTCGAGGTGGATAGGGCTAAGCTAGAAACTATAGAGAAATTGCCACCACCTACTTTAGTAAAAGGTGTTCATGATTTTCGGGACATGCGAGTTTCTCTAGCAGATTCATCAAGGACTTCTCCAAGATAACTAAACCACTATGCAGTTTATTGGAGAAGGATGCGCAATTTAATTTTGATAAGGCTTCTTGCGTTCGGCATTTGAGCACTTAAAGGGGAAATTAACATCAGCACCAATTATTACTATACCAGATTGGGATTTGACATTTGAGCTGATGTGTGATGCCAGTGATTACACCACAGGGGCTATTTTGGGGCAGAGGAAAGAGAAGATGTTTCATGTAATTTATTATGCCAGCAAGACCCTTACAGATGCACAGTTGAACTACACCACCACAGAAAAAGAATTATTGGCAGTGGTGTATGCGTTTGACAAATTTCGAGCATATCTGATTGACACAAAGGTGATAGTGTACACGGATCATGCGACAATTCGACACTTAGTGGCAAAGAAGGATGCCAAACCTCGGTTGATCAGGTGGATATTATTATTTCAGGAATTTGATTTGGAGATCAAGGACAGAAAGGTCATCGAGAACCTAGTAGCGGACCACTTATCTAGACTAAAGAATCCATGAAAGGAAGGCAGAGGACAAGATGAACAGTTATTTGTGGTGAAAGGAGAAGTGACATGGTTTGCAGACTACGCGAACTACTTGGTGAGTAAGATATTACCTCCTGACTTGGTTGGCTATCAAAAGAAAAAATTCTTGCATGATGTGAAGTGGTTTATATGGGATGAACCATATTTGTTCAAGCAATGCGACTGATTAGATGATAAGGAGATGTATCCCATATAGTGAGACTGAAGGGATTTTGCAAGATTGTCATGCTTCTTTATATGGTGGTCACTACGGTGGAGAGCGAACAGCGGCTAGAGTGCTACAAGCAGGATTCTACTGGCCGATAAATTTCAAGGATGCTTACAGTTTCATCCAAAGATGTGACAGATGTTAAAGAGTCAGGAACATTTCAAAAAGAAATGAAATGCCATTGAACATGATCCTCGAAATGGAAATTTTTGATGTGTGGGGGATTGATTTCATGGGCCCTTTTGTTTCTTCATGTGGAAATCTTTACATCTTGCTAGCAGTGGATTATGTGTCAAGGTGGGTGGAAGTGGCAACTCTTCCAACAAATGATGCCAAAGTGGTCCTCAGATTTTTGCAGAGGAGTATTTTAACGAGGTTTGGGACTCCGAGGGCTATCATTAGTGATGAAGGCAGTCATTTTTGTAATAGGCAATTAACAGCTTTGTTGGCTAAGTATGGGGTGAATCATCGCATTGCTATAGATTATCATCCTCAAACTAATGGCCAAGCAGAAGTTTCAAATCGTGAAGTCAAGAGAATTTTGGTAAAAGTTGTGAATCGCAAAAGAAAGGATTGGTCCTTAAAGCTGGATGATGCTGTTTGGACATATAGGACTGCGTACAAGACTCTATTGGGCATGTCACCTTTTTAGCTAGTTTATGGCAAAGCCTGTCACCTTCCTATGGAGCTAGAGCATAAGGCATATTGGGCAATTCAGAAGCTCAATTTTGATTTGAAGGTTGCAGGAGAGAAACGCCTAATCCAACTCAATGAGTTGGATGAATTCAGACTACAGGCGTATGAAAACCCAAAGCTATACAAGGAAAAGCTGAAGAAATGGCATGATCGCAAGATAATAGAGAGAACATTTGAGCCGGGACAAAAAGTTTTGCTATTTAATTCCAGACTTAACTTTTTCCTGGGAAGCTCAAATCAAGGTGGTCAGGGCCATTCACAGTGAAGACTGTTTTCCCACATGGTGCAGTAGAAGTGTTCGATAAATTCCCAGATAAGCCATTTAAAGTGAATGGACATAGGCTTAAGCATTACTTTGGTGGTGAGGTTGACAGACAGAAAGTCACTTCCATTCTTTCTTCAATATGATTGAATCAGAGATAATCAAGCTAATTGACAATAACTTAGCGCTTGATGGGAGGCAACCCATTGTTTCTATCTCTACTGTTTATTTATTCTATTTAGATTATTTTTGGTTAGTTCATTTTCATTTGTAGTTGTGTTAGTTTGATAACTTTGCATAAATATCTTAGTAGCTGAATGTGGATATGATTATGATTGTGCATAGCATAGAGAGTTTGATGATTAGATAGTAATTCATGCATATTCAGTTGTTCATATTTTGATATAGTTAATTGATGTTTATGCAGGTGGATTGGAAAGAATTCATTTCTGTCTTGATGTCTTGGAGATGAAAATTGACAGTGCAGGTAAAAGGGAAGCGCGGCCGTGCCGTGAAATTCTCTAAAAACCGCGCGCCCGCGCTACAAGTAATCTATGCAGAAGGAGCCATCGCGCGCCCACGCTAAGTCCTTAGTCATAACATGCGTGGTCGCGCCTGACACCGAAACTTGAAAATTTTTAAGACTTTAAAAACGTGTCTTGCTCCATCACTTGTACCATTTGAAAAATAAGAGCGTATCTCTTCATCTCCAAAGTGCACACGATTCTTTTTCCCCATCCGTTTCATTTCAAAAGTGCAACGTCTCACCCCACGACGTGTTTATCGCATCAGTTACTCTACCCACGTCAAACTCCTCACTGATAAAACTAGGGTTTTGGTGGGTGCAACTCAAGTTTGGGGTTGTTCGGTTTATCAAGTATTACGCTTCCAATTCCATCAAGCAGGTTTCTACTATTATTCATTCCAAGTAATGGGTCCTAAGCGTGCACGATTTGTCACTCCATCATCATCTTCTTCTTCCAGCAGTCAAGATGAGGACATTGTGGATCATACTAAGTTTCTCAGTATGGAGGCACAAATAGAGTATTATCGAATAGTGACAAAGACGTTCGTAAAGGAATGAGGCTTCAAGCCTGGAAGGCAAGATGGGCAACTTTGGAATATGATTAGAGATAAAGGATAGGGAGGATTTTGTGCAACCCCTATGCCTGCTCCCATGGGTATTGTGCGAGAATTTTATGCTAATGCTGAAGATACTATGAGTGGTTCATCAATGGTTCGAGGAGTTAAAGTTAATTACACACCTCAGTCAATCACGACAACTTTCAGAATACTCGACACTCCACCGACTGGGAATGATAATTGGGTCGAGTCTACCCACTTTGAGATGGATTTGGATGAAGTTATCACTGACTTATGCATTCCAGGAACGCAATGGACTTGTAGGGCAGGAACTAATGAGCCTTGCACTTTCCCAAACCTCAAACCACGAATCGCTATGCAATGGCGTGGAATTTGTTCATATGTGCAAAGCTTGTACCTTCAATGCATCAGCATGAAATCACAACTGAAAGGGAAATCATTTTGTGGGGAATAATCACAGGAAAATACATTGATGTGGGCTATCTCATTAATCGGAACATGTTACATTACATGAGGGGGAGCACTACGAGGAGTATCCCAATGAGTTTGTGATTGTGAGTCTGTGTGCACAGCAAGGAGTCCAGTGGGATGATGAACAGATGCAAATGCCTAGTCAAGATATCACTCATGCAACGATTGCAAAATTTGAGGACTGGGCAGGAGGAGAACCACACCCGAAGGTAAAAGTTTCATCCTTCAACCCGTATCCTCGGTACTGCCACCACAACCTACACATAAAACTGAGGCAGGAACGTTAACACAAGCCACTGATGTCCATGATGACCGTCAGCTCCGAAGGTTAGAGCGAAAGGTCGATGCTATGTATGATAACTTTGCAGCATTTGATCTGGGGTTGACAAGGTCGCTAAGCGGAGACATTTTCCTGAGATGGTACTACACTAGAGTGGCCACAATTGGGGACGGTAGTGCCATTTCCACCATCAATTCACCACCCGCAAAGGGTGGTGCAACCGAGAAGTAGAGGAGTTCTTCTAAACCTATACCTTCATTCATTAGGACCTTTGAATATTTGAAGTTTGGGGTATTGGGTAGTAGTATTTGCATGTTAGTTTAAATTTTAATTTTGAATGTTAGTTTACATTTTATGTGTTATTTTTAGTTTTTAGTCATGATGATATGTGTTAGTACGTTAGTTGCATTATATGTTGAGTTGCATGTCTCGTATTTCTAGCTATGTGGAATCTATGTCTAGCCAATGATGAATTTGAATGTTGAAGGATTGTTGAGTTTAATGGATAACATGAAATTTGAGATATAACGTTTTACATGATGTAATCCATAGTGTTGTTTGGATGTTTTCGATTTGCACTAACGTGTTCACAAGTACTTGTAGGCATAAGGGTTATGTGTTTTATTGTTGGATAGGAAATATGGTTTTAAAAATAGAATCGTGTAGAAAATGGACTTAAGCTATGAAAACATTGATAATCAAGCTTTGGGAAAACATGGGTATGCTTATTATTATTATAAAATAAAATAATAATAAAATAAAATAGAACTACCATGGTTAGTCTTGTTTCGGGGCCGTGTTACTTGAGTAAGTACACCCGAGGGGATTGTCTTTACACCTAGCGCCCTAAGGTCTTTTATGGTCTGGGAGTCGTTGGTTGAAAGCTCGCTAAGGGGTAACACTGTAGCCTAATAGAATGAGGCATTGCACAGCCATTTGATATAAAATAATAATAATAAATTAATAGCAATAAACACCACGGGAAAGAGCGAAATAAAGCAGTTAAAATCGCCCTCGTGAGTAAAAATAAAGCGGTTAAACCCATTGTTGAACCTTAGTTTGTATTGATATGTTAAAGTAGTTTTTGTTGCATTAGTATACATGAATCTTGATTTAGACTGAAATTTTCTGTTTTGAGCAGTTTAGCATATGTATTATGTGCTTTAATCTGTTAGTGAACACAACACACACACACATCATCTTTATAGCATGTATGGGGTTATTTGAGTATATGATATTATGTCTATAGCTCAGTTTGAAGTTTTATTCTTGAATCTGGATAATTCGCTGAGGCATATTGGATTGGAATTCTATTTTGGTTGGAAAAATGTGGGACTCATTTGCATCGTAGTGTAGTTGCATAGCGTGTAGTTTCATTTTCTGTGTTAATGTAGTATGCATTGCTTGAGGACCAGCAATAGCTCATGTTTGGGGGTATTTGATAAGTAGGTTTTATACCTACTTATTGGATATCAATTCACAAGAACTATTTTCATCTCAAGCACATTTTAGTATGTTTTTAGTTGCATTTTGTTTTATTTTGCATTACTTGTAATTAGAACTCCTTTGGTGTGAAAATGCAGGAAATGGAATAAGCTTAGTTGTGGCAGGCGTTATGTGAATAGCAAAGGCGTGGCACGTGAAACGAGTGGAGATACGGAAGTGGGCAGTGATGGAATAGAAAGCAACAAGCATGTGGAACAATAGGAAACAACAGCAGAACACAAGTATCAAGTATGCAGGACCACGAAGTTGCCATGGTGAACAAAGTTTGGAATTCGCGCTACCACGCCCATCACTTCTGAAGCTAGAAACACACCTCACGCGCCTGCGTAGCTTAATCACGCGCCCGCGCTGGAGTAGCGCTCCCGCGCCTTGTCTCCATTGAAAACACGTGCGGCCGCGCGCGTTATATTCAGCAGTTACTTGACTTTTATTTTTGAATTTGAAATTCAAATATGGTCTTATTAAAAACTATTCGGGTTGGTACTAGACGATTATTATATACGTTTTTATCAGTTTTCAATTAAGGAACTAGGGTTCCAAGCATAGACTAATTCTAGAGAGGATTTGAGCTTAGATTCAATATTTCTACATCTTCTCTTGAATTCATTTACTATATAAGTAATCATTTACTTTTGCTGGAAATGATTGGAGATTTAAACAACATCTTGGAACATAATCTGCAATTGGGTTTGATCGATTCTATCTTCGCTCTCAATTGTTTTCTTTTATTTTCCATGATTTGCTATAATCCCATAATGGCTTTCGGTTCACAAATAAACTAAACTCCATTATGGGATTCTAATGGATTTTGATATGTAATCTATAATTAATAGCCTGATTGCTTGATCACTCGTTTATCATTGGAATTTGCGTGATTGATTGATCATGAATGTTTGATCATCATTCGCTTATCTTATTGGAATTTGTGAGTATGATTATAATCATGATAGCATGCGTCTATGATGCTAAAATGTTTAGCTTCATATTTTGTGGACCAGATAGGAATATACTGTTTCACCGTGTGTAGAAATATAAGAGCTTGGGCTTCTATTCAATATTGCTACAATTTCACATAGAAATATAGTGACTTTGGTTTTATTGATGATTACATGATTTCTATCGCAATGTGGATGTTATGTAAATAGGTTATAATTCATTGAAAAATGATTATGTCTACATTTCTATTCTTCGCTAATTTTCCATGATAAATGAATGATTGTGCATGATGGAAATGTTTAGATGAAATATGAAATGAAGTTAGAATCCCATTCTTTCCGAATTTGATTCATTAAATTAGTTTTGTGTTTTATTCATTAATTGAATATAGGTTCAGCATCATTGTGAAGTATTCGCTTAAGCATATAAAATAGTGAAACTATTAGTGTATGATAGTTTAATTTTAAAACCTTTCTTCGTGGATCGATATTGTCCTTACTATGTACTACTTGTTGACCCATGTATGCTTGCATGAGTTAGAGTCCTTTTGTTAAGACTAAAAAGGAGCCAACACTAAGTGCGCCTTTGGCGTTAAATCAAGCAAGTTGCTAGGATTCCCACTCAGCCACAAGGGGATTGAGCTGGATCCCACCAAAATCCAAGCCATCACGAAAATGCCCATTCCTCAGACAAAGAAGGAAATACGGGAATTTTTGGGAAGAATAAACTTTATTAGCAGGTTCATTTCTCAACTCACAGCAACCTGTGAGCCTATCTTCAAATTCTTAAGGAAGAACTCCTCCATGAAATGGAATGATGAGTGCCAGAAGGCCTTCCTTACAATCAAAGAGTAACTAGTCAAAGCTCATGTTCTCGTACCACCCAGGGATGATGTTCCCTTGTTCATGTACCTATCCATAAATGATAATGCCATGGGCTGCATGCTGGGACAGAAAGATGATAGAGGCCAAGAACGAGCTATCTACTTATCTCAGCAAAAGATTCAGCAGCAGTGAACACAAGTACACTCTAATTTGGAAGACTTGTTGTGCTTTAGCATGGACTTCCATGAGGTTACAGCAATACCTCCATGGTCACATAACCCATCTCATATCCCGTGTGGATCCTCTCAAGTACGTGTTCAGTAAACCCATGCTGAATTGCTGACTATCCGGATGGCGATTGATCTTATAATAATTTGACATCGTTTACGTGACCAAAAAGTCCATTAAAGGTCAAGGAATTGTGGATCAACCGTCGCCGCACCTTCGTGGGACTTCAAACCCTTGAAACATACTTCCCGATGAAGGGGTAATGGAAATTCAAAGAACACCATCGAGACGATGCATGCCAAATATGGAAGATGTATTTTGATGGAGCTATAAATATGGAAGGTTACGAAATTTGGAGCGGTTCTAGTATCCATTACGGGGAGCAACATCTCATTCTTGGTCAAATTGCGGTTTGCAAACACCAACAATACAAATTGAGTATGAAGGTTGTATCATGGGGCTAAAACTTGCCCAATCAATGGGTATCAGACGGTTAACTATCTTTGGAGATTCTGAGTTGGTAATTAGATAAACCACAGGAATCTATCACACCAAAGGTCTACACTTGTTGCCTTACCATTGGCAGGTTCTACAGATGGCATCGGAGTTTGAAGAAATATCATTCCTTCACATTCCTCGGAATAGGAATAACTTTGCAAATGCACTAGCAACCTCGGCCTCCTTGATCAACATACCTGACAAGGAAGACATGCCAACCTTTACATTTGCCCAACAAAAGGCTTCAGTCTATGGGAATTACATTGGAGAAGTATTGGATGAGCTGCCTCCCATCCAGCACCCTTTGTATCAGCATATCAAGGAGTACTTACAAGATGGATCTACACTCGTTGAGGCGAGCCTGACTAAAAGAAGGCGGATTCGTCAACTGGCTATGAAATTCTACCTGAGAGGAGATACACTCTACAAAAGAGATGCAGGATTAGGTCTCCTCAGATGTCTGGACAAGGACCAAGCTCAGAGGCTCATAGATGAGATCCATGGTGGAGTATGTTGCCCACACATGAGTGGTCCTCTACTTGTAAAGAAAATCCTCATAACAGGGCATTATTGGTTCTCTCTCTGTCAAGGCTGATTGTGATGATCACGTCAAGAGATGTTATCAATGCCAAATTTTTGGGAATGTTATCCACGCCCCTCCAAGGGAGCTCCACAATATGAGTTCACCATGGCCCTTCTCAATGTGGGGAATGGACGTGATCAGGCACATCGATCTCAAATCCAGTAATGGACATCGGTTTATCTTCACCATGATCGACTACTTCACCAAGTGGGTAGAAGCAGCCTCCTTCCCTAGGGTTACCAAAGAAGTCATCATTGCTTTCATCAGAAACAATGTCATTTGTCGATATGGACAACCAGAGGTAATTGTATCATACAATGCTAAGAACCTCAACAACAAAATGATGCAGGAGTTGTGTAGTAAATTCCACATCAAGCATCTCAACTCCGTCATCTACCGTCCAAAGATGAACGGTGCTGTTGAAGCGGTTAACAAAAACATCAAAAATATCATGCAAAAGTTGTCTGCCAACCACAAAGGATGGCCTGACTTATTGCCTCTTACTCTGTTAACCTACAGAACATCAATGCGCACTTCCACTGGGGCAACCCCCTATGCATTAACCTATGGGATGGAAGCAGTGCTCCCCATAGAAGTGGAAATGGAATCCCTCGGAGTGTTGATAGACGCTCAGCTGGATGAAGACCAATGGGTACAAGATATGTATCACCAATTGTCTCTAATAGACGAAAGGCATGCCGCTGCTGTGAGACCCCAGATTTTATGAATAAATATTTAATTTTCTTGAAATAATTTTTTTGAATATTATGGTGTGGATTTGATATAATGTTATAGTTGTGGGTAGTATTTATAAATTTTGCAAAGTATGCAAGTTGTCATATTATATTCGATTGGTCGGGGAATATTCTTTTTTGTCGGGGAATATCCGTATGACGGTACAATCATTGGTGGACCCCACAACAGAATTATTGTCGGATCGAGAAAGCGCAAAAATATTTTTTATGAAAATAACGGCGGAAGTTTTACAGTTAAGCTGTTGAAACACTCGATTGTTAAAAAATACGATGTCTGGCGTGATTGCATAGTAGACTACGGTACCAGTATTGATTATTGATGCTTACGTGATAAGTCACTCGGTTTTGTTTTATTGGTATTATTAATGTAATAAAACAAAATACTTTTATAAAGTTATTCTATAAATAAAATATATATATTATATTGTATTATGCATAGTGTTGCATAGTGTCTGCATAGTATTTTGCACAGTAAAATCTTTTTATATAAAACAGAATACTTTTATAAAGTTATTCTATAAATAGAATATATTATATTTTATTATGCATAGTGTTTGCATAGTGCCTGCATAGTGTTTGCATAGTGTTTGCATAGTAAAATCTTTTATAAAGTTATTCGTTTTATTAGATTATAAATAGAATATATTATATGTTATTTAAAAGATTTTGCTTTAAATATGGACCGTCAGATTAAAGTAAATCAATCTGGACCGTTCATGAGTTAGTTACTATGCAGTCCATTTTTCTATAAATAGAAGCTCATTCATTCATTATTTTTTACGAATTCACTGAAACTCTAGAGAGAGAAACTATAAAGAGAAAGAAGAAAAGTGTTCTGCTACTTCACTACTTCTAAATCCAGTACTCTTCTTTCTAAGGTAGGGAATATTATTTATTGTACTCATAAGGGATATTCTTTCTTTCTTATTCATGAAGAGAACGTCTGTTATTCCATTCTTTATTATTCTATTGGAATAACTTTTGATCACGCATGGATACCCTATACTTGGTGAAATTCTTCGTTATTCCATTCTTTATTATTATGTTGAATAACTTTGTTTTATAAAGTACGCATACATGGTGAAATTCTTCTATTATTAGATTTCTTTATTATTACGTCGAATATCACCGTCGGTCTTAATTCACACGACACGGTTCCATTATTTATTATTCCGTTCTTTATTATTACGCGGAATATCACATCATGCGTGCGTTACGTGGGACTGGTTCCAATATTTATTATTTCGCCGTAATATCACATACTATGCATTTCTACGTGGGACTGGTTCCATTATTTATTATTACATTGGGAATAACACATGCATGCGATCTATCGCGCACGCATGGTGAATCTTACATTATTCCATTCTTTATTATACGTGAGAATAACTTGTCTATGTGGATTACCACATGCATGGTGAATGATCCTTTGTATTCATTCCTTATTAAATTGTAGAAATGATTTACTCACGTGGATTACCGCATGGCGCAAGCGAAAATCCATTTGCAGGTTTCATATATTCTATTATACTCGGTTGGTTAAAGTTTTGACTTCTATACTCCATGAAATTAGTGGAATATCCTTGATATTTGCGCTTCATCCGATATCTTTTCATGGAAATATTCTTCCGAGCATTCTTGAATTTTACTCTCACAAAAAGTATCATGTTGACAATTTAGGCGTTATTAGTTCCTGAATAAATTAATTCTTGAACTTGTTTTATTGAATTATTATGTCATTGTCATCATCCTCATGTTTATATTATGTTGAAAGTCATCTGTGGCCTGTAGTGCATAGATGGACTTGGTATGATTATGACCAGGGATTATTCGGTATAATCATGACCGTAATGTTACAAATGATGTGGAAAAATTCCTTATTGGCCCGTAGTACATTGATGGACAGTTTTTGGTATGATTATGGCTATGGATTCTCTTCGGCCAAGGGTCTAAAGATGAATTGTTTTATGGCATGATCAGGACCGTTGATGAAAACACGATTATCTTTGGCCTGTTGTGCATGGATAATTCGTGGTCATGATACTAAAGAATATCCTTGGCCTGTAGTGCAAGGATGATTTGATGATGTGGATTATATATTGAGCTGAGTCTCAGCGATTAAAGTGATGAAAAAACTTTTAAATCATAGAAGATTGTAGATTTTATTCCCTACTTGACTCTTCTAATGGATTGCTTGTTCCACTGTAGTTAAACTTGATGTTTTTTATATTTTATCAGTTTAACACTGTTGAAGGCTAACGATAAATTATTCTACATTATCTTAGTCATAATATTTCTTACTGGGCTAGTTAAGCTCACCCTTTCTTTTACTATTCTCTTCAGGAAATGAGAACGTAGCTGGGACTAGTCGGGGAACAGAGTGATGGTCCTAGATGGTGCATTAGTAGTCCTCACTATTCTGTGAAATAGTGTGATAATAATTGTAATGAGGACTTCTTTTGAGTTTTTATACTCTCTAGTAGGCAATATTTGTATCCAAACTCACAGTTTATATTTTGTCGTATTGTACACGACAGTTGTATTATTAAGTTGTATTTGAATTCTGTACCATATATCTGGCGACTCAAGATGGGTGATGTATACCTAATTTTGGGGGCGTCACATTTGGTATCAAAGCTTAGGGATATGATCCCTGGCTAGGATGTGAGAATAGAACTAGGAGGGGAGAGACGGGGAATTCCTTCGCTGGTATGACCTACCTAAGTTTATTTGGTATTTAATTGGTCGGTCATAGTATAGGGATAATATGTGATATGTTAATTAACCCTTGTTTTGTGACAGTGTTTGAAAATGGCATATGAAAATGCTGAAATAAGAAAGGAAGCACATGAGACCGTTGAGTCAGCTCAACCAAAAGGTAACGACCAACAACACGATAATAATCATACCGGTTGCAACGGCCATCGGAACAATGATAACCATCGTGGGGGAAATTATCATGCCAAGAATGGTAACCACTTTGATGGTAATCATGGCCAAGATAATAGAAGTGGAAATTTAAAGAAGAGAAGGTCATTTAGCTTGATTTTATCGTATAGTGAAGTCAAGTCCAGCTGGAACGGTGGCACCAAAGGAGGATACGGACAAAACAAAGCCGGTAGTTTAAGTGAGAGCGTTTATCAAGGAACCCGAACGAGGTTATTATGGGTAAGTTAATCATAAGCTCTTGCGAAGTCTATACCTTATTAGATATCGGTTCTACCTATTCTTTTATCTCTCTTGCTTGCGCTCGACGTTTAAATTTAACTTCAGAGAAGTTAGACTTTGACTTATTGGTTGAAACTTTGTTAGTAGAAACCTTCGTTACCTCCACTATTTATAAATCTTGTTTATTCAAATTGACACTTTCACGTTACCTGTCAATCTTATCTCTTTGAAAATACTTGCCTTTGATGCAATTTTTAGAAATCGATTGGTTAACTACTCATCATGCTTTTCGTAAGGTTGTTAGCTTTCATATTCTTAACCAACCTGTTATGCGAATTCAAGCAACCAAACCACTAAAGTCAATCATTGTCATATCAAGCCATAAGTAAAGAGCCCCGGTCCTATCGTTGTTGACTTTCTTGTATGGAATGCACCGAAGCCAGACTTTCTGTAGGCGATGTCGTGAATGACAATGGCAAGTTGATAGGTATCAATGTGACGTACTATCCAAGTCTTGGATGAGGGTCACAGTTTTGAATGATATTGTTAATAAATTTCCTGACGTATTCTTGAAGACTTCTTAGCCCACCCCTAGAGCGTGAAATCGAATTTTGTATTGACCCCAGTACAAAACCCATTTCTTAAACCCTCAAATATTTCTTCAACTAAAATGAACGTAACATGCGCCAAAGACGTTGACTCGAGCTGTTGAAGATTACGATCGTATCATTCAATATCATCGTGGAAGTACGAACGTGATAACTGACGCGTTGAGTGGAAGATCATATGCGATTACAAGTGCGAATATATGAACCCACGTGAAGATAATGAATATACGATTAGAATCGACTTTAATCGATAAAGTTAAAAAGTCTTTCAAGCTACATACTCGAGGATGATGAATGTGAAGAAGAAGGTTCAAGAGGGCGTTATTCTAGAAACAAGAATCGACAAAGAGAGGAAATCTCAACCCTCGATTTAATTGGCCCATTTGAAATCCTCGATGAAGTAGGAACTGTGGCCTATAGACTTGTTTTACCGCCAAGTATATTGCGTGTTCAGAACGTTTTTTTTTACGTATCGATGTTACGTAAATATGTGGACGACCCGAACCACATTATTAAATTAGAACTAAACGATATAGCAGAAGATTTAACGTACGAGGAGATACGTGTTAAAATCTTGGATAAGAAGGATCGTATTCAACACTCAAAAGCTATACCTCAAGAATTAGAATCTGAAATGAAGTTAAGGTATCCTCACCTCTTCGGCATACCAGGTACGTACGTAAATTTCGAGGGCGAAATTCCATAAAGAGGGGAGATTGTGAGACCCTAGATTTTATGAATAAATATTTAATTTTATCAAAATATTTTTTTTTAATATTATGTTGTGGATTTGATATAATGTTATAGTTGTGGGTAGTATTTATAAATTTTGCAAAGTATGCAAGTTGTCATATTATATTCGATTGGTCGGGGAATATTCTTTTTTGTCGAAAAAATATCGCATTGATCAGTACAATCATTGGTGGACCCTAATAATGTAATTATTGTCGGATTGAAAAACGCGAAAAAATTTTTTTATGAAAATAACGGCGGAAGTTTTACCATTAAACTGTTGAAACACTCGGTGTTAAAAGTATGAAGAATCTGGCGTGGTTGCATAGTAGCACACGGTATTGATTATTGATGCTTACGTGATAAGTCACTCCGTTTTGTTTTATTGGTATTATTAATGTAATAAAATGTAATACTTTTATAAAGTTATTCTATAAATAGAATATATTATATTCTATTATGCATAGTGTTGCATAGTGTCTGTGATAGTGTTTTTGCATAAAGTAAAATCTTTTTATATAAAAGCAGAATACTTTTATAAAGTTATTCTATAAATAGAATATATTATATTTTATTATGCATAGTATTTGCATAGTGCCTGCATAGTGTTTGCATAGTAAAATCTTTTATAAAGTTATTCCTTTTATTAGATTATAAATAGAATATATTATATTTTATTTAAAAGATTTTGCTTTAAATATGGACCGTCAGATTAAAGTAAATCAATCTGGACCGTTCATGAGTTAGTTACTATGCAGTCCATTTTTCTATAAATAGAAGCTCATTCATTCATTATTTCTTATGAATTCACTGAAACACTAGAGAGAGAAACTATAGAGAGAAAGAAGAAAAGTGTCCTGCTACTTCACTACTTCTATATCCAGTACTCTTCTTTCTAAGGTAGGGAATATTATTTGTTGTACTCATAAGTGGTATTCTTTCTTTCTTATTCATGAAGAGAACTTCTGTTATTCCATTCTTTATTATTCTGTTAGAATAACCTATATACGCGGGATACCCTATACTTGGTGAAATTCTTCTGTTATTCCATTCTTTATTATTATGTTGGAATAACTTTGTTTATCAAGTATCGCATACATGGTAAAATTCTTCTATTATTCTCGTTTCTTTATTATTCATTCTTTTAATATCATGTGTGAAAGTTAATTTTTTGCCCGACTGGTTCCATTATTTATTATTCCATTCTTTATTATTACGTCGGAATATCACATGTCAGGCGTTTACGTCGGACCTGGTTCCAATATTTACTATTCTATCAGAATATCTTGTCTGTGCATTTTACACCGGACACGGTTCTATTATTTATTATTACATTGGGAATAACTTCATGCATGCGATCTATCGCATGCGCATGGTGAATCCTTACATTATTCCATTCTTTATTATTCATTGGAATAACTGCCTATGTGGATTACTACATGCATAGTGAATGATCCTGTGTATTCATTCCTTATTAAATTGTGGAAATGATCTGTCTACGTGGATTACCGCATGGCGGGCGAAAATCAATTTGCAGTTTCATATATTCTATTATACTCAGTTGGTTAAAGTTTTGACTTCTATACTCCATGAAATTAGTGGAATATCCTTGATATTTGTGCTTCATCCAGTATCTTTTCATGGAAATATTCTTCTGAGCATTCTTGAATTTTACTCTACAAAGAAGTATCATTATGACAATTTGGACGTTATTAGTTCCTGAATAAATTAATTCTTGAACTTGTTTTATTGAATTATTATGTCATTGTCATCATCCTCATGTTTATATTATGTTGAAAGTCATCTATGGCCTGTAGTGCATAGATGGACTTGGTATGATTATGACCAGGGATTATTCGGTATAATCATGACCATAATGTTACAAATGGTGTGGAAAAAGTCCTCATTGGCCCGTAGTGCATTGATGGACAATTTTTGGTATAATTATGGCTATGGATTCTCTTCGGCCAAGGGTACAAAGATGAATTGTTTTATGGCATGATCAGGACCGTTGATAAAAACACGATTATCTTTGGTCTGTAGTGCATGGATAATTCGTGGTCGTGATACTAAAGAATATCCTTGGGCTTTAGTGCAAGGATGATTTGATGATGTGGATTATATATTGAGCTGAGTCTCAGCGATTAAAGTGATGAAAAAACTTTTAAATCATAGAAGATTGTAGATTTTATTTCCTACTTGACTCTTCTAATGGATTGCTTGTTCCGCTGCAGTTAAACTTGATGTTTTTTATATTTTATCAGTTTAACACTGTTGAAGGCTAACAATAAATTATTCTACATTATCTTAGTCATAATATTTCTTACTGGGCTAGTTAAGCTCACCCTTTCTTTTACTGTTCACTTCAGGAAATGAGAACGTAGCTGGGACTAGTGGGAAGCAGTGATGTTCTAGATGGTGCATTAGTAGTCCTCACTATTACGTGAAATAGTGTGATAATAATTGTAATGAGGACTTCTTTTGAGTTTGTATACTCTACAAGAGACAATATTTGTATCCAAACTCACAGCTTTATATTTTTGTCGTATTATACATAGCGGTTGTATTATTAAGTTATAATTGAATTCTGTACCATGTATCTAGCGACTCAAGATGGGTGATGTATACCTAATTTTGGGGGCGTCACAGCTGCTATCTTCCACGATCAGTTATATCAACAAAGGATCACCAGGTCCTACAACAGAAAAGTCCGGCTACGACAGTTTAAACAACGTGACTTGGTTTTGAATAAGATCATTGACAACCAAGATCAGTCCAAGGGAAAATTTGCCCCTAAATGGGAAGGCCCATTTATTGTCAAAGAGGTATTGATAGGTGGTGCTCTCAGATAAAAGGAAATGGACGGCGATTAATTTTCACAGCTTATCAACTCGGACACCGTGAAATGGTACTATGTCTGAGGTCACCATCAAGAAAACATCCTGGTTTTGGATCATCAGATCCCCAGTCATTTCAGGTTTTTTAACCCTTCACTACATACAACTTCTCTTCACACTCATCTGCCCCATCAGGGACAAACACATTTTCTAACCAACAGCCTGGTTTCGGATCGCTAGATTCTTTTCTCTCCATTTAGTTTTGAACCCTTACTCAACTTCGGTTATCCCACCAGGGATTGAACCTTTCACACCTGCAGTTTTATCCCACTAGGGATAAGACTTTTTACACCCACAGTTTATCCTGTACATGGGATTAAACTTTCTCACCCGCAGTTTGTCCTGAACATGGGATCAAACTTCTCATTGGCTGCAAATCGTCCTGAACATGGGGCGAACTACGCCAACCTGATTTCCTTGATAAACGGGAGTACGTAAGCAACCATTTTATATGGCCCGGTAGCAATAAAACAAAAACAACATAAACATTTCTACACCCTTCTCATCACAAAAACAAAAACAACAAAAACATTCCTACACCCTTTTATCCACATACAGCGTTGAACCTCCACACCAGGTTCGAACTACGCAGACCTGATCTCCTCTTCAATAGGAGTACTTAGGCAGCCATTCATGGTTTGGTCTAACCCCCTACCAAAACACAAACACTTGTCAACGATACTGGGATCATCCTTCAATCCACTACATCTCATCGGCTTCAGACCAAAGGGATGGAATTACCTGACCTCCCCATATAAACGGGAGACTCGGCGACCATCTAAGTTGTGGTTGATTCCTCAAAGAGAAACACCAATCCATAAGAGATGGAACTAATTGGGTTCCTCTTAAATAGGAGTACTGGCGACCATCTGTGGTGCGGTCAACCTCAGAGAGGAAAGCCACATTCCTCTCCACATTTATATACAGAAACCAGTCCCAAGACACCAAAGATGGTAGGGAATACACACAGATCAATGATCCATTCTAAAATATCCTGAGACAACTCAATGTCCATCCATCAAGGAGGAATTCAGAATACATCAAGATCGCAAGCCCTAAAGAAACAGGAAAATATCAAGCAAGCAACAAGGCATAACCAAGAGGGAAGAGATCAAAAATATATTTCCCTGCTATATATAATGTTATTTGATATATACAATATGAACTATACATGGAAAATGGCTAAGCTTAGTCATGCGGGGAAAATACTGCCCATCTACAAATCAGTGTATATGCGAGCTATCAAGCCCAACATGGTATCCCTCTTCGAAAAAGGAGGTAACGTTGTGGTCTCCTGTACAAGGGTATCCACATGAGATAACAGATCCACAGCCATCTGCATAGTGACGCGGTGTTTATCAATATACGTGTTCATCTCTACAATCATGCCAGTGGTAAGGGACCTCATTGTGATACTATCTGTGACGGCTACATTCCGGGCAGATATGGCGTTATCCCTCTCGACTGTCACTGCATCTTTGGCTGATCTGACCTTATCCTGCTCAACAACAGTGGCATCTCTATGTGTTAATTCCTCTTCTCTATCTAACAGAGTTGCGTCTCTCCCATCAAGAGTTGTCACTACTAGAAAATCAGCCTATAGTGACGGTCGCCGATCGTCGCTATAGGCCAAAAGACCGTCGCTAAAAGTTTTTAGCGACGAAGTGTGCAACCGTCGCCATAGAACCGTCGGTAAAAGCCTATAGCAACGGTTTTTGGCCTATAGCGACTGGGATCACGACCCTAGCTATAGGTCATGGCAATATCTTGTATTTGCTCTTTACTTATGATGGTTGAGAGTTATTGCTACGATTATGACCGTAGTTATAGATGTCTATAGCGACGCTCAGTGACCGTCGCTATAGGGATGTGTTTTATAGAACACTATAGCTACAGTTGATGACCGTCACTATAGCCTTTTCATATTTAAAAAAAAAATTAATTGTGTACATTTATCCAACAAATACAAATACAATATAAAATAAAACATAAAAATTATTGTATACATGATTTAAAATTATGCACATTACAATTACAATAATTACAATCTTCTTCAGAGAAGGCTAACTACTATATCAAACATTAAGTTACAATAACAATGAGAATGACCAAGATTCTATTACTGCAGAGCAGACTACAGATCATATTACTACATATATCTGTTGACCACGCTTTGCTTGTGAGATTGTTGGATCCTGATCCTCCAACGCCTTCTTCTCTTTTTCTCTTATCTGCAACAAGGAATTTTGTTTACTATCATGATTCAAATCATTAAGTACAAGTACAGCCACGAGAAAATATGAAAATCATTAAGTATTAGTACTAGTGGCCCTGACCCTGACATCGTTAACAATTGAACTGTTATGGCAATGGAAAGGATGATCTTATTCTTCCTAGTCCTTTTCCTCCCTGTTCCAATACTCCCCAACTATACCATCATGCAAGAAAGCATTCATTCAATAATTTTTCAAGAGGTAAATCAAATATTAGAATTTCAATATTTCACAGCCAGGCAAAACCATTGATCAATGCCTGATTTTGGGTTATTATAATTTAGCTTTAAATAAATATTCCAAAAATAATCATTACTGACATAAAACTTTGTGTTAGATAAAGCATATTTATGAAGTGCTTTAAGTTACTTAACTATCCTTCTGCACCTTAGAAGTCAAACAACTCTATGGCTAACATTCACAAACAGAACTCAGTTAATTCGTTTATTTAAGTTGTCCATTAACAATGTTGACAAACATGCATATGATAGAAAGAATGTCACCTAGGCCTACAAGCCTAAAATATATTATAAGGACCTCCCATACATAACCTAAAGCTTCTCAGAAGTAATCTGCAATCATGGCATGGCACAATAATTATACATGCCTCCAAGTATATCGAACACAACTTAACCATATAACCATGTATGCAGCAGGTACACACATATATAGTCAAAACTTGTAAACTTTTATTATTGTAGTAAGAATCATATTTAGTAACTTTCTGGAGGTTAGTCAAATCTTGTAGGACCATTTTTGCACTTTACACAGGTCCTTTACATAATTTTGGAAACTGCTTTCTTTTTTATCACTCTGTTTACTTGGTTGGAATTTTTGAACATTTAGCTTTTCAGATGTAAGAGTTTATACTTTGGTCCAAGAGTTTCCTTTTTTCCTCGACTTTCTCTAGTAGCTTATGCATTACCCTTTGCAAAGAGGTACATAAATTCTGAGTGCTGAAACATATTTCCTTTAGCATGAAATGATTCTGTATGCAAGTGATTGCTTCTCATAACCCTTTCCTTCAAAAGCAGACTCAAGTGAAGTTTCAAAACTCTAGCAGCTATAGATAGACAACTATATTGAAAAAATAGTTCGAATTTTTCTTGCAGGGATATATATTTTCTGTTGGATCTACTTGAAATTAACTTATTACAAAATGTTTTTGGCTTTATTTTGAACTTACATGAACATCTGGGAGTTGAAGCCAAATAAGAAATGCCAACTTTAAGTAATGGTATGAGGGAAACCTGCATAAGGACCGAAAGACTAATTAAGCACACAAAATTTGTAGATGCTACTATTAAAAATCAACAACACCAGGATTTCAAAACTTCCGGAGAATTACAACACATTTTAATAATGTATGTGTATAAACAGTTGTCCATCAATTGAGCATTTAAAATTACTACAAGGACATTCAATTGCACAAGAAAATGTAAAAGAAACAAAAACATACATCTGATTGGTGAAATTTCATGATAGTAGAATGGTTGATATCAGTCTCTACAAAGTTATTGGTCAAGAATTTCTTTAGCTTTACCATGTTTCAAAGGAAATTATCAGGTCATTACTTTTGTTAGCATCTACAATTTTTCATGAAATCATTTCATAGTCATTCTCCCGGAGGGAAAAAAAAAACATTTAGTAACAAGTTAATTTCAAGTAGATCCAACAGAAAATATATATCCCTGCAAGAAAAATTCGAACTATTTTTTCAATATAGTTGTCTATCTATAGCTGCTAGAGTTTTGAAACTTCACTTGAGTCTGCTTTTGAAGGAAAGGGTTATGAGAAGCAATCACTTGCATACAGAATCATTTCATGCTAAAGGAAATATGTTTCAGCACTTAGAATTTATGTACCTCTTTGCAAAGGGTAATGCATAAGCTACTAGAGAAAGTCGAGGAAAAAAGGAAACTCTTGGACCAAAGTATAAACTCTGACATACGAGTGCTAAATGTTCAAAAATTCCAACCAAGTAAACAGAGTGATAAAAAAGAAAGCAGTTTCCAAAATTATTGCAGCAGGTACACACATATATGGTCCTTCAAAACAGCAACACCTCCAGAAAGTTTAGCTAACCTCTCCTGATGCGTCTCCTTGTCATAATCTGAAGTGCTTAACTCAATTGTTGATCTTAGCTGTCAGTGGAAAATTGCAACCACTTAAGAGACGTATTATTGAACTGGGAGCCAGATAAAATTTCACACAGTTAGGGAAGGAGTATAAACCTGCTCACATCTTTCTTCAATAGCTTTCTTGTCACCTGCTCCGTCAAAGGTATTCATACAATAGAATAATAAAAGTTTAACCTACCGTGCCTCCAGTGAGGGTTGCAAGGTCTTGCAAATTGGCCTTCCTGTTCTCTCCAAATCCAGGAGCTTTAATGGCACAAACCTACAGATGCATATTCCGATCACATAAGAAAAGGTGCACATAAGAAAAGGTGCATCTACAAAGAAAAGTAACTAGTTATTGAAGGGAACAGTCCTTAATAAGTGTGTAACCCAATGAATTTTTTTCAAACTTTGCCAAAACAAACAAATTTTAATTAGATTCTGTACCACTTAACAAAGACAAGTCTACCAACTGTATTACAAAATCAAACATACTGGAACCAAAAACTACATATTAGTAACAACAAATGTATACACAAACAAAAACAAAAAAAACCAAAAAAAAAAAAAAATTAAACAAACCCAACCCGAATTTCCCACCCAAGTAAATAACATACAAGATTTAAGCCCCACTTTAACAAAGCCATTCGATATAATAAAAAATTACCAGACGCTATGATTCAACAAGAGTTAACAAACGAGTCCACCACTTCCAAATTTCAATTACATTCTACCACAAACAAACACAATTCCAGATATTGCAATTCAATAGATCTTATTAGTATGTAGCACACAATTTTCAATAAGCCTCAAACAAAATCATCATAAAGACTATGATTCAATAAATTTGATTAAAATCTAAAGAATTCTTCAACATTCCAATTAAATTTTAAACTATTAAAGAGATGTCAGCAAATTGACTTGCATTACAAAATGGAATCAACAAAACTATTTAATAGAAAATCAGACCATGAAACCCTCTCTAAAAAAATCATATTCTCATTATATCAGGATATAACGCTTAGCAGCCTGCTTACCCACCACAGCTGCTCCGGCCGCCAACCCAGCAATGGCGCCAGCAATTGCAGCCGACCTAGGCTCTGCCGTCGCACGATAAAGAACCCCAGTTCCCAGCCCAGCCGCGACGCTATTCAACACATCATCAGTACCCCTAAAATGCAAAATCCCACTTTCTAAGCCAGCAAAAATCAAACCAAGAACACCAAGGGTGTTTCCATATTTCCTGCCGATGTGGCCGCCCGAATTGAGGACCCGGTTGGTTCGGAGCTTGAGGGTTTCACCGGGCTCGGCTGCTCTGAGGCCCTCCAGAGACCCTTTAAGGCCGCCGGTAATGGCGCCGGCTAAATAGCCGGATCCGGTGTAGTACTGGAGGTTTTCGCTCCAGGAACGGCGCTGGACGGCAGCTTCTTCATCGAAGAGGTATTCGGGGGAAGTGGGGAGTTCATAGAGGGTACGGATTGGGACTTGGAGATCTTGGTAAGGGTGGTATTGGCGTGTTGCTGGCTTTTTCTCCGATGAATTCGCCATTTTTCAATGATCTGATTATATATATATATATATATATATATATATATATATATAGAGAGAGAGAGAGAGAGAAACACGGGTTTCGGAGATTTTGAGATTGATGAGAGAAATCAAACAAAAAGGGTTTGATAAGGTTAATCAATCGTTTGTTTTTGTGGATTTTTTCTTAAAAAAATATTTATACCGACGGCCGTCGCTATATATACCCTATAGCGAGGGTTCCGTCCCGACCGTCGTTATAGGTCGTTGCTATATGTCAAATTTCTAGTAGTGTGTCAACATCAAGGCTCTAGCATGATCTCTCTCGAATGTCATCAAATGGAGACTCTGCTCAGAATACTGTGCTTAATGATGGATCACAACAGTACTAGTACTGGGAGAATCTAAAAGAGCTGCTGACGACCCAGTAAATGGCTCCTCCTCGGTGTGGGAATCAATGTCCTCCACGGGCTCTCCACCATCTGAATCTATACCCGACTACGGATACTGCCACAGCCGATGAAGTCTCTGTTGCCATCCACGCAGAATACTCTGGCGAACAGCCCGGATGGCTAACAGAAAAATTAGCTATCTCACGTTGATCCCAACATGCATACACCCGGGATCGGTCCTCTGCTTGTGAGGACCCGAGATCTGGGTCCCAAATCACCTCGGATCTGGTACAATCATTCTATAACTATTACGGAAGATATAAACATAAATTGTTTATACATTAAACTTTACTTATTTATTCCCCAAGTTCGAGTAACCTTAACTTATACACAAATCAATATCCTATCAATCATACAATGTTATTATTATACAACATCTGTTACAAATTAGTCAAGACATATAATCCCAAGTTGAACTTGGCTTTGACTTTTCCTTGTATTCGACGATTTGCCTTTTATCTCGACTGTTTTTCATGATATAGCAAGGGTGAACAATAAGTTTGCCCAGCAAGTTTAAGTTCAATAAATTAAAGATATATCATGATAGAAAGAATTGAACAATAAGCTCGCTAAAGTTCTACAATATAATCGTGAAGTAGCATGAACAAGTTTTCATAGCTGAACGAACATGAAACATGAACAAATATATTTGGACCGAATGGTAATGAAGGTGATCAGCCTTTCATACCTGATGAATACATGCAATGTGCATAGAGTACGAATCAATAATTCATAGACATGGTATAATCAGTAGAGATTAACCACAAGCATATTTCAAAAATATCAACTCGAGGTCAAGTTAGAGAAACTTGCATGTATCATTGATTCTTATTACCAATTTATTTAGCTTTGCCTGAAGACCTATTATAAATAATATTGATCTACAAATTATAATAATATCATCACAATATTTAAAATAACCTAAACACATTAACATTTATCCTATCAGTCTATATAGCACATAAGAACTAGTATTAAGTCAAACTATTGCAGTCTGAGTTGAATCCAACACAATTCTGACATCCTGACTGCCTAGTCGGATAATTCACGAGCCTATTATCACTAAGACTCGGTCTAAACTGCTTCACAAATATCTTGGATAATTTTATTATCTGTCAAAATAATTTTCCAAGTCCCATAATAATTTTTACATAATTATTATCAGTCAAAATAATTTTCCAAGGCTCATAATAATTTTTACATAATTATTATCATTTATCATGATTTTCCAATCATTAATATCGTATTTATCTAATTTAAATATGAAAATATTCCATTATCATTAATATTTATTTAATATTAAATATTAATGAAATACATGTCATAATATTATAATATATTTATAATATCTCAAAATATTTTTAATACTTTATTATAGCTTTTAAATGATTTTAAAGTAATTAAAACCATTATTAAATAACTACTATTAATATTAAATATTAATATTTTACATGACAAAATATCAAAAGTTATATTTTATAACTTAAAATATTTTCATAACCTTTTAAATTATTTTTATATAATTTTTAAATCATTAATTCTATTTTTATATAATTTATTTAATACATTTATTAAATAAATGAATTACCATTAATAATAATTATTAATGAAATTCATCACAAAATATTAAAAGTCATTAAAAATAACTTAAAATATTTTCTTATACAATAATATAATTTTTCAAGTATTAAAATCGTTTGACCACGATTATAATTGTTTCTGTTTATGATTTTGGTAAAGTAAAGGCTTATATGTATAGCCTACATGTCAGTCTACAAGATCCAACCAACAAAATGACCTAACAATCAAAGAGCAGCAAGATCAATGGCCTGCAAAAACATTGTCAGACTTTTCTGGGCAAATCTGGGCTGCAAAGAAACAGATTTCGTGATCGGTCAACTAGGTTTGAATGCTTATAACATGAAATCTAAACATGATCTAACCTTGATTCAAGTTCTAGATCAAAGCCTACATAGCATAGAACAGATCTATAACATAAAACACACTAAACATCAAACGTACACAGATCTACGAGCCCTGACATTAGGCTGTCAGACAACTTTTTCCAACTATTCCAGATTTTTGAAAATTTGATTTTTGAACACTTTGATGTTATGGATCTAGGATGTAACAACCCAGATCACTAAATAACATCCTTAAACACAACTTTAAACAATAACTAACAACATCTAGCATAAGATCACATGATTTGTAAAATTTAAGGTTTTATACCTTTTCTAGCTTTGATCTAGATTCTGATCTTTGGTTTTGTTCTTGGAAAGATAACACTTGATATTAGCTTAACTAATCAATCACTCTCACTCTACATTTTTGAATTTTAGAGAGAGAATGGCTATGGCAAATATGAGAAATAAAGTAGGTATTCTATCTCTCTTTAATCTATATATTTTGATGATACAATGCACTTGGCTGATCTAGATGACTGATGCTGGAGTGTTTTTTTTAAGTCACATGGAGTTGTTGGAGTTGGTGAACAACTCTCATTTGGCAAGATTCACAAGCAACTAATTAAAGAATGTGACAAACGGTCAATTTGGTCATTTTGCTTCCAATTTTAATGGCATAATTGACAATTATCTTACCCTTAGGGTTTAACCCTAAGGTTTTGTGTATCGATTTTCTAGGATTTCTAATTAAAGCTTAAAATAGAAATTAAACTTTTTAAAAATAGAAATTAGGGTTTCCTAATTAAATTAGGTTTCTTAATCACTTAGGACTTGTAATTAGGATTAATGTTTCCTAATTAACATAAAACTTTCTTAATCAGCAATTAGGGTTCTAATGTGACGCCCCCAAAATAGGTATACATCACCTATTACGAGTTGTCAATACATGGTATGTAAACAACTACAACTTTATTATTACAACAAGAAAGCGTGAGTTTGAATACAAATATTATCTTCAGACAATATCTATACTCAAATAAATCCTCATCACATTTATTGATACATTATTTTACAAAATGGTGAGGACTACTAAACAATCCTTTCTAAAACCTTCATTCCATACCCAGGCTGCGTACGCTTATATTCTCGCCTCCCGAGAAGAAAAATGGAACAAAAAGGAAAAGGGTGAGCTCAACTAGCCCAAGAAAGAATATTATGACTAAGATAATATACAACAAATTATCGTTAGTCTTCAACAGGAAAAATCTAATAGAATACAATAGACAACAAATTTTAAATCAATATTCGCAATGAAATAATAATTCATTAGAAGAGTTAAGTAGAGAATGCAAACTACTATCTTCTATGTATGAATTTAAAAGTTCATCGCTCTATCTTTTATCCCCGTAACATCAAGCAATATATATCCGGAATCAAATATTCATCTTTGCACTACAGGCCAAAGATATTCATCAGTTGGTCATGTTCATCTAAACACCTGTTCATTTTTGCACTACGGCCAAAGATATTCTTCAGAAATCATTCATCTTTGCACTACAGGCCAAAGATATTCGATAATATCATCATTTAAGACTGAGGATGATGAAAAATATTTTTTAAAGAAACGAATTCAGTGAAACAAAATGACAAGGATTAAGGATTAAGGATTCAGTACTTTTATTTTATCCATGTTCAAAAATACCTCAAAAATAATCATAGTGGTGTAAAATTCAAGAATGATCAAAACATGGATACAATCAAAGCTAGTATCCGAATAGATATTTTGGACAAAAGAAGAAATTTTTATTTTTTGAATGAATAGTCTTGAGTATCGTGAATAATCTGTATATCGTGAATAAGAACTCATGAATAGTAACTCGTGAATAGTAACTCATGAATAGTAACCCCGACATGAAAAAGTTCCAAATTTGATAAAAAGTTCCAACCAATATTTCAAAGATAATGATATTGAAGAAATAATATCATTTGAGAAGAAAATAACATCCCTTACCTCGAAAGATTAAGTACTTTACCGAATCTATAATTATAGTCTTTGAAGGAACTTGCACCATCTAACAATACTCAAAGTATACTCAAAATACTCACAAGAATACGCTCGATAATATAGAGAGAAAACTTCAGATTTCGGTGTGATTTTCAATTCTAACCCAAGCACCCTATTTATAGGAAAACGCTAGAACACCAAAGCGTAAAATTTAATAAAATATTAATATATATTATAAATTTCCTTAGCCCATCTTTGAAGATCTGATTTCAGCAATTAATATCACATGTTAGCCCACTTAAATGCAAAAAAACGTTTTTCTTTAAAATAATAATTAAAACTTCCAAAAATCAATTATTTTGGAGCTTCGGAACTTCAATAATTCACAATAAATAGCCCTTTTATCAAAAAATTCGAATCTCGCGAGTTTTTATAGGAAATTCAATTCTCTACAACTTTGCAGAAGAAAGTATTTCCGAATTCCATACAGAAATTGACCGAAATCCATAAACGGACAATTTTACAGGCTATAATCAAATTTCAGTCAATAAATGGGGTCCACCGACATGTTTAACATGTTTTAAACATTTATTGCAACAAAAATACTCTTCCTCCTCGTATACTCATATATCCCACATTCGTTGTAAAAATATCACCATTATTATATTATTAAAATATAATAATATATTTAAATGAATTATTTTATCAGAAAAAGATAAAATTTCAATTTTCAACAATTGTCACATTAAAAATTTCTCCATCTATATCCACATAAAATTAATATTTTCCTCATCATATGAATCAATAATTAATTATTCACAAATAATATTACTGTAATCACAATATCGACAACTGTGCAGTTCAGGAAAGAGGGGCTTTCAATAAGAATTTCTCCTTCTTTGCGCCAAGCAATTAGGTGACCAAACCTCTCCTTAGATAGAACTTTCTAGACATTACCAATAATGTTATCTAATAATATTATTCAGATAATATGAATTATTGCTTCGATAATGAAAAATATTGTGTAATGATAATTATCAAACAACAAAGAATATAAAATATCAACGCAAACAATTATTAACTCAATAAAATACCGCCGAAGTAATTATCGTAACCATTATTGAGTAGTGCCTTCACGTAAGAATCAATAATTGGTGCAATACCGTGTGCTACCGTGTTTTAACCAACAGAGTATTTTAACAAGATTAATTGTAATAACTACGCCGTTATTTTTAACCAACTTATATTTGTCATTTTCTTCATCCAATCGCTTTCAGTTATGGGGCCCACACATGGTCGCTACCGATGCATTACGAATAATCCCCGATGAAGCATTTAATATTCCACGACCAAACGAATATTTCTAAAACAACAATGAATATTTTATAACCACTTGCTTATTTTGAAATATTTCATGTATTTTACTCCTAACTATCCACATTAATCACATCAACCCTTACTATTTCAAAATAATAAATAGAAAATTAAATTTCATTAATAATAAGTTGGGGTCTTACAACCTCCCTCCTTATGAAATTTCGTCCTCGAAATTGACGACGTTCGGTATTTCGAAAAGGTGAGGATACCTCGCTTTCATTTCCGCTTTCTAATTCCTGTGTCATTTCCTCTATAGCATGATTCCTCCACAAAACTTTAACTTGTGGTATGACTTTTCATGGCGTAGGACATGCTCCTTCCTATCCAAGATCTTGACAGTACCTCCTCATACGTTAAGTCTTCTGGCTATTTCGTCCTGGGTTCTAATTTATAACGTGGTTCGGGTCTTTCACATATTTACTAAATACGGATATGTGAAACACATTATGAACACGAGACATACTTGGAGGTAACGTAAGTCTATAGGCTACATTTCCTACTCGGTCAAGAATTTGAAATGGACCAATAAATCGTGGATTGAGCTTTCCTCTCTTCCCAAATCTTGTAACTCCCTTCCATGGAGCAACTCGCAACAATACATGATCCCTACACTAAATTCCACGTCCTTTCGATGAAGACCCGCATAACTCTTTTGTCGATCTTGTGCCGCTTGTATATCGTTGTCGAATCATTTGAATCTTTTCGGTAGTCATATCGCATTACTAACTCGGGTCCCAACAATGTTGCTTCACCCACCTCATCCCAACATATTGGAGAACGACATTTTCGTCCATATAATGCTTGAATGGAGCCACACCTATACTTGCTTGATAACTGTTGTTGTAGGAGAATTCCACCAAACGGTAAATACTTATCCCAACCGCCTTGAAGTCTAGGACACGAGTCTTAATAGATCTTCAAGAGTTTGAATAGTCTCTCTCTCGATTGTCCATCCGTTTGGGGATGGTATGTCGAACTAAATCGCAAATCCGTGCCCATAGCTTTTTGCAAGCTAACCCAAAATCTTGAAGTGAATCTTGGGTCACGATCAAAACTATGGATACTTGGCATGCCATGCAACCTCACAATCTCATTCACGTACATATTAGCAAGACGTTCAAGGGAATAAGTCTCCCGTATCGGCAAGAAATGAGCAGACTTGGTTAATCTATCAACAATAACCCAAATAGCATTGATGCCTTGAGAAACTGTAGGAAGACCCGTAACGAAATCCATGGTAATGTGTTCCCACTTCCATTTCGGAATCTCAAGTGGTTGCAACGGACCCTTAGGTACCAGATGCTCCGCCTTTACACGTTGACAAGTTAAACACATTGAGATAAACTTTGCAATCTCTGTCTTCATATTGTTCCACCAAAATGTATGTCGAAGATCACGATACATTTTAGTACTTCCAGGATGGATTGCAAATGGTGTATTGTGTGCCTCCATCATAATCTTGTACTTCAAATCAGAGTCGTTAGGAACACAAAGTCTAGAGTGGACTCGAAGTATTCCTTCTTCATCAATTCTCACTTCCGGAATAGCTCATTCTTGTACTTTCTTCTTCATACGCATCACTCTGCTCAAGATTGGTGGCTTGAAAGCAACCTTAACTTTTCTATTAAAGTTGGCTCTATCGCGATACTTGACATCATCGCACTTTTCCCGATATGATCTTCTACTCAACGCGTCGCCTACCACGTTCGCCTTTCCAGGATGGTATTGAATAGTGTGGTCGTAGTCTTTCAATAGCTCGAGCCAACGTCACGCCTTACATGTTGAGTTCTTTTTGAGTGAAGAAATATTTAAGGCTTTTATGGTGCGAATATATCTCCACTTTCTCCCCATATAGATAGTGCCTCCATATTTTTAGCTGAACGATCAAGCCGCTAACTCTAGATCATGAGTAGGATAATTCCTCTCATACTCTTTAAGTTGTCATGAGGCATAGGCTATGACTTTCCCACGTTGCATGAGAACACATCCTAACCCTTTGCTCGAAGCATCATCAGAGATAACAAATCCATCCAGAACCAGATGGTATTGTTAGAACAGTCTTAGAAATAAGTCTCCTCTTAAGCTCTTGGAAACTCTTCTCGTATTCTTCACTCCAAACGAATTTTGTATCCTTCCGAAGTTAGTTTGAGTTAATGGAGTAGCGATTCGAGAAAACCCTTCCACGAATCTCCGATAATAACCGACTAAGCACAAAAAGCTACGACTTCTTGATCCACCGACTTTGCTTTGCTCCCAACTTTGTATTGCTTCAATATTCACGGATCAACAGATACTCCATGTTTTGACACCACGTGCCCAAGGAATGCTACTTCCTCAAGCCGTAACTCGCATTTCTTCAATTTGGCATATAGTTTGTTTTCACGAAGCCTTTGGAGTACCAACTTCAAATGGTGCTCATGATCTTCACGACTTTTGGAATATATAAGGATGTCATCAATAAAGACAACAACGAATCGATCCAAATATTCCTTGAATACTCGGTTCATCATATCCATGAAAGCCAGCAGAGCATTAGTTAGTCCGAAAGACATGACTAAGAATTCATAATGCCCATACAGGAGTTTCAAGGCGTCTTTGGAATATCCTCGATTTCTAATCTTGGTGATGATATCCGTAAGCTAAGATCGATTTTGAAAAGAATTGTGCCCTTGCAATCGGGTCTAACAAGTCATCAATACGAGGTAGAGGATGCCTATTCTTGATGGTGACATGGTTCAATTTCCGATAGTCAATACAAAGTCACATACTCCCGCCTTTTCTTCTTTACAAATAAAGCAGAGCACCCCCAAGGAGATGTACTAGGGCCAGATGAAAACCGATGTCCAACAATTCTCGTAGTTGGACCTTTAACTCCTGAAGTTCAATAGGAGCCATTCGATATGGGGTTTTAGAAATGGGCTTTGTACTGTGTTCAAGATCAATAAAGAATTCAACTTCACGTTCGGGGGTAGACGGGAAGTTCTTGAAATACGTCGGGAAAGTCAATAACAACAGAATATTATTCAAATTTGGCGACGTGTCTTTATTCAAATCCATAACATGGGCTAAGAAAGCTTGACATCCGTTTTTTCAATAAACGAATAGCTTTATGATTAGATATGACGGTGATTGATTTTAATGGTTTAGTTGCTTGAATTGCATAACAAAGTTGGTTAGGAATATGAAAACTAACAACCTTACGAAAACAATCAATTTTGGCATGATGAGTAGTTAACCAATCAATCCCTAAAATCACATCAAAAGCAAGTATCTTTAAAGAGATAAGGTCAACTGGTAAGGTGATGGTGCCAACTTGAATCAAACAAGATTTATAAAATGTGGATGTGATGAAAGTTTCTCCTAACGGAGTTTCCACGAGATAGGTCAAAGTCTAATTTCTCCCGAGTCAAGTTTAAACGTTGAGCACATGCGGGAGAGATAAATGAATGGGTAGCACCAGATTAAGTAAGGTATAAACTTCGTAAGAATTTATAAATAGCTTACCCGTGATCACCTTGTTTGGGTTCCTCGCATTTTGACCGACCACAACAAACGCTCTTCCCTAATCGTTGACTTTGACTTTTTCGGGACGATCTTTTGAGTCACCGTCCCTCATTGAACTAGGTTTCGCTACCGTATAATCTCGAGCGATATGTCCTTCCTTTCCACAATTATAGCATACCTTGAATCTGTTGTGGGACGGTTTGGACCGATATGTCCCTCCTTCCGCATTTATAGTATATATGACCGATGGTCGTTCTCCTCCCTTAGAACCGATTCTTCTTAAGCCTGTCGTCTTCATACGGTCGTTGTTAAATCTCCTCTTTTAAAATCTCCTCTCGACTCGCTTCTTACATTTTCATGGCCATGATTACCACAGAGTGGTTACCATTTTGTCCGTCTGCTTTTCTTTCTCATTTGGTTATCATTATTCATTGATCGCTATCTCGTCACGATCCTCGTTGTGGTCCTCGGTTGACCGTACTCGTTATCTCGCTTCTAATAATTGAGCCCTTTACAACATCCGAATAGAGAGAAAGTTTATGAGAAATGAGATATCGACGTATTCCTCATTCTCCACCAAATGAGGTGCAAACTGGATAACTCGCAAACTTTGCCTCGTCATCGAGACACCGTCATGTTGTTTTGCTCTAATCGATGAACTCCACTTCCTTCATATGACGAACACTTTCGGAAAGTATTTGTCATTAAATAGTTTCTAAAACGCTTCCCAAGACATGCTTTGAGTGCGGTACTGGATGGGTACGCTTCACAGACTCCCACCGGTGAGTCGCTTCGCCACGGAACATAAAGGTGGCGAATGGAACCTTCGTTTCTCCGTGCATCCCAAGACATCGAATATCTTGGTAATTTGTTTGACCCATGTTTCCGCCATGATCGGATCGGCTTTCCCTTAAATTTCGTGGTCCCAACTCTTTGAACCGCTGCAGTTGTGACAACCCGTGAATTGCTATCATTTCTCCCCGTATTTTGAACACGAGTCTCCCTCATCCGATTTTGCATGACTCGCAAAAAGCTTCTAAACATCCCCTCGTTCATCATCTCGCTTTCAATTGGTGTTGTTCACAGGAGGAACATTGCTCGCCTGTTGTTACGTTCTCCTCGTTGGTGAGTACAAAGCGTCTCCACGGTCTCATTTCCATTGTTAATATTCTCGATCGACATTCTCAAATCACCGCTATAAAAACAAGGGTTAATTAAGGAAATCAATATATCACATAATATCCCTATATATCGCCAACTAAAAAAATAAGCTTAGGTAGGACACACTAGCGAAGGATTTACTCGTCTCTCCTCCTAGTTCTATTCCCCGATCTCCGCCAGAGATCATATCCTAAGCTCGATACCAACCGTGGCGCCCCCAAAATAGGTATACATCACCTATTCCGAGTTGTCAATACATGTGTATGTAAACAACTACAACTTTATTATTACAACAAGAAAGCTGTGAGTTTGAATACAAATATTATCTTCTAGACAATATCTATACTCAAATAAATCCTCATCACATTTATTGATACATTATTTTACAAAAATGGTGAGGACTACTAAACAATCCTTTCTAAAACCTTCATTCCATACCCCGACTCGTACTCGCTATATTCTCGCCTCATGAGAAGAAAAATGGAACAAAAAGGAAAAGGGTGAGCTCAACTAGCCCAGTAAAGAATATTATGACTAAGATAATATACAACAAATTACCGTTAGTCTTCAACAGGAAAAATCTAATAGAATACAATAGACAACAAATTTTAAATCAATATTCGCAGCGGAAATAATAATTCATTAGAAGAGTTAAGTAGAGAATGCAAACTACTATCTTCTATGTATGAATTTAAAAGTTCATCGTCTATCTTTTATCCCTGTAACATCAAGCAATATATATCCGAATCAAATATTCATCTTTGCACTACAAGCCAAAGATATTCATCGATTAAGTCATGTTCATCTAAACACGTGTTCATCTTTGCACTACTGGGCCAAAGATATTCTTCAGAAATCATTCATCTTTGCACTACAGCCAAAGATATTCCATAATATCATCATTTAAGACCGAGGATGATGAAAAATATTTTTTAAAGAAAGCGAATTCAATTGAAACAAAATGACAAGGATTAAGGATTAAGGATTCAGTACTTTATTTTATCCATGTTCAAAAAATACCTCAAAATAATCATAGTGGTGTAAAATTCAAGAATGATCAAAACATGGATACAATCAAAGCTAGTATCCGTAATAGATATTTTGGACAAAAAGAAGAAATTTTATTTTTCTATTGAATAGTGTCAGTATACGTGAATAGATCAGATATCGTGAATAGTAACTCATGAATAGTAACTCGTGAATAGTAACTCATGAATAGTAACCCCATACATGAAAAAGTTCCAAATTTGATAAAAGTTTCAACCAATATTTCAAAGATAATGATATTGAAGAAATAATATCATTTGAGAAGAAAATAACATCCTTACCTCGAAAGATTAGTACTTCTATTTGGAATAGGGTATATCTTTCAAGGGAACTGCACCGTCTAACAATACTCAAAGTATACTCAAAATACTCACAAGAATACGCTCGATAATATAGAGAGAAAACTTGAGTTTCAGCGGTGTGATTTTCAATTCTAACCTAAGCACCCTATTTATAGGAAAATGCTTAGAACACCAAAGCGGAAAATTTAATAAAATATTAATATATATTATAAATTTCCTTAGCCCATCTTTGAAGATCTGATTTCAGCAATTAATATCACATGTTAGCCCACTTAAATGCAAAAAAACGTTTTTCTTTAAAATAATAATTAAAACTTCCAAAAATCAATTATTTCGGAGCTTCGGAACTTCAATAATTCACAATAAATAACCCTTTTATCAAAAAATTCGAATTCGTGAGTTTTTATAGGAAATTCAATTCTCTACAACTTTGCGTAAGAAAGTTTTTCCGAATTCCAAATGCAAATTGACCAAATCCACAAGCGGACAATTTTACAAATTTATAATCAAATTTCAAATCAATAAATGGGGTCCATTAGGACATGTTTAACATGTTTTAAACATTTATTGCAACAAAAATACTCTTCCTCCTCAGTATACTCATATATCCCACATTCGTTGTAAAAATATCACCATTATTATATTATTAAAATATAATAATATATTTAAATTAATTATTTTATCAGAAAAAGATAAAATTTCAATTTTCAACAATTGTCACATTAAAAATTTTCTCCATCTATATCCACATAAAATTAATATTTTCCTCATCATATGAATCAATAATTAATTATTCACAAATAATATTACAGAATCACAATATTGACAACCGTGCAGCTTCAGGAAAGAGGGGCTTTCAATAAGAATTTCTCCTTCTTGGCCAAGCAATTAGGTGACCAAACCTCTCCTTAGATAGAACTTTCTAGACATTTCCAATAATGTTATCTAATAATATTATTCAGATAATATGAATTATTGCTTCGATAATGAAAAATACTGTGTAATGACAATTATTGAAACAACAAAGAATATAAAATATCAACGCAAAGAATTATTAAATCAATAAAATCTTTGAGCAAGAATTATCGTAACCATTATTGAGTAGTGCCTTCTTCACGTAAGAATCAATAATTGGTGCAATACCGGTATGCTTCTTGTGTTTTAACCAAGAGTATTTTAACAAGATTAATTGCAGAATAACTATTTACTGTATTTTTTAACCAACTTATATTTGTCATTTTCTTCATCCAATTGCTTTTCCGTTATGGGGCCCACACATGGTCGCTACCGTCGCATTTAATATTCCCAACAATACGAATATTCCACGACCAAACGAATATTCCCCGACAACAATGAATATTTTATAACCACTTGCTTATTTTGAAATATTTGCATATTTTACCCCTAACTATCCACATTAATCACATCAACCCTTACTATTTCAAAATAATAAATAGAGAAAATTAAATTTCATTAATAATAAGTTGGGGTCTTACACCTAATTTTTGCAATTAGGGTTTCCAATTAGAAATTAGGGTTCCTAATAATTAGGGTTTCTAATTATTAGGGTTTTCCATAATTAGGTTATAATTAATAACACTTAAGCCTTATACTTAGCATTTGAATTCCTAAATTAGGGTTTCGGATTCCCGTAACTGAAATTAGGGTTTCCAGAACCGGTTTTAGGGTTTCTTATAAATCGTAAGAATTTTCTAAATGAACGTTGACGTTCTAATATAATACTAAGGTTTGCCACTGATATAGATTATCTGGTCAACCCTTTACCCTTAACCACATATTGTACACATATACAACCATATACACATAACATATACACTTATACTCTTAATCATGAACAATTCACCACAAAAATTTTAAATTCACAAAATTCCTTCTCGGAAATCTCAAATCCATTCACTTATTTTATGTCTAGGTTTATTACTCAACCTTTAATCCATCATTTAAGATTTAAATAATTATCTAAATTCTCGGGTTGTCACATTCACCCCTTTTTCTAAAAATTGTGTCCCCGAAATTTACCTTACACCTTATACCTTTCATACACAGCATCGCATGCTACCCAATACACCACTCACCAGGGTTAAAATTTTGAAATTGTGCTGAGGAGTCATATAGACCATGAACTTCTAAGGTTTATAGGTATTACTACCCTTTACCTATTTCAATTAAGAAAAAGGTACTCTACCCCTTACAAAGGTTAACAATATGTTTACAATCACGAAAAATGTATACTACCTTTACTAGTACGTATACTTTAATCAATTCTCGCGAATATTCTCGCTATTGAATAATTTTGTCCAATCTGCACAGTTCACCTCAGTCTTATCATAGAATTTCGCACCAAAATAATTTGGTTCGGGAAAATTTTCAAAAAACTGTAACGCCCCGAGAAAATTAAATTTTTGAGAATTAAATTTTTATTTTTATTAAATGAATTTAATTAATTATTTATGGAGCAAGCTAATCGAACGTCATTCTCTGACCTATAAATGTCAGAATGTCGTAGGATTTTGGCTACATGGTAGAATTAAAGTGTTTGAATTTTCAAGACGAAAATAAAAGTTTTTCGAGAAATTTTTCGAAAACACTATTCACGCATTTCTGCTCGGGAATTATTTTTGAACTTCCGAGAAATACGTAACGATAGAATATCGAGGTGAGATGGCATATCCAATAATATTTCAGTTATGGAAAACGTAATATTTCGCCTGTGGACTTAAAACCTAACGTTTAAGGAAAATGATTTACGAGAAGGAAATGTAATTCGATTAATGAATTAAGCGATGATTGTATAATACGTAGGTATTGTACGAGGTAAGGAATATGAATACTATATGAGTTATTATACGAGTACGTATGAATAATGGTATATCGTATATGTGGACTAAGTATACGAATTAGAGTACGAGAATTATACGTATAATATATGTTATAAGGCTTTAAGCCAAAAGAAATGAATTTGTAGGATTGTGTAGGAAGTATTAAAGTCCAATATGATTTATTGGTTAAATCCAATAGAATTAATAAGAAAGCCCAAGGATTTGTAATGTAAAGCCCATAGTAAATTAATGTAAGCCCAAAATGATTAAGTTAAGTTAATTAAGCTAAAGCCCAAAGTAAGAACCAATGGGTTATGAGATGGTTTAAACCCATGGAGCAAACAATGGATGATCCAAGGTGATGAACAAGTAAACTTAGAGGCTAAGTAAGTGTGGTTAGCACACAAAGTGCTTAAGTGATAACAAGTAGCTTAATGGCTAAGTTAAGTATTAACCAAGAAATAAGAGTGGTGAGCAAGTGTTGTGGGGAAGAAGTTTACTTAAGACCTAGGTAATGAATAGTAAGGAGGTGGATGGTTTAATGACCATTGAGCCCTCATCTAGGATTTCCTATAAATAGGAAGCTCTTAATTCATTTTGTTGGTTGTTCATTTCCTCCAACACCTTATACATAATAAGTTGGGAGCTTATTTACTTGAGAGAATAAGCACACAAAAGCTAGACTTCTATTATTAGATTTTCCACAACAACATATAGCTTAATGGCTTGAGAGAAAAAGCTAGAGAAGCTAGAGTTCTTATTAAGCAAGAAGCAAGAAGAAGTTTAAGGTGTAGCAAGTGAACATCAAGAGTAAACACTCCTAAGTTTTGATTCTCTTTCTCTTCTATTGTTAAAGAAGGGGGTATTGGTAGAACAAGCATGCTAAGAAGGGGTTGAAATAATGAATCAAAGGGCTTAAGTCTTAATAAGCCGTAATAAATCATGAATAAGTTATGTATATTTATATAAGTTATGAACTTATAATGAACGAATAAGAACTTGTAACATGTTTATACAAATGAAGTTAGTATGATAATAAGAAGCATGAATAATGGATAGAAGTCATTAACCATAATAAGTTATATGAAAAGAAGACATAAGTTATGAGTATTGAAAATATAAGTAATTTATATTTTCATAAGTTATAAACTCACAATGAACTAGTAATAACTTATCATATTCATAAGTCAACAAAGCATGTATGTCAAGATGATAGTATGATGGATTGAATCCAATTGAAACAGTTTAATAATCTCAAGTAACGAAGTTTTGCCGGAATTCACACGATTAGACGACAATTGTCGAATTCGTGAAATTCTCGGAATGGAAGTCGAATTTTGATATTGAGCTTGGAAACATTGGTTTTCAATGGAGACAAGTCGTATTTGTCATTATAGAGTTGTGGACTCAAAAATGGCCGGATTCCGACTTAGAACAAAGAAACGAGCGTTGAACGTTCACGAACGTTTATCGTTTTTGTTAAAAAGGGACTAATAGATGAAATTTTAGCAAACAAATTCGAATAGATAAAATTCTTGCAAGAATGTATAGAGTACGTAATTTGTGAACCGTAGGCTCTTGAATGAGCCAATTCGGACTTATAACGAAGAAGTTACGAGTCCGGGAATCTCGCAAAGTTGAAAATCTGTCAAAACTATCTGTGGCTCAGAGTCCGCGCCGCGGCGCGACTCCAAGCTTAAATGACCGGCGCCGCAGCGCCAAAGTGAGCTTTAGACCCTGCAAACTCGCGCCGCAGCGCGATAGTTAACAAAGGGACTCGCGCCGCAGCGCCGAGTCCGGTCTCCAAGCCCTAATGGGCGACGCTGCAGCGCGGCACAACAAAGGATCATCGGCGCCACAGTGCCAGTCTTAAAAGCTAGACAATAAAGAAATGTTTACAAGTAGAAGATGAAGGGAAATTGTTGAGTAACGAACTAATGAACTTAATTAAACATTATCAAGTCATAATTGAACCCCAAGTATGATCACTTAGGGTTAAAAGAAAGTCAATTGAAGATGAACGCAAATGATATTCAATGTTAATACTTCACCAATGACGATCGAGTTTCAATTAATAACGCATTTGACGTTAGAAGCCGTGAGGAAGGATAATTAACTCGAACCGAGTTGTATTAATGAAATAATTTCACTTGAGTATAAGAGAACGAAGTTAGTAAGAATGATGTAAAAGAAACCACGGAAAGCCGGAACCAATAAATAACAAATCTAATACGGATTAGATTGAGAAGAAGGGTAAGATTATTTAGAACTAAGTATGTTCATTCATAACCTAATGTGGTATGTTATGTGCTTATGTGTTGTAGAAACCGTAAAGGCTCAAAGGAAACGTAATTCAGATCAGTAGCGCACGTATTTGAAAGGCGTAGTTTTTTCTTAAACGCTTGTCTAACCTTCGTGTTAGCCAGGTTTTCAAAATGATTCACGTTATGAGATGCATGTATGCTTTCAAAGAAAGGGTTGAAGCCAGTTTTAACTCGGCTAGACTAATCTTGATAGATTGACTAATTTCTTTATAAGTCTTTCAATATAGAATTGCTAACGCTATCCTATGCCAACTCTTTGGTACGGATTCAAGGTAAGCCTGAATATGTATAAACAAATGAATTTTCATCGAGTATTCGATGGGCACGTGAGGTTGCCACAACTTAAATGTACACACGTTTAATGGATGTAATGTTGATCAACATAGGGTACTATAGGCTGATCACCTAGATGTACTCGTAAGCTATGCCGGACTTACAGACTTCGTGCCGGGTTGTCCTTTTCAAAGAAACCATAAGACGTTCATGTCTTGAACTAGAATTGATGATTCATGGAATATTGTTATTGAAAAATGTTTTGAAGGAAAAAAGAAAGCTATTTTGAATTATTGATAGTACTTCGTAACTATCATCCAGTTATTGAAGATATACGATTCCTATGTTTCAAGCATGCTTTTAAAATGAAATTGTTATACTTGCTGAGCTTGTTATGCTCATTCTTGCTTGAACCATATAAATGCAGCCTAGACGATATGACCGAAGGATTCTACAAGGATAAAGAGAAGGCTAAAATGAACGTGTAGATTACCTATGTAATAATATAGGTTTGTAATGATAATATTTGATATTATGACATGAACAAATGTAACGGTTATAAAAACCTGGGGAATAGTAGTATTGTTTTATAATATATATAAGACATATTCGTTCTTTTGAGGCATGTCAATTGAATGATTATGTGAACTGTAGCACCGTGGAGCACCATATGTCGGGTTGAAAGAGACCCGGATTTGGGGGCGTCATAGGAACGCTTAGAGTTTTCATAAACATTGGTCTAGCTAAATCAAATAGCTTAGACTCATATCAATAATCAATTTCAATCAAAATATTAATGTATAGCCAAAACCTCGTTGGCAAATTAAAATTTTAAAAATGACATCATGATGTCGTACTGTATTAACAACCCATTTGAGGATGCCGTCATCAAGTCATTTTGTCATAACACATCATACAATAGTGGAACAATAATTTTTTATCAAATTCAACACTAAGTATTCACGTATTTACATCTCCATCAACCTTTTACCACCTCTGCACCAGATTACATGGTACATAAGTGAAAAATAAAAAATATATTCTGATATTTCAAATCATTATCGTCTAGCTAAAACAAGTAGCATAGACTATTCTTTAAACCATTCCAAAAACCATTGCAATTCAATGATATCATCTCAACAGGTAACGGTGTGTCGGTGGCCCGAAGTCCACTTATACACAATGGTCACCAGGAGTTGAGAATAAAAAATCATTTCAAAAAGGCACATAGTGCATATTTAGCTTGATATAAAAAATTTTGAAGTCTAGCATAGCTAAGAGATTTGGAAAACCTATGTCTCCCCTAATAATCAATTGCTTAATCAATCTATCTGTTCCTATAATCATCAATACTCCATTCACACATAGTTCTACCCAGTTTGTCAAACTTACCACACTTATGAGTTTAGGAACTTTCCACAATCATATGAGTTTAAGAGCTTGTCCTAGACAGACCTTTGGCGTCCATTCGCTGAGGGGTTCATAAACATTTCATATAATCATGAGTCACGAACGTACCATAAGTATGAGTTTTAAGAACTCGTACTTAACCTTATATTCTCTACCTATATCGTACATATATGTTATACACTTGAGAAAATCACCTTCTCAACAAGTATATAGCAAATAGCGCGACATAGACATTTCAATGATTATCAGTACCAGAAACTAAGTGGTTTTTACACCAAGTTTAATTCCTCACCCATAACAAGGAATCATACAACCCAGCTGCTGACATGAGTCCTCAATTAAAATCCCCACCTAATCTTCACTCCATTCTCAATACGAATTTTTGTTCAATCTGTATTCACAATCCTTTCCTGAATTTGCCTCGTACCAATTCATAGTACAACTGACACATAACAACTTTGCTGTAAATTTTTCAATCATTAGATTGATTCTTTTCCCTGTTATCACCTTATCAGATCACGGAGTGATCTCATCGTATATATTACGATTCATTTCTATGCTTTGATCATTTTGTTTTACGATCTCCTATCCCTTTACTTTTAGTTTTTTAGACTCGATCTATTCATCACTACTGTTCACCTTTATTATCAGATTTAGGGAACTCTGTATCTTTTTAACTCGCTGAGATTTGTCTTTGAATCCTACCGACTGAATAACTCTGTTTGAGTTAGTACATATCCTAATCACTACGGTTATTAGTCTCAGGTAACCCTACCTAAGGTTCATAACCTACAGATTTGATACCAATTGTGAGGACCCCAGATTCGGGTCCCAAATCACCTCGGATCTGGTACAATCATTCTATAACTATTACGGAAGATATAAACATAAATTGTTTATATATTAAACTTTACACACTATTCCCCAAGTTCAAGTAACCTTAACTTATACACAAATCAATAACCTATCTATCATAAAATGTTATTATTATACAATACTGTTACAAATTAGTTGCACATATAATCCCAAGTTGAACTTGGCTTTGACTTTTTCTTGTATCTGACGCATTTGCCTTTTCTGCAATGTTTTTTATGATATAGCAAGGGTGAGCAACAAGTTTGCCCAGCAAGTTTAAGTTCAATAAATTAAAGATATATTATGATAGAAAGAATTGAACAATAAGCTGGCTAAAGTTCTATAATATAATTGTGAACTAGCATGAACAAGTTTTCATAGCTGAACGAACATGGAACATAAACAAATATATCTGGATCGAATGGTAATAAAGGTGATCAGCCTTTCATACCTGATGAATACATGCAATGTGCACAGAGTGCGAATCAATAATTCATAGACATGGTATAATTAGTAGAGATTAACCACAAGCATATTTCAAAAATATCAACTCGATGTCGAGTTAGAGAAAATTTGCATGTACCGTTGATTACCGGTACACAATTTATTTAGCTTTGCCTGAAGACCTATTAGAAATAATATTGATATACAAATTAGAATAATATCATCACAATATTTAAAATAACCTAAACATATTAACACATATTCTATCAGTCTATACAACACATAAGAATTAGTATTAAGTCGAACTAGTATTAAGTCAAACTATTATAGTCTGAGTTGAATCCAGCACAATTCCGACATCCTAATTACCTAGTCGAATAATTTACGAGCCTATTATCACAAAGACTCGGTCTAAACTGGTTCACAAATATCTTAGATATTTTTATTATCAGTCAAAATAATTTTCCAAGTCTAATAATAATTTTTACATAATTATTATCATTTATCATAATTTTTCAATCATTAATATCGTATTTATCTAATTTAAATACCACAATATTCCATTATCATTAATATTTATTTAATATTAAATATTAATGAAATAAATGTCATAATATTATAATATATTTATAATATCTCAATATATTTTAATACTTTATTATCGCTTTCTAAATGATTTTAAAGTAAGTAAAACCATTATTAAATAATTGCTATTAATATAAAATATTTATATTTTTCATGACAAAATATCAAAAGTTATATTGTATAACTTAAAATATTTTCATAACTTTTAAATTATATTTATATAATTTTAAAATCATTAATTCTATTTTTATATAATTTATTTAATACATTTATTAAATAAATGAATTACCATTAATATTAATTTATTAATAAAATTCATCACAAAATATTAAAGGTCATTAAAAATAACTTAAAATATTTTCTTATACAATAATATAATTTTTCATGATTTTTTAAGTATTAAAATCATTTTTAAGTAATTTATTGAATATTATAATTAAATAAATTAAATACCAATAATATTCTAAAACTATTAATTATTAATGAAATATATTCAAAATAATTAAAAACCCATTTTTGGACTTTAAAATAATTTTTAGGAATTTATTTTGAATTTCTAATAATTAAAAACCATTTTTTCTAATTATTTAATAAAAATATTAATTTTTTGAAATTAATTGTCGCTAAAGGGCCCTATAGCGACAGAACCGTCGCTATAGGTGTTCTTGAGCTACCAAGACCTTCAAATCCAGTTAGCAGGCTATCACGTTTGACCATCTTTAGATCCTTGGTGTTTATGTTTTCTGGGAAACTAAGGTGTTAAGATTGTAGTACAAGTATAAGAATACCACCATAAACTGATTTCATGGCCAAAACACATCGTAACAGAACGATATAAGCTTTAGAAAATCATGTCAGAGGATGTTCTTCATTTCTGGGTTTTCCAGAAATGAAAAACAGTACGAGGGTGCTACTTTGGATCCTTGTAACATTCATCCTGAGCTTGCTTTGTGTGATATGAAGGTTCAAATATGTAGTAGAGATGTCAGTGTACAATTCTATAACCTTAGATCATCATAACAACAACAAATCTAAGAGATCTAGACCGGTCAAAGTAGTGGTCAAGAACTGCCCCTTGAAGATCTGGGTTTTCCAGAAACCTTCATAACGCAGTTTCGTCAACCCAACTTTGACCACGATTATAATCATTTCTGTTTATGATTTTGGTAAAGTAAAGGCTTATATGTATAGCCGACATGTCAGTCTACAAGATCCAACCAACAAAATGACCTAACAATCAAAGAGTAGCAAGATCAATGGCCTGCAAAAACACTGTCAGACTTTTCTGGGCAAATCTGGGCTGCCCAGAAACAGATTTCGTGAACGGTCAACTAGGTTTGACTGCTTATAACATGAAATATAAACATGGTCTAACCTTGATTCAAGTTCCAGATCAAAGCCTACATAGCATAGAACAACTCTATAGCATAAAACACACTAAACATCAAACGTACACAGATCTACGAGCCCTGACATTAGGCTGTCAGACACCTTTTTCCAACTTTTCCAGATTTTTGAAAATTTGATTTTCGAACACTTTGATGTTATGGATCTACGATGTAACAACCCAGATCACTAAATAACATCCTTAAACACAACTTTAAACAATAACTAACAACATCTAGCATAAGATCACATGATTTCTAAAATTTAAGGTTTTATACCTTTTCTAGCTTTGATCTAGATTCTGATCTTTGGTTTTGTTCTTGGAAAGATAACACTTGATATTAGCTTAACTAATCAATCACTCTCACTCTACATTTTTGAATTTTAGAGAGAGAATGGCTATGGCAAATATGAGAAATAAAGTAGGTATTCTATCTCTCTTTAATCTATATATTTTGATGATGCAATGCACTTGGCTGATCTAGATAACTGATGCTGGAGTGTTTTTTTAAGTCACATGGAGTTGTTGGAGTTGGTGAACAACTCTCATTTGGCAAGATTCACAAGCAACTAATTAAAGAATGTGACAAAAGGGCAATTTGGTCATTTTGCTTCCAATTTTAATGGCATAATTGACAATTATCTTACCCTTTGGGTTTAACCCTAAGGTTTTGTGTATTGATTTTCTAGGATTTCTAATTAAAGCTTAAAATAGAAATTAAACTTTCTTAAAATGGAAATTAGGGTTTCATAATTAAATTAGGTTTCCTAATCACTTAGGACTTGTAATTAGGATTAATGTTTCCTAATTAACATAAAAATTTCTTAATCAGCAATTAGGGTTCCTAATTTTTGCAATTAGGGTTTCCAATTAGAAATTAGGGTTTCTAATTATTAGGGTTTTCCATAATTAGGTTATAATTAATAACACTTAAGCCTTATACTTAGCATTTGAATTCCTAAATTAGGGTTTTCTAATTCCGAATTAAGGTTTCGGAATCCCGGAACTGAAATTAAGGTTTCCATAACCATTTTTAGGGTTTCTTATAAATCGTAAGAATTTTCTAACTGAACGTCGATGTTCTAATATAATACTAGGGTTTGCCACTGATATAGGTTATCTGGTCAACCCTTTACCCTTAACCACATATTGTACACATATACAACCATATACACATAACATATACATTTATACCCTTAATCCTATACAATTCACCACAAAAATTTTAAATTCCCAAAATTTCTTCTCGGAAATCTCAAATTCATTCACTTATTTTATGTCTAGGTTTATTATTCAACCTTTAATCCATCAGTTAAGATTTAAATAATTATCTAAAGTCTCGAGTTGTCGCATTCACACCTTCTTCTAAAAATTGCGTCCCCAAAATTTACCTTACACCTTAAACCTTTCATACACAGTGTCACATGCTACCCAATACACCACTCACCAGGGTTAAAATTTTGAAATTGTGCTGAGGAGTCATATAGACCATGAAATTCTGCGGTTTATAGGTATTACTACCCTTGACCTATTTCAATTAATAAAAAGGTACTCTACCCCTTACAAAGGTTAACATTATGTTTACAATCACGAAGAAGGTAAACTACCGTTACTAGTACGTATACTTTAATCATTTCTCGCGAATATTCTCGCTATTGAATAATTTTATCCAATATACACAGTTCACCTCAGTCTTATCATAGAATTCCGCACCAAAATAATTTGGTTCGGGAAAATTTTCAAAGAACACTTAGAGTTTTTATAAATATTGGTCTAGCTGAATCAAATAGCTTAGACTCATATCAATAATCAATTTCAATCGAAATATTAATGTATAGGCAAAACCCCGTTGGCAAATTAAAATTTTGAAAATGACGTCATGATGTCATAATGTATTAACAACCCGTTTGAGGATGCCTTCATCGAGTGACTTTGTCATAACACATCATACAATAATGGAACAACAATTTTAGATCAAATTCAACACTAAGTATTCATGTATTTACAACTCCATCAACCTTTTATCACCTCTGCACCAGATTACATGCTACATAAGTGATAAATAAAAATATATTCTAATATTTCAAATCATTATCGTCTAGCTGAAACAAGTAGCATAGACTATTCTTTAAACCGCTCCAAAAACCATTGTAAATCAATTTTATCATCTCAACAGGTAACGATGTGTTGGTGGCCCGAAGTCCACTCATACACAATGGTCACTAGGAGTTGAGAATAAAAATTCATTTCAAAAAGGCACATCGTGCATATTTAGCTTGATATCAAAAATTTTTAAGTCTAGCATAGCTAAGAGATTTGGAAAACCTATGTCTCCCCTAATAATCAATTGCTTAATCAATATATTTGTTCCTATAATCCTCAATACTCCATTCACACATAGTTCTACCCAGTTTGTCAAACTTACCACACTTATGAGTTTAGGAACTATCAACAATCATATGAGTTTAAGAACTTGTCCTAGACAGACCTTTGGCGTCCATTCGCTGAGGGGTTCATAAACATTTCATATAATCATGAGTCACGAACGTACCATAAGTATGAGTTTTAAGAACTCGTACTTAACCTTATATTCTCTACCTATATCCTACATATATGTTATACACCTGAGAAAAGAATCACCTTTTCAACAAGTATATAGCAAATAGCGCGACATTGACATTTCAATGATTATCAGTACCAGAAACTAAGTGGTTTTTACACCAAGTACAATTCCCCGCCCATAACAAGGAATCATATAACTCAGCCGTTGACATGAGTCCTCAATTGAAATCCCCACCTAATCTTAACTCCATTCTCAATACGAATTTTTGTTCAATCCGTATTCATAATCCTTTCCTGAATTTGCCTCGTACCAATTCATAGTACAACTGACACACAACAACTTTGCTGTAAATTTTTCAATCATTAGATTGATTCTTTTCCATGTTATCACCTTATCAGATCACGGGGTGATCTCATCGTATATATTACGATTCATTTCTATAAATTGATCATTTTGTTTTACGATCTTCTATCCCTGTACTTTTAGATTTTTAGACTCGATCTATTCATCACTATTGTTCACCTTTATTATCAGAGTTAGGGAACTCTGTATCTTTTTAACTCGCCGAGATTTATCTTTGAATCCTACCGACTAACTAACTCTGTTTGAGTTAGTACCTATCCTAATCACTGCGGTTATTAGTCACAGGTAACCCTACCTAAGGTTCATAACCTATAGATTTGATACCAATTGTGAGGACCCCAGATCCGGGTCCCAAATCACCTCGGATCTGGTACAATCATTCTATAACTATTGCGGAAGATATAAACATCAATTGTTTATATATTAAACTTTACACACTATTCCCCAAGTTCGAGTAACCTTAACTTATACATAAATCAATAACCTATCTATCATACAATGTTATTATTATACAATACTGTTACAAATTAGCTGCACATATATTCCCAAGTTGAACTTGGCTTTGACTTTTCCTTATATCCGACGTATTCGACTTATCTGCAATGTTTTTCATTATAAAGCAAGGGTGAGCAACAAGTTTGCCCAGAAAGTTTAAGTTCAATAAATTAAAGATATATCATGATAGAAAGAATTGAACAATAAGCTGGCTAAAGTTCTACAATATAATTGTGAACTAGCATGAACAAGTTTTCATAGCTGAACGAATATGGAACATAAACAAATATATCTGGACCGAATGGTAATGAAGGTGATTAGTCTTTCATACCTGATGAATACATGCAATGTGTGAGACCCCAGATTTTATAAATAAAGATTTTATTTTCTCGAAATATTTTTTTTTAATATTATGGTGTGGATTTGATATAATGTTATAGTTATGGGTAGTATTTATAAATTTTGTAAAGTACGCAAGTTGTTATATAATATTCGATTGTTCGGGGAATATTCTTTTTGTCGGGGAATATCCATACGACGGTACAATCATTGGTGGACCCCGCAACGGAATTATTGTCGGATTGAGAAAATGACAAAAATACTTTATGAAAATAACGGCGGAAGTTTTACCGTTAACTGTTGAAACACCCGGTGTTAAAAGTACAATAATATGCGTGGTTGCATAGTAGCACAAGGTATTAATTATTGATGCTTACGTGATAAGTCACTCAGTTTTGTTGGTATTATTAATGTAATAATACAGAAAATCTTTTTATATAAAACAGAATACTTTTATAAAGTTATTCTATAAATAGAATATATTATATTCTATTATACATAGTGTTGCATAGTGTCTGCATAGTGTTTTGCATAGTAAAATCTTTTTATATAAATCAGAATACTTTTATAAAGTTATCTGTTTTATTAGATAATAATTAAAATATATTATATTTTTTATTATGCATAGTGTTTGCATAAGTGCTCGCGATAGTGTTTGCATAGTAAAATCTTTTATAAAGTTATTCATTTTATTAGATTATAAATAGAATATATTATATTTTATTTAAAAGATTTTGCTTTAAATATGGACCGTCAAATTAAACTAAATCAATCTCGACCGTTCATGAGTTAGTTACTATGCATTCTATTTTTCTATAAATAAAAGCTCATTCATTCATTATTTTCTTACGAATTCACTGAAACTTTAGAGAGATAAACTATAGAGAGAAAGAAGAAAGTATTCTGCTACTTCACTACTTATATATCCAGTACTCTTCTTCTTAAGGTAGGGAATATTATTTGTTGTATTCGTAAGGGGTGTTATTCTTTCTTATTCATGAAGAGAACTGTTGTTATTCAATTTCTTATTATTCTCGTTGGAATAACTTCATATCACGCCATTTCTACCCTATACTGGTGACATTCTTCTATTATTCTATTAGAACATCATGTCTCGTGTGTTTTACACCAGGACTGGTTTCTTTCTTATTATTATTTCATTGGAACATCACATACGTGTGTGTTAGGTTTGGGGACTGGTTAAAATCTTTATTGGTATTCTATTGGAATAACATTCTATGCTGAAGTACCGCATGCATGGTGATTTACATTATTATTCATTCTTTATTATTCTCGTTGGAACATCCTGCCGGTCTTGAATTTCACCGACACAGTTCCATTATTATTATTCTGTTGGAATAACTCTGTCTCGAAATAATCGCATGCATGGTGATTTCTTTTGTTATTCCATTCTTTATTATACTCGGTTGGTTAAAGTTTTGACTTCTATACTCTATGAAATTAGTAGAATATCCTTGATATTTGCGCTTCATCCAAAGATCTTTTCATGGAAATATTCTTCCGATCATTCTTGATTTTTACTCTACAAAACAAAGATCATGTTGACAATTTGGGACGTTAATAATTCACGGATAAAATAATTCTTGAACTTGTTTTATTGAATTCTTATATCATTGTCATCATCCTCGTGTTTATATTTTGTTAAAAGTCATCTGTATTCTGTAGTGCATAGATGGACTTGGTATGATTATGACTGAGGATTATTCGATTGTAATCATGGTAGTAATGTTACAAATGATGTGGTAAAAGTTCTCATTGCCCCGTAGTGCATTGATGGACGATTGTTGGCATGATCATGACCATTAATGAATACACAAATATTCTTGGCCCGTGAAGTGCATGGATAATTGTGGTCGTGATACTAAAGAATATCCTTGCCGTAGTGCAAGGGGTGATTCGATGATGTGGAATATTTATTAAGTCGAGTCTCGGCGATAAATGATGATGAAAAACCTTTTTAATCATAAAAGATAGTAGATTTTATTTTCTACTTGACTCTTTTAATGGATTGTTTGTTCATTGCAGTTAAACTTGATGTCTATTATATTTTATCGGTTTAGCATTGTTGGAGACTAATGATAATTTATTCTCGCATTATCTTAGTCATAATATTTCTTCTTTGGGCTAGTTGAGCTCACCCTTCCTTTCCTTTGTTCTCTTGTGAAATGAGAATATATTTGGGACGAGTCAGGGAACGGAGTGATGGTCTAGAGGATAGCATTAGTAGTCCTCACTATTTTGTGAAATAGAGTGATAATAATTGTAATGAGGACTCCTTTTGAGTTTGTATAATCTCTAGTAGATAATATTTGTATCCAAACTCACAGTTTATGTTTTATCGTATTGTACACGACAGTTGTATTTGAATTTTGTACCATGTATCTGGCGACCCAAGATGGGTGATGTATACCTAATTTTGGTGGCGTCACAGTTGGTATCAAAGCTTAGGGATATGATCCCTGGCTAGGTTGTGAGAATAGAACTATGAGGGGAGAGACGGGGAATTCCTTCGCTAGTATGACCTACCTAAGTTTATTTGATATTTAATTGGTCGGTCAGAGTATAGTGATAATATGTTTCATGTCAATTAACCCTTGTTTTGTGGCAGTGTTTGAAAATGGCATCCGAGAATGTTGAGAATAGCAATGGAGCACAGGAGACCGTTGAGTCTCCACAGATCAATAATCAGGACTATGTGCAACAGGATGGCGATAATCCTCCTGTAAACAACAACTCGATCAATCGATTGAACGACAGACGTTTAAGAGCTTTTAGAATTCATGCAACATCAGACGAAGACGGCTCCTTTTCGTAATGCAGGAGGAAACAATGGCAACCCACGGTTGGTCACCGCTAAGCAATTCAAGGAGCTGGGACCACCTGAGTTTTTGGGAAAGCCAGAACCACTTAAGGCAGAGACGTGGTTAAAGCAGATCACCAAGATATTTGATGTCTTGGGATGCTCCGAGGAGAAAAAGGTTCCTTTTGCCACCTTTATATTGCGTGAAGAGGCAGATCACTGGTGGGAATCAAAACTACCCGACTGGCCGACTCAAGATGTCTTGGGAGAAGTTCCAAGAGTCGCATTCAACGACAAGTACTTTCCGAAAGTATTCGTCACATGAAGGAGGTGGAGTTTATCAAGTTGGAACAAAACAATATGGACCGTGTCGCAATCACGAGGCTAAATTTACGGAGTTATCCCGGTTTGCATCCCATTTGGTCGATAATGAGGAGCGAATGACGCGAATGTTTTTAAGAGGTTTGAAACCCAGGAGATACGTCAATATCTTATTTCTCATAAGCGTTGTTCAGATATTACGATGTTGTAAATAGGGCTCGATTATTGGGAGCGCGATAACGAGTCAACGTCAACCAACCAAAATAGAGCGGTAAGCAAAATGATAATACCGGTGATAATGATCATCAAAGCGGTGATGAGAAGCATGGAAGGAATCAACATGTCAGAAATGGTAACCACTTCGGTGGTAATCATGGCCAAAACAATAAGAATGGACATTTCAAGAAGAGAAGGTTCAACAATGACGTAAAGATGTCGGCACCAGCACCCGTTTCAAAGGAAGAAGAACGACCACCGGTCGTATGTTTCAAATGCGGATAGGAGGGACACATCCGTCCAAACTATACGCAGCAATCCAAAAAGTGTTTTAATTGCAGAAGAGAAGGTCACTTAGCTCGATTTTGTCATATAGTGAAGTCAATTCCAGCTGGGATAGTGATGCCAAAGGATGTCCCAGACAAGCCAAAGCCGGTAGTTTAAGAGAGAGCGTTTTTTTTTCGTGACGAGGAACCTAAATAAAATTATCACGGGTATGTTAGTCATAAACTCTTGTGAAGTCTATACCGTGTTAGATACCGGTTCTACTCACTCTTTTATTTCACCTAGTTGTGTTCAATGTTTGAAGTTAACTCCGGAGAAGTTAGAATTTGATATATCTGTTTAAACTCAGTTCGGAGAAACCTTCGTTACCTCCATTATTTATAAATCTTGTTCAAATCAACACTTTCACGTTACGTGTTGATCTTGTCTCTTTGAAAATACTTGCCTTTGATGCGATTTTAGGAATCGATTGGTTAACTACTCATCATGCTTTTCGTAAGGTTGTTAGTTTTCATATTCCTAACCAACCTGTTATGCGAATTCAAGAAACCAAACCACTAAAGTCAATCATTGTCATATCAAGCCATAAGTAAAGAGCCCCGGTCTTTTTGTTGTTGACTTCCTTGTGTGGAATGCACCGAAGCCAGACTTTCTGTAGGCGATGTCGCGAATGACGATGGCAAGTTGATAGGTATCGATGTGACGTACTATCCAAGTCTTGGATGAGGGTCACAGTTTTGAATGATAATTCTATCGTTAATAAATTTCTTGACGTATTCTTGAAGACTTCTTAGCCTACCCTTAGAGCGTGAAGTCGAATTTTGTATTGACCCCAATACAAAACCCATTTCTAAAACCCTCAAATATTTCTTCAACTAAAACGAACGTATAACGTGCCAAAGACGTTGACTCGAGTCATTGAAGATTACAATCGCATACCATTCAATACCATTGTGGGAAAGTTTAATGCAGTAGTCGACGTGTTGAGTAGAAGATCGGATGCGTTTACGAGTGCGATGTTGTTAACCACAAAGACTCATTTCAGTATAACTTACAAGTGATGAAGATAGAGTTAAAGACTACCAGGACCCACATGAAGATAACGAATATACGAGTAGAATCGACTTTAATCGATAAAGTTAAAGTTTTCAAGCTACACACACCTGAGTGATGAATATGAAGAAGAAGGTTCAAGAGAGGCGTTATTCTAGAAGCAAGAATCGACGAAGAGAGGAAATCTCAACCCTCGATTTAATTGGCCCATTTGAAATCCTCGATGAAGTAGGAATTGTGGCCTATAGACTCGTTTTACCGCTAAGTATGTTGCGTGTTCATAACGTTTTTAACGTATCGATGTTACGTAAGTATGTAGACGACCTGAACCACATTATTAAATTAGAACTAAACGATATAGCAGAAGATTTAACGTATGAGGAGATACATGTTAAAATCTTGGATAAGAAGGGTCGTATTCAACACTCAAAGGTTATACCTCAAGAATTAGAATCTGAAATGAAGTCAAGGGATCCTCACCTATTCGGCATACCAGGTACGTACGTAAATTTCGAGGGCGAAATTTCATAAGGAGGGGAGATTGTGAGACCCCAGATTTTATGAATAAAGATTTTATTTTCTCGAAATATTTTTTTTAATATTATGGTGTGGATTTGATATAATGTTATAGTTATGGGTAGTATTTATAAATTTTGAAAAGTACGCAAGTTGATATATAATATTCAATTGGTCGGGGAATAGTCTTTTTGTCGGGGAATATCCGTACGACGGTACAATCATTGGTGGACCCCGCAACAAAATTATTGTCGGATTGAGAAAATGACAAAAATACTTTATGAAAATAACGACGAAAGTTTTACCGTTAACTCGTTGAAACACCGGTGTTAAAAATAATGATGAATGGCGTGGTTGCATACTAGCACACGGTATTAATTATTGATGCTTACGTGATAGGTCACTCAGTTTTGTTGGTATTATTAATGTAATAATACAGAAAATCTTTTTATATAAAACAAAATACTTTTATAAAGTTATTCTATAAATAGAATATATTATATTATATTATGCATAGTGTTGCATAGTGTTTTGCATAGTAAAATCTTTTTTATATAAAAATGTAATACTTTTATAAAGTTATCTCATTTTATTAGACAATAATTAGAATATATTATATTTTATTATGCATAGTATTTGTATAGTGCTCTCAGATAGTGTTTGCAGATAGTAAAATCTTTTATAAAGTTATTCGTTTTATTTGATTATAAATAGAATATATTATATTTTATTTAAAAGATTTTGCTTTAAATATGGACCGTCCGATTAAAGTAAATTAATCTCTAACTGCTCATAAGTTGTTATTACTATGCATTCTATTTTTCTATAAATAGAAGCTCATTCATTCATTATTTTCTTATTTAATTCACCTTTGAAACTACAGAGAGATAAACTATAGAGAGAAAGAAAGAAAGTATTCGCTACTTCACTATTTATATATCCAAGATACTCTTCTTCTTAAGGTAGGGAATATTATTTGTTGTATTCGTAAGGGGTGTTATTCTTTCTTATTCATGAAGAGAACTGTTGTTATTCAATTTCTTATTATTCGTTAGAATTACTCGTGATACATGATTCACCCTATACTTGGTGACATTCTTCTATTATTCTCATTAGAACATCATCGTATGTGTGTGTTTTTACAGGACCGGTTCTATCTTATTATTATTATTCGTTGGAACATCACATGCATGTGTGTTTTACGTGGGACCGGTTCCGCGCTTTTTATTGGTATTCTATTAGAATAACTCGCCTATCTAATACCGCATGCATGGTGATTTCGTTATTATTCCATTCTTTATTATTCTGTTGGAACATCCCGCCGGTGCAAATTTTCACCGAATTGGTTCCGTTATTATTATTATTTCGTTGAATAACTCGCTCATGCGCGGCACCGCATGCATGGTGATTTCTTTTGTTATTCCATTCTTTATTATACTCTGTTGGTTAAAGTTTTGACTTCTATACTCTATGAAATTAGTAGAATATCCTTGATATTTGCGCTTCATCTGGTATCTTTTCTTAGAAATATTCTTCTGATCATTCTTGAATTTTACTCTACAAAATAGTATCATGTTGACAATTTGGACGTTAATAATTCCTGGATAAAATAATTCTTGAACTTGTTTTATTGAATTCTTATATCATTATCATCATCCTCATGTTTATATTTTGTTGAAAGTCATCCGCATGGCTGTAGTGCATAGATGGACTTGGTATGATTATGACTGAGGATTATTCTTGTGTAATCATGGTACCGTAATGTTACAAATGATGTGGTAAAAGTTCTCATTGGCCCGTAGTGCATTGATGGACAGTTGTTGGCATGATCATGACCATTAATGAATACACGAATGTCCTTGGCTGTAGTGCATGAATAATTTGTGGTCGTGATACTAAAGAATATATTTGGCCATAGTGCATGGGTGATTCGATGATGTGGATTATTTATTAAGCTGAGTCCCAGCGATAAAAGTCATGAAAAACCTTTTAAATCATAAAAGATAGTAGATTTTATTTTCTACTTGACTCTTTTAATGGATTGCTTGTTCTGCTGCAGTTAAACTTGATGTTGTTATATTTTATCTGTTTAACACTGTTGAAGGCTAACGATAATTTATTCTGCATTATCTTAGTCATAATATTTCTTACTGGGCTAGTTGAGCTCACCCTTTCTTTCACCGTTCTCTTCAGGAAATGAGAACATAGCAGGGACTAGTCGGGGAATAGAGTGACGGTCCAGAGGATAAAATTAGTAGTCCTCACTATTCTGTGAGATAGTGTGTTAATAATTGTAATGAGGACTCCTTTTGAGTTTGTATAATCTCTACTAGACAATAATTGTATTCAAACTCACAGTTATGTTTTGTCGTATTGTACACAATAGTTGTATTAGTAAGTTGTATTTGAATTTTGTACCATGTATCTGACGACCCAAGATGGGTGATGTATACCTAATTTTGGGGGCATCACAAACACCACCTCAGTTTTCTTAGAAAGGTTTAGGTTTACACTCTTCCTATGACAATCTATTATCGCTCTATGGTTAATTAACCAATCCATACCTAGAATTACATCGAATTCTCTTAACCTTATCGGTAAAAGATCTACTCAAAATATGTTACCCCTAATATCTACGAAATAATTCCTATAAATGTGTTCAATGGGTATTATCTCCCCGTTTGCTACCTTAACGTCTAAAGGTATTTCTAGCTTCTCAGGGCTTAATCCGAGTTATTTAGCAAATCCACATGCTATAAGAGAACAAGTAGCAACCGAGTCAAATAACACTTAAGCATTTATTTCGTTGACTAGAATGATACCTACTACTACATCCGCTGATGCAACCACATCTTGGACAGTCATATTAAAAGTTCAGGCTTAGGGTCTACCCAATGATGGTGTTGGTCGAGTAAAAGAAATATCTTTTCATGGAAATATTCTTCTGATCATTCTTAAATTTTACTCTACAAAACAGTATCATGTTGACAATTTGGACGTTAATAATTCCTGGATAAAATAATTCTTGAACTTGTTTTATTGAATTCTTATATCATTGTCATCATCCTCGTGTTTATATTTTGTTAAAAGTCATACGTGGCTCAGTAGTGCATAGATGGACTTGGTATGATTATGACTGTGGATTATTCTTGTAATCGCTTAACCGTAATGTTACAAATGATGTGGTAAAAGTTCTCATTGGTCCGTAGTGCATTGATGGACAGTTGTTGGCATGATCATGACCATTAATGAATGCACAAATATTCTTGGCCCGTAGTGCATGGATAATTGTGGTTGTGATACTAAAGAATATCCTCGTCAGAAAGTGGGGGTGATTCGATGATGTGGAATATTTATTGTCGAGTCTCGCCGATAATGATGATGAAAAACCTTTTTAATCATAAAAGATACTAGATTTTATTTTCTACTTGACTCTTTTAATGGATTGTTTGTTCCGCTGCAGTTAAACTTGATGTCTATTATATTTTATCAGTTTAACATTGTTGGAGACTAATGATAATTTATTCTGCATTATCTTAGTCATAATATTCTTACTGGGCTAGTTGAGCTCACCCTTCCTTTCACTGTTCTCTTCAGGAAATGAGAATATATTTGGACTCGTCGTGGGGGGCGAGTGATGGTCTAGAGGATAGCATTAGTAGTCCTTACTATTCTGTGAAATAGTGTGATAATAATTGTAATGAGGACTCCTTTTGAGTTTGTATAATCTATAGTATATAATATTTGTATCCAAACTCACAGTTTATGTTTTGTCGTATTGTACACGACAGTTGTATTTGAATTATGTACCATGCATCTGGCGACCCAAGATGGGTGATTTATACCTAATTTTGGGGGCGTCACACAATGTGCACAGAATGTGAATCAATAATTCATAGATATGTTATAATCAGTAGAGATTAACCACAAGCATATTTCAAAAATATCAACTCGAGGTCGAGTTAGAGAAAACTTGCATGTACACAAATATCTTAGATAATTTTGTTATCAGTCAAAATAATTTTCCAAGTCTCATAATAATTTTTACATAATTATTATCATTTATCATGATTTTTCAATCATTAATATCGTATTTATCTAATTTAAATACCACAATATTCCATTATCATAATATTATAATATATTTATAATATCTCAAAGTATTTTTAATAATTTATTATTGCTTTTAAATGATTTTAAAGTAATTAAAACTATTATTAAAAACTTCTATTAATATTTTTATAACAAAATATCAAAAGTTATATTTTATAACTTAAAATATTTTCATAACCTTTAAAATATTTTTATATAATTTTTAAATTATTAATTCTATTTTTATATAATTTATTTATTACCTTTATTAAATAAATTAATTACCATTAATATTAATTTATTAATGAAATTCATCACAAAATATTAAAAGTCATTAAAATAACTTAAAATATTTTCTTATAGAATAATATAATTTTTCATGATTTTTCAAGTATTAAAATTATTTTTAAGTAATTTATTTAATATTATAATTAAATAAATTAAATACCAATAAAATTCTAAAAATATTAAATATTAATGAAATATATTAAAAATAATTAAAAACCCATTTTTGGACTTTAAAATAATTTTTAGGAATTTATTTTGAATTTCTAATAATTAAAAACCATTTTTTCTAATTATTTAATAAAAATATTAATTTTATGAAATTAATTGTCGCTAAATGGCCTTATAGCGACAGAACAGTCGCTATAAGTGTTCTTGAGCTACCCTGAACCTTCAAACCTAGTTAGTAGGCTATCACGTTTGACCATCTCTAGATCCTTGGTGTTTATGTTTTCAGGAAAACTAAGGTGTTAAGATTGTAGTATAAGTATAAGAATACCACCACAAACTGATTTCATGGCCAAAACACATCGTAACATAACAATCTAAGCTTTAGAAAATCATGTCAAAGGATGTTCTTCATTTCTGGGTTTTCCAGAAATGAAAAACAGTACGAGGGTGCTACTTTGGATCCTTGTAACATTCATCCTGAGCTTGCTTTGTGTGATATGAAGGTTCAAATATGTAGTAGAGATGTCAGTGTACAATTCTATAACCTTAGATCATCATAACAACAACAAATCTAAGAGATCTAGACCGGTCAAAGTAGTGGTCAGGAACTGCCCCTTGAAGATCTGGGTTTTCCAGAAACCTTCATAAGGCAGTTTCGTCAACCCTACTTTGACCACGATTATAATTGTTTCTGTTTATGATTTTGGTAAAGTAAAGGCTTATATGTATAGCCTACATGTCATTCTATAAGATCTAACCAACAAAATGACCTAACAATCAACGAAAGCGTAAAGATCAATGGCTCAAAAAAAACATCGTCCGACTTTTTCGGGCAAATCTGGTCGCCGTAAAATGTATTTCGTGAGCAACGGTCAACTAGGTTTGACTGCTTATAACATGAAATCTAAACATGATCTAATCTTGCTTCAAGCTCCAGATCAAAGCCTACATAGCATAGAACATATCTATAACATAAAACACATAAACATCAAACGTACACAGATCTACGAGCCCTGACATTAGGCTGTCAGACAACTTTTTCCAACTTTTTTAGATTTTTTAAAATCTGATTTTCGAACACTTTGATGTTATGGATCTAGGAAGTAACAACCCAGATCACTAAATAACATCCTTAAACACAACTTTAAACAATAACTAACAACATCTAGCATAAGATCACATGATTTCTAAAATTTAGGGTTTTATACCTTTTCTAGCTTTGATCTAGATTCTGATCTTTGGTTTTGTTCTTGGAAAGATAACACTTGATATTGGCTTAACTAATCAATCACTCTCACTCTACATTTTGAATTTTAGAGAAAGAATGGCTATGGCAAATATGAGATATAAAGTAGGTATTCTCTCTCTCTTTAATCTATATATTTTGATGATACAATGCACTTGGCTGATCTAGATGAATGATGTTGGAGTGTTTTTTTAAGTCACGTGGAGTTGTTGGAGTTGGTGAACAACTCTCATTTGGCAAGATTCACAAGCAACTAATTAAAGAATGTGACAAATGGGCAATTTGGTCATTTTGCTTCCAATTTTAATGGCATAATTGACAATTGTCTGACCCTTAGGGTTTAACCCTAAGGTTTTGTGTATTGATTTTCTAAGATTTCTAATTAAAGATTAAAATAGAAATTAAACATTCTAAAAATGGAAATTAGGGTTTCCTAATTAAATTAGGTTTCCTAATCACTTAGGACTTGTAATTAGGATTAATGTTTCTTAATTAACATAAAACTTTTTTAATCAGCAATTAGGGTTCCTAATTTTTGCAATTAGGGTTTCAAATTAGAAATTAGGGTTTCTAATAATTAGGGTTTCTAATTATTAGGGTTTTCCATAATTTGGTTATAATTAATAACACTTAAGCCTTATACTTAGCATTTGAATTCCTAAATTAGTGTTTTCTAATTCTGAATTAGGGTTTCGGATTCCCGGAACTGAAATTAGGGTTTCCATAACCGGTTTTAGGGTTTCTTATAAATCGTAAGAATTTTCTAACTGAACGTTGATTTTCTTATATAATACTAGGGTTTGCCACTGATATAGGTTATCTGGTCAACCCTTTACCCTTAACCACATACTGTACACATATACAACCATATACACATAACATATACACTTATACCCTTAATCCTGAACAATTCACCACAAAAATTTTAAATTCACAAAATTCTTTCTGGGAAATCTCAAATCCATTTACTTATTTTATGTCTAGGTTTATTATTTAACCTATAATCCATCATTTAAGATTTAAATAATTATCTAAATTCTCGAGTTGTCACACTGCTGATAGATGGCGGGAAGCTAAATGTTGACCTAACGCCCCCTCAAAAGGATAGAAGCCCTGGAACTGGTCAAACTGTGACATCACGGCCAGTGGGTGGTAGGTAGTCATGCCCTTCAAACCAGCTTGAGGGAGATAATCCATGCCTGGAGCATGAGTAATAAAGATATAAGGTGAGCTGAGCCCTGTGCACGGCAGGATGCCAAATGGATCTCTGATCTCCGCCAGGAATACCGACCAAGACATAGCGTCTGTCCACTCCGATGGCTGAAAGGAGTAAGACATAGCTATATCATGGGTAAAGCTGTAACTGTGTCGATGAAAAAGTGCCAATTGGTCTCAAGTGTGACATAAACCACACGTACAAGATGACCGAACTGCCTGTAAATACCCCTGCAGGGTAGGTGCTACAAAATGTGGCCGACCTCAACGTCTCTGGTACAATCATCGGAATGATGGTACGATCCTCCCTGAGAGCTCTCACTGCTATGATAACACCGATGTCCAGCTCATCCATATATCGTGGCATGTACACATACGCCACTATGCACATCACAAATACATCCACTCTAGCCAAATGTCACTGATCCTCTGGTGTGGTAAAATCCCTAGAATGTCGTGCATAGCTATCCAATGAGCCAAACCAATCTATCAGGAAATGCTGGGATAATACATGATCGGATGTAATCTCATCCTCTACTACTTCTACGTCAGAATCTTGAGGGAGGGTCATGAAGCTGTCAACAAGATATCTCCGATAACCATATGAGCGCAAGGTCTATCTAAGGGCAAAGCCGTCAACCGCTCGTACTCCTCCAATCTAGGAGTCAATTCCTGGGTACTAAACCAGAAAACCTGTCTCTCTGGTATCCAATGCTCCAGCATACCCTCCACAAAGCATGCGGGAACCTAAAACATCAAGAGGGTCATAGAATGATGTAATAGCTAATCTACAGTCACCCTATCTGTAGGTGACATACTATCATACCACGACCGCAAACAGGAAACTATCAACACTGGTAGGGTGTGATCTATGCGACTGATTGTCGAAGAAGACATCTGTGTAGGCCGTATCATAAGACCATCCAGGGGTCAATGCTGAATATCTCTGGACATGCATACATATGCATAACATGATACATGCATGAAAAGTAATAGATGGCTATATGATGTAGGGAATGAAAAATAGAATATACATTCCTAAGTACATCATCATCCGTGATACATCATCCGTGATGACTAAAAATACAGGAAATGGGGCACATGACGCCTCATCGCTTACGTAAGCCTATCAAAAGATATAGCGAGAATGGGGCATAGCCACCCAATATCTAACAAAGGCCTATCAAAAGAGATAACGAGAATACACATCAGAAGAAGACAATGGTGTCAATATCTACATCATCAATCCTGTCCACCTGATGTAACTCCTCCAGAGTCACTAGATCTCTATCAATAGGGATGTCAGGCCTATACAATGGAAGATCTGCACCGAAAAAGCCATATGGGTCACCGGAAGGGCCAATGCCTAAGCTGGAAGGATCAAAAGTATATGCCTCTGAAGTATCTCAACCCAAGTGCAGGATGAAGAAATGTGCCCGGTCCAACTGTCGGGTCAAACGATCAATCTGTGTCAAATGAGTCGGATCTCGGACACAGGTCAGCCAATTCGTCATCATCATGGATCCAGGAACCATATCCCCCATAAATTGAGTGGCGCGGGTCTGGGCTCCAATGGTACGAGGGGATCACCATGGATGGAACGTATCCTGAGTATAGGAACCCTCTGACAAAGTATATTCATCCATACCCATCAATGGGATGTCATCGACGGGTGACTGTAACACAGGCCAATAACACCTAGAAGGAGGCAAGATCGGTACATGAATCTCTCATGTGGTGCTCCTAATAGGACGCTATCCTAAATAGAGCTCCCATCCTCCATTTGTGAAGAGAGGAATCCTACGGGTGGATATCACGTGCTCGACGCCAGTCGAGAATCCATCCTCAAATCCAATGGTCAAATGTTCCCTAGAATAGGGAACCCAAGTGATAACATCAGCTGTTAACAACTCTAAATGTAGTCGACAATGGGTGAAACCCTCCGCTACAAGAACCTCCGCCAAAATGGAGTGATGTCATCGCCGTCCTCGTGCATAGGTATCTAAACCTAACACTATCACAGCACACAAACATAAAAGTCTCTCATATGCCCAAAACTGCCAACACAAAGGCAAAACATCTGCTGTCAGTGAACACTCTTAACCTGTACATGGGAAATCAAAAGAGAAATACTAACCAGCAAAAATGGCTGAAATCCTAGCCAAGCCTCGGTCAAGCCCTGCGAACGCATATGCATTCCCCTAAGGAAATAGACAAAGGTGTAGGAACCCCAATCATAATCTTCAATAAGGTCCACCTCCCACGTGGCGCTGATCAAAGCGAATGACACCGTAGAAGAGTTATCTTCTATGAAACAACCACTGATGATAACCAGGAACAATCGCTGAAGAATGCGATCCCTGACTCTCACGTTATCAAGCATGGGCTCACTCAATAGACCACTCATAGCATCTACGCTCAACAGACCCGTACGGACGGTCCTGCCCTTGAGCGCCTCAGTCGGAACTCCTAACAAGGATCTAACGGCAGTCAGGATAATATTCGTCGTACATGGCACTGGCGCCCCTCCAAACTCCATACCGGTGATAAATATCCAATCCATCAGCGTCATCATCACCTCACAGTCCAATAAATGGAGAGACTGAGTCTGGTGAAACCAGCGCTCAGACAATGCTCTAAGGTAATCCCAGGGACAACGGCGGGGTAGAATGGAAAGGAACTCCCCAAAGCCCCAATCATACACTATACCTTGGTAATCTGGATGTAGAGCCTGATACAGGGACTGTATGCTGAACCAGTTCCCTCGAGGATGTGTAAAGCCGGGAACCTTCATCATATGTAAATCAATGTCAAAATCCTTGCTCCTCCTTAATAGGAAAAAGGAAGATCAAATCCAGCTTTTACCTCATTTGCATGCAAGTAAACTAAGGGGTGGCGACTCAAATCACCCAGAAGATCTGGAATAGCCACCTGAATGCATGGGAAATCCCTACGGGGAATATGAGCAGCAAGAGCTGGACAGGACGTATCATCGCCTCCCCCCAGACGATGAGGTTATATAACTGAACGGGGTCGAGGCACTTCGAAAGCCCTCCTCCGCACACCTGAAGTGGTCCTGCGGGAACTACTCGGCTGATTCGGATCCATAATATCTAGACAACAAATCTCTAAATCACCTCAGAAAGGGTGTGGTATTTGCTAACCTGGAGCTTTTCAAAATGCATTTTATGACTACCTGCATTGCATGCATTATTTTAACATACGTCTACAATAGATTTAAAAATGCATGACTACCCAATGCCTACATTTTTGGAAAACTTTTGCCATAGTTTCCTCTATAAATAGGACTATCCACATGCACATAGGCATGACTAGGTGGACATTCAGTAGCACACCTGCCCACAGTCATATATATACTATATGCATTAAAAAGTCAAAGTCATCAATCCATAAGGGTAGCCTAATTACCAGGATTACTTTGTATTTCCACCTTTGCTCATTTGTCCTCAAATAGAATAAGAAATAGCAGAAAAAGGTGCCAATTTGACTGTGTCGAAAGTTAAAATTTTCACATCATTATGTTCAGCATGGTTTTATACTAACATTTACTATGTTGAATATTTTTTATCAAGACATATGAGCATGCATATTCACTACTATGTGTTTAGACGCATTTCATATTAAAAGTCATTTTCCAACGGATAAAAACTGGAAAAGAAGATATGCATACGTTACCAGGGCAGTGTAGAACACTTGTACGGTGACAGAATTTGCAGAAAGATGCCTGAACTCAGCGGATCTGAAAAAGAGCTCTCGAATTTCCTTCGCGGCGCAACTTGAAAATGACTTGTGAAAGCAACTTGCAGGCTTAATGTAGAAGACGGTTGTCAGCAGTCCACTCATGTACAGACAAGGTGTACTGCTGGCTCCTCTGAGTGGGGCCCACCCCTCTAGCTTGGTCCAGTTCAAGTTGCAAAGGAGTTCTCACAAGTTGAAAAGGTCAAATCAGGGATAAAAATGCTACGTAATTGAGCAGAGTAGCCTGAAATCCTAGTTTTCCTGGGCTAAACTGTGGCTTTTATATCGTTCATTGGTATTCACCCAAATACAGGGTATACTATACCGATGATCTCAACAGTTGCAAATCACATTCGATAATACCTTACAAAGGTCCGATGATGTCAGTTTGGGGTAGTATTCTCAAGTTTAGGTCCCCAGCGGGGGCATAACGCATTCTCAAGTTCACGTCCCCAGCGGGGGCATCACAAATTCTCGAGTTCACATCCCTGGCAGGGGCATCACGCATTCTTGAGTTCACGTCCCTGGCGAGGGCATCACGCATTCTCAAATACAGAAACCCCGGCAAGGGTATCATGCATGTTCATCTGTCCAAATACAGATTCCCCGATGGGGGTATCACGCATTTGCATTCATTGATGCACATGTCAACGAAGGTCAAGCAACCTTAACATCACTTCAGTCGTTGACAAGTAAATCCAACAAAGCGTCGGAAGCCATCCGATGATTTCATCCGTTGATGCACATGTCAACGAAGGTCAAGCAACCTTGACATCACTTCAGCTGTTGGCAAGTAAATCCAACGAAGCGTCGGAAGCCATCTGATGATTTCAGCCGTTGATGCACACGTCAGCGAAGATCAAGAAGTTTCCACGGTGGGGGTATCATGCATGTTCATCTGTCCAAATACAGATTCCCAGGCGGGGGTATCACGCATTTTCATCTACCCAAAGTATAAGTCCCCAGCGGGGGTATCACGCGTTTCATCCGTTGATGCACATGTCAACGAAGGTCAAGCAACCTTGACGTTATTTCAGCCGATGGCAGTTAAACCCATCAAAGCATCGGAAGCCATCTGATGATTTCATCATTTGATGCACAAGTCAACAAAGGTCAAGCAGCCTTGGCATTTATCCCCACCAGGGATTTCATCCGTTGATATACATGTCAGCGAGGGTCAGGCAATCCTGACAGCATAGATTGTTGGCAGTAACTCCAACAGAGCATCCTCATCGGGGAGGACCGATGATGGAATATGTTATACACATCCTTAACAGATCAAATGCATCCCCACGGAGTATCTTGTACATGAGAGATACGTTTGATCCCGGTAGAAGTCAAGGGGAGCCGACAATCATCCCACTATGTTGGAGAATAATCCAACAAACCACATATATTTGCATCATGTTGTTGTACATTGCATCATGATTATCTTGTTACATTTCAAGTGTCTAGGATTCTTTATCATATCCATGCCATTGCATTGCATGAATATGATAAAGAGGGGCATCTGTAGACACTAGAAATTTTTTGCATACCTGTTACTAACATTGCAATAAGGCAGAATCGTCTTTCAGAGATAACCCTGAAAGACAGATCAGTTCAATCCCGGAGATAACCCCGAGATATCCAGCTCAGACCCAGAAATACCACCGGAAGTTTTAACCTCAGTCCAGGAAATAACACTGGGATTTCAGTTTCAACCTCGGAGATAACCCCGAGATACTCGGTCTCAGCCCCAGAAACAACACCGGGAAAGATAGTATCAACCTCGGAGATAACCCTGAGGCATACAGTTGCAGTTATGGAGATGACCCCAGAAATACTTGTTTCAAACCTATGCGAAAAGATTCAAACACTCGGCAAAAGATCCGAGGCACTCATATACCAAGTCCAGAGATAACACATCTCAAAAACAACACTAAGGACGGTCAATGTGACACCCCCAAATCCGGGTTACCTGACCCCCGAGTTTTGTGTTCACGATCCACAATATAATAACATCTAACTACCCATTTAAATATAAATAGGAATACATAACTCATTAACATAAGTTGTTAATACATAAGTCCTAGGTTTGATAACCTTAAAATTACAAACATACCCCTTAGATAAACAAAAAAGGTTTACAAATACAACATAATAATAAGTTCTTTATAATTACTCAAGCATCTTGCCTTTGCCTTTAGTCTTCTTCGACCCGCTGGCCTCTTCGTTCCTAGCTGAAATGTTTTATTTATAGCATGGGTGAGTAACAAGTTTGCCCCGCAAGTTAAGACATACAATAAATGTGTACGAATCAATAAGAACAGACTATCTATTTTGATAGAATGAAACCAAAGTTCTGGGAACTTTGAAATAGCTGAACAAATCGTTAATCAATAACAAGTCTTCTCATATTCTAGGCAACACAATAATCTGATAATGAAAGAGTACAACACTTTCAAAGTTCTACGATACTCTATTGAATAATCAAGAATCAATTCTACGCAATAACAAAGTGGAATGTTTTCCAGATTTATGTTGAGTGATCCATTGGATCTAGAACTTCTACTTTCTCGGGTATCTATCAAAGATTTACTTTGATACAAACGTAGGAGTATCATATAACCATAAAGATTAAATCATACCCCTCTGCAAGTACTTAGAGCCGGCCAACTCCTTGTACCCAATATTATGCATAATACTTAGGTCGCGCGCAATGGTCGAATTACGACTTCAAATATTTTTTCCCTTTATATAAAAGGTTGTTCTTCTCAGTCTCAGAATCAAGATTTTGATTTAACAATGAAATACTGTGATTTAAAATTCTATTTACTTATCGATCTAGCCAAAATAATTGGCATCGATCTATCAATAACAATTGAATTCTCTTCTCGAATTTATTAAGTTCTAACAAATATTAAATTCAGCCGTAATAATTAGCTAAGACATTTCTCAACATAATTTGACAATAAATAGGAATTATCTCAGATTGTCAATTCTATCTTCTACTTAATATGAATATCCAACAACGGTTATTCTACAATGGTATATTCTCTAGAATCGTAATAAAATTTGAATTATTAAACATGCACTAACTGCGAATAATCAACAATAAATTCCCTGGACATGGTATAATTAGCAATAATTAACCATAATAATTGAATGAATATAACTCAAGGTTGAGTTAGGAAACTTGCCTTTCGCATTGATTACTACTATACAATAAACTTATCTACATTCGTAAGACCTATAACAAATAATATCGGTCTCACAATTAGCACAATAATTTATAACACATAACACTGTAATTCACAGTCAATCTGTCTCCTAGACACATTACCACATAGCCACATTAGTGTTTATAACCTATATAAACACTTATCAAGTCTAACTAGTTTAGTCTGGTTGGACTTCGGTCCATTCTCGGCGTCTTGGTCACCCTATCCGATAATTAACACTAATATTGTGACGCCCCCAAAATTAGGTATACATCACCCATCTTGGGTCGCCAGATACATGGTACAAAATTCAAATACAACTTACTAATACAACTGTCGTATACAATACGACAAAACATAACTGTGAGTTTGAATACAATTATTGTCTACTAGAGATTATACAAACTCAAAAGGACTCCTCATTATAATTATTAACACACTATTTCACAAAATAGTGAGGACTACTAATGCTATCCTCTGGACCATCACTCCGTTCCCCGACTAGTCCCTGCTATGTTCTCATTTCCTGAAGAAAACATTGAAAGAAAGGGTGAGCTCAACTAGCCCAGTAAGAAATATTATAACTAAGATAATGCATAATAAATTATCGTTAGCCTTCAACAGTGTTAAACTGATCAAATATAACAACATCAAGTTTAACTGCAGCGGAACAAGCAATCCATTAAAAGAGTTAAGTAGAGAATAAAATCTACTATCTTTTATGATTTAAAAGGTTTTTCATCACTTTTATCGCTGAGACTCTGCTCAATAAATAATCCACATCATTAAATCATCCCTGCACTACATGCCAAGGATATTCTTTAGTATCACGACCACGAATTATCCATGCACTAAGGGCCAAAGATAATCGTGTTTTCATCAACGGTCCTGATCATGCCATAAAACAATTCATCTTTGCTCCCTTGGCCGAAGAGAATCCATAGCCATAATCATACCAAAAACTGTCCATCAATGCATTACGGGCCAATGAGGACTTTTAATTTCCACATCATTTGTAACATTACGGTCATGATTATACCGAATAATCCCTGGTCATAATCATACCAAGTCAATCTATGCACTATAGGCCACAGATGACTTTCAACATAACATAAACATGAGGATGATGACAATGATATAAGAATTCAATTAAACAAGTTCAAGAATTAATTTGTCCAGAACCAATAACGCCCAAATTGTCAACATGATATCGCTTTGTAGAGTAAAATTCAAGAATGCTCGTAAGAATATTTCCATGAAAAAGATTTGGATGAAGCGCAAATATCAAGGATATTCCACTAATTTCATGGAGTATAGAAGTCAAAATTTTAATCAATCGAGTATAATACCGAATGGAATAACAAAAGATATCACCATGCATGCAGTACTGCCGCATAGAGCGGTTATGCTATTTCAATGTAATAATAATAATGGAACTAGGTCGGTGAAATTCACACCGACTGTGGATGTTCCAAATGTAATAATAAATGCGGATAATAAATGATGGAACCAGTCCCCAGATAGCATGCGAGGATATTAAACGTAATAATAAAGACGGAATAATAAAAATGGAACCGTGTGTCCATGATAGCATGCAGATGTGATATTAAACGTAATAATAAAGACGTAATAATAGAAGAATGTCACCAAGTATAGGGTAGCTCGCGATACTGAGTTATTCCAATGTAACAATAAAGAAATGGAATAATGTAAGTTCTATTCTTGAATACAAAAGAATAATATCCCTTACCGTAAAATAATACTTGATATAAGAGTAGTGAAGTAAAGCGTAAAAACTTTTCTTCTATCTCTCTATAGTCTCTCTCTATAGTTTCTCTCTAGAGTTCAAATTGAATTTGTAAGAAAATAATGAAGGAATGAGCTTTATTTATAGGAAAATGGAATGCATAAGTAACTAATCCATGAACGGTCCAGATTGATTTACTTTAATCTGACTATCCATATTTAAAGAAAAATCTTTTAAATAAAATATAATATATTCTATTTATATAAAAAAATTTACTATGCAAACACTACGCTGTAGCGCTTATGCAAACACTATGCATAATAAAATATAATATATTCTATTTATAGAATAACTTTAATAAAGTATTTCATTTTATATAAAAAGATTTTACTATACAAAACACTACGCATAATATAATATAATATATTCTATTTATATAATAACTTTAATAAAGTATTACATTTTATATAAAAGATGTTTCTATTTTATTACGTTAATAATAAAACAAAACTTCTAAATCAACAATAATTGAATCAAATAATGTGAGATACTACGCAAAGAACTATTGTAGCAATAATTGAACAAAAATCGAGTGACTTCTCACATAAATATCAATAATCAATACCGCAATATTGCTACTATGCAACAACGCAGACATCTATTTTTACTACCTGAGAGTAGTTCAACAAGATCAACGATAAAACTTCTGCCGTTATTTTCAATAAAATATTTTTGTCGTTTTCTCAATCCGACAATAATTCCATTGTGGGGTCCACCAATGATTGTGCCGTCATACTAATATTTCCTGTTTAAAATGAATATTCCCCGACCAATCGAATATAATATGACAACTTTCATACTTTGCAAAATTTATAAATATTACCCACAACTATAACATTATTTCAAATTCACACCATAATATAAAAAAATTATTTCGAGAAAATTAATTATTTATTCATAAAATATGGGGTCTCACAATCTCCCCTCCTTATGGAATTTCACCCTCAAAATTTACGTACGTACTTGGTATGTCAAACAGGTGAGGATACCTTGACTTCATTTCAGATTCTAACTCTTGAGGTATAACCCTTGAGTGTTGGATACGATTCTTCTTATCCAAGATTTTAACACGAGATCTCATACGTTAAATCATCCGCTATCTCGTCCAATTCTAAATTAATAATGTGGTTCGGTTCATCCACATATTTACGTAACATTGATACGTTAAAAACGTTATGAGCACGCGACATACTTGGCGGTAAAACGAGTCTATAAGCCACAATTCCTACTCAATCGAGGATTTCAAATGGGCCAATTAAATTGAGGGTTGAGATTTCCTCTCTTCAGCAACTCTTGCTTCTAGAATAACGCCATCTTAAACCTTCTTCTTCACATTCATCATATTCGGGTATGTAGCTTGAGCGTCTTTAACTTTATCGATTAAAGTCGATTTTACTCGTATATTCATTATCTTCACGTGGGTCCCTAGAGTCTTTAACTCTATCTTCATCATTTGCAAGTTATACGAAATGAGTCTTTGTGTTAACAACATCGCACTTGTAAACGCATACGATCTTCTACTCAACACGTCAACTACCATGTTCGCTCTTCCATGATGATATTGAATAGTACGATCGTAATCTTCAACAGCTCGAGTCAACGTCTTTGGCGCATGTTACGTTCGTTTTAGTTGGAGAAATATTTTGAGGGTTTACGAAATGGGTTTTGTACTGGTGTCAATACAAAATCCGATTTCACGCTCTGGGGTAGGCTAAGAAGTCTTCAAGAATACGTCAAGAGATTTATTAATGATAGAAATATCATTCAAAACTGTTACTCTCATCCAAGACTTGGATAGTACGTCACATTGATACCAACTGTGACTTCTATCCCTTAACCTAGATAGCACCTCACAATGATACCTATCAACTTGTCATCGTCATTCACGATGTCACCTATAGAAAGTCTGGCTTCGGTGCATTCCACACAAGGAAGTCATCAACAAAAGGATTGAGGCTCTTACTTATGGCTTGATATGACAATGATTGAATTTAGTGGTTTGGTTGCTTGAATTTGCATAATAGGTTGGTTAGGAATATGAAAGCTAGCAACCTTACGAAAAACATGATGAGTAGTTAACCAATCGTTTACAAAAAACCACATCAAAGGCAAGTATTTTCAAAGAGATAAGATCGACAGGTAACGTGAAAGTGTCGATTTGAATCAAACAAGATTTATAAACAGTGGAGGTAACGAAGGTTTCTCCCAATGGAGTTTCAATAGATAAATCAAAGTTTAACTTCTCCGAAGTTAAGTACAAACATTGAACACAACTAGGTGAAATAAAAGAGTGAGTAGAACCGGTATCTAACACGGTATAGACTTCGTAAGAGCTTATGATTAACTTACCCGTGATAATTTTATTCAGGTTCTTCGTCACGAGAAAAAAAACGCTATCTCTTAAACTACGGCTTTGGCTTATGCGGGACATCCTTTGGCATCACTATCCCGGTTGGACTTGACTTCACCATACGACAAAATCGAAGCTAGGTGACCTTCTCTCACATAAATATCAATAATCAATACACCGTAGCTACTACGCAACAACGCCAGACATATTCTTTTACTTTTACTACCGAGTAGTTCAACAAGATCAACCAGTAAAACTTCCGCCGTTATTTTCAATAAAATATTTTTTTGTCATTTTCTCAATCCCGTGATAATTCCGTTGTGGGGTCCACTAATGATTGTGTCGTCAGTTGCATTAATATTTCTGCTTAAAACGAATATTCCCCTAGCCAATCGAATATAATATGACAACTTGCATACTTTGCAAAATTTATAAATATTACCCACAACTATAACATTATTTCAAATTCACACCATAATATAAAAAAATTATTTCAAGAAAATTAATTATTTATTCATAAAATATGGGGTCTCACAAATATTGTCAATTAAACTCTACTACTAAGCTTCAATACTATTTTAGATAAGTCAAATATCGTTTATAATATTTTTGGAAGCTTTTAATAATTTATATACAATTATTATAATTTATAATAATTTTTCAAACACTTAAATCAATTTTAAATGATTTAATTATTAAATAATCTTATTATCATTAATATTTAATAATATAAAAATATTAATGTCATACTTGTCAAAATATTGAAGTTATTGTTAATAACTTAAAATATTTTTAAATCATCAATATCCTACTTAAATAATTTTTAAAATAATTAAAATTATTTTTAAACCATCACCATTAATATTTAAATATTAATGAAATTATTAACCATATATTAAAAGTCATTAATTATAACTTAAAATATTTTTAAATCATTTTCTCATTTTTAAATGATTTTAAATCAATAAAAGCATTTTTAATTCATTTATTTAATATAATAATTAAATAAATCTAATATCATTAATATTAATTTATTAATGAGAATTCTCCAAAATATTGAAAATTATATTTTATAATTCAAAATATTTTCTAATTCTTTATTCTTATTTAAAATAATTTTAAATTAATAAAATCATTTTTATCTTATTTATTTAATTTAATAATTAAATAAATCTAATATCATTAATATTAAATTATTAATAAAAATTCTCCAAAAATATTAAAAGTTACATTTTATAACTCAAAATATTTTTAAATACATTATTCTTATTTAAAATGATTTTTCATAATATTAAATCATTTTCCTCTAATTTATTTAATACACTAATTAAATAAATTAAATACTTTTAATATTTCAATAATTATAAATATTAAAGAAAAATATTCCAATTAATTAGAAATTATTTTTCATAATTTAAAATAATTTTTAAAATAATTTTTGGTAATTTTTAGAATTTATTTCTGTTTTTAAATAATTTCTGAAATATTCAAAAAATAAAAATTAATTAAACCGTCGCTAAAGCCTATAGCGATACTTGTCTGTCGTCTTAGGTGTTCTTGGTGCTCAAGAACACTTTTAGACAGTGATCAAGGTGGCTCGTTTGACTGCCCTTGATTCTTTCTGTTATCATGTTTTGGGCTAAAGTATTCTTCAATCGTGTAGTACTCATGTAGCACTACCATTATCAACCATTAACTGAGTCATAACCTAACAATCTAGCAAGATCAGAAGCTCCAAAGTAGCTGTCAGAAGCTTCTGGGCTTTCTGGGTTACCCAGAAACCTAGACAGCTTCGACTGTCTACTTTGTGATTTGATTTTCTTCCAGTTATGTTCATCAAATCCATTATGTTATGATTCAAATCTATAGTATGAGTGTCAAGGTACATTTAAATGACAATAGCTAAGTTAAACAACATCAAAATCTCCATATCCAACTTGGTCAAACGTTGTTAGAAATATTTCTTAAGCTGTTTCTGGGTTTTCCAGAAACGTCAAAAACAGACTGAGTGGTCTACTTTGACCAATTGTCACAATCGACTATTTGTTCATTAATACGATCTAAAGACATGAAATGCAAGAACATATGTCAGGATACAAGCCGGTTACAAAAACACCATTAAACAAAATCAAATCAGTCAGATATGCTCGTTACAAAGGCTTGTCAGACGCTGTTTTTATATTTCTGGGTTGCCCAGATTTGGCCCGGTCAAGCCTGGTCAACGGGTTTTGACCGTTAATAACACACGATCTAGTGATCCAATGACACTGATTCCACTTTTAGATTAAAGATCACATGCCAAGCTACCAATAACAACTTTAAAACAACAAATATCATAAACGAGCAAGGATCCATGGCGACTGACATTACTTGTCAGACCACTAAGAATGCTCAAGAACAGATTTTTGTAAAACTCATTTTTAAGCCATTTGATGCTATGCATCCATCATGGATCAACATAGATCAACTAAAAACAACTTCTAGCATGAATCTAAACATATAAACACAAATATTTCTTAAGCATACAAGATCAAAAATTAAAATAGGTTTATACCTTCTTTCTTTAAATTATTGATCGTGATCTTCTAAAATGAATTTGGTTGCTCAAGGGGATAATTATATGACTGAGACACTAGTATAATTCGTATATGTAGAGAGAGAGAGAGTTGCTAAGAGTTTGAGTGCAAAATGACCAACTTTATGTGACTTTCTCTCTCTAATTCTCTTTTATAATGTGATATAAAGTTGCTAGATCTAATGTGCTGTCAATTAGAGGCTGTTTTTTCTGAGATTTGAGTCACAATGTCAACCATAGTTGGTTACCTACTAAAGTCTTGGCAATTTTTACAAGTTAACTTACTAAAATATACAAAAGGGCATTGTGGTCATTTGCTAAATACATTTAATGGCAAACTAGACATTGTCCAATCCCTTAGGGTATAACCCTAAGGTCCTAACCTTTAGGTTTTAAAACATTAACTTTTCTAGAATTTTCTAAATTAGGGTTTAAGAATAGAAAATTAAGAATTTAAAACTAAAATTAGGGTTTCCTAATTAAATTAGGTTTTCCTAATCATATCAACGTTTAAAAGATATATTAGGCCTTCCAATTAGGATTAGGGTTGCCTAATTAGGGTTTAGGATTCCCGAATATGAAATTAGGGTTTCTTTGCGCATAATTAGGGTTTTCATTTGTGCATAATTGATTTTCTAAATCGAGATTAGGGTTTTCTAATCCTTATTAGGGTTTATTAATTACAAACCTTATCCGATCAATCATTGATCAATAAATCTCTTGATGATTTAACACATACTCATTAATATAATTATTTTAATTATATTTTCTATCGAATTCCTATCCAAAAATTAGGGTTAGGGTTTCTAAAGCTTGTTAAGCACAACTCTACTCTAAATTTATTAGCCAATACACAAATTGACTTTCTCGAGACTCGTATCACAGATACTTGTCACAAAATTGATAATCAATATTAATATTAATTAAAAAAAAATTATTCATAAAATTTTGATTATTCAAAATCTCGGGTTATCACAGTCAACACCTGCAGCAGTCCATTCTCAGAGATAACCCTTAGCAACGACCGCTGAAACATCTCTAATTGGAGATAACCTCGGTGAAGGGCAGGATCGTTTTTTTGCCACCCCAAACTCACGTCTTGTCGTCTCAACAACAACATACATACATTCTACATAGCATTATCCTAAAAGAACCAAAGAGCGCCAATCCCGAGGGACTACTGCACAAGACAGCACACCGGATAGAATTTGAAGCTTGAAAATATAGGGCATGGTCTCATCTTCCTGACTTCGTACAACCTCTAATCCCATGTCATTGTGTAGCTCTTGACAACAGCATGTCGTAAAAGGTCTTATACACCTCGATCGGATGCCCGGATTAAAGTTCTGAAAGTTCGATCAGACATCGCGTTGCATGCGTTTATGTACTTCGAGACGGCGAGACCCACGGAGCCCAGGGCACCCCGGGCAGCCGCAGGTACACCTACGGCTCCCCCCTCTATAAATATAGGTCTTGGTGCAGCCATTTTGCATAGAGAAAAGGTGAAGAAGCCATGTCCAATTTGCTCTGTACACACTATAAACTGAGTGTTTTCTTATTTTAAACACTTGTGAGCTTATATATTGCTATATTTTTACCAGCAGGAGCCGAGTATTCATCCCTTTAAATTCATTGAAGTCTTCTTTAGTAGTCCACTGTAAGCCTTCTTACACACCTTAAAGCCTATCTCTTCATCTTTGCACACACCGTTCTTCACGTTGAGAGTCGTGTTGCGTGTGTATGCCCGAACTTCGGTCCGTGGCTTTTATTTCTTTTTTGCATATATATATATATATATATATATATATATATATAAACTATTGTCGAACTCAGTTTGATAAGCCTGGATTTTACAACCGGAGCGTTTATTGCTTTTATATATATATATATAAATACTTATATATATGTTGTTGCCATCAAACTCTGTTTGATTGAGCCTGGATTTTATATCTGGTGCGTTTACTGCTTTTATATCTATATATATAGCGATAAATTACTGAAATGATAAACCGAGCCGGGATCGATATATATCATGTGCGTTTACCGCTTTTATATATACATATATATATATATACATTTCGTCCTGCCTGGAGTTTACTTCGTGACAGTTGATCGTTTTTACTGCTTTCTTTACATTTCGTCCCGTCTGGAGTTCACTTCATGGCGGTTGATCATCTTTTATAACTTTCTTTACATTTCGATCCCTCATGGAGATGCTTCGTGGTGGTTGATCGTGTTTTTATTGCTTTATTTTCATTTTTGATCACCCATGGAGTTTCTTCGTGGTGGTTGATCATGTCTCTATATATATATTTACCGATTTTATATATTTACATTTCCGATTCCCCATGGAGATGCTTCGTGGTGGTTGATCATGTATATATATATATATATATATTTACAGATTTTATATATATAACTGCTTATTGCTTTTCATATAAATTGCGGCATCATGTGAGCCTAGGAATCATGTGATCACAGATTCAGCCTATTGAATCTAGATTCGGTTCCCGTGATGGACATTTTCAGTTGTAAGCAGCTTGTAAATTTATTCACGTTGTTTGGATTTCCTTAGATGGCTCCAATGCCCATAAGGAGTTCAGCACTGCTTTGTACATTATTTTCTTAAAGATGCTTCGCATCTCGAAAATAAAAGCAATACAGCCGAACATTTAATAAAATGGAAGTATCAAAAGGTCTCAATTACTATTGAGCATAAGGGTTTGAAAAACCTCTTTTTACAAAACATCACTGCTATATCTTGTTAAAAACTGAATTTTTACATAAATTCAAACCCTATGTATATAGGTGCGAACGAGGCCTCGAACTACTTCCAAATAACAACACATTGACCCCCCCACATACTCATATTCACATAACAGTTTCTTGAAAAGTGGCGGCCACCGTAGTAACACCACGGATGTCGAAGTGCCTAACACCTTCCTCAAAGATAATCAAGTCCTCGAGACTAATGAATCTCGGTTTCACGTAATTCATTTAGCGTTGTCACATCATTGGGTCAATGTGCAAACCTTTTCTCGGTTGTGTTGGTACAACCATTTAAAAACCAATTGGCGACTCTTTACGGTCAAATCGTTTACATATATACATGTCGGACCTTTTCACAACTTATTTTTTCAAACAAATCTCACCTAACATGAGAACACCAAAAGACAAGAACAGAAAAGGGATAAATAAAAATCCTGACATCGACATAGTATAAATAGGTACCTACCATGCTTGCGTATCATATTTCAAGTGAAGCATAAACGAAGCATATTTTCATCCAATCGGTGTTAATTTCACATATGTGTTATGAATACTCACAAACATGCCTAATATGAGTTTTATAATTGTAAGACCCCAATTTTTTAATGAATAAAATCAAATTTCCTCTATTTATTATTTTGAGTAATAAAGTGTTAATTTGATATAATACATTGGTTATGGGTGAAATGTGCAAATTTTGCAAAATAAGCAAGTGGTTATAAAGTATTCATTTTGTTGGGGAATATTCGTTTGGTCATGGAATATTCTTTTCTACGTCTAGGGAATATTAAATGCGATGCCTTGACCATTTGTGGGGGCCCATAACGGATAAGCTCGTCGATGAAGAAAACGACAAGTTTGAGTTTTCATAAATAACGCACAGTAATGGTTACCGTTAACATCGTTGGAATACTGCATTGGTTAAAATCTGATGAATACGCGTGGTTGCACAAAGATAGACACGGTATTGCACAATATTTTGAAATTATTGATTCTTACGTAAGAAGTCACTACTCAATAATTGTTACAGTAATAATTATCGCTCAATATTTTATTTTATTGGTTCAATAATTCTTTGCGTTGATATTTTATATTATTGTTGTTTCAATAATTGTCACTGCACTGTATCTCTATTATCAGATCAATAATTCATATTATTTGAATAATATTATTAGATAGCATTATTGGCAATGTCTAAGGAAGTTCTGTCTAGGAAAAGGGTTTGGTCACCTAATTTCGCGCCAATAAGGAGAAATCTTTATCGGAAAGCTCTCTCTTTCTTGGGAACGACCTGGTTGTCATAATTGTGATTATGTAATATTATTTGTGAATAATTAGTTATTGATTTATATGATAAGAAAATATTTATTTTATGTGGATATAAATGATGGATATATTTATTTTATGTGGTTATAAATGAAGAAATTAATGCTGAGGTGTTTTATCAGTATTTTATCGGAGTGGAGGTTTTGAAAATCGTCCGTATGTTGATTTCGGTCATTTTTCGTTTGGAATTTGAAAAAACTTAAACTTACAAAGTTGTAGAGAATAAATTTCCTATGGAAAGCACATGAGATTTGAATTTTCTGATAAAAGGGTTATTTATTATGAATTGTTGAAGTTTCGAAAAATAAAATGTTTTTATTAAAAATATGATGGGCCCCACTTTTGGTTGGTGAGTAATGAAATGTGCTGAAATTTATTTTCAAAAGTGGTGGGCTTGAATAGTAGTAGGTAAATCCATCAGGTAGCAGGTTAGTCTGCTATGGTGTTCTAAGAATTTTCCTATAAATAGGGTGTTTAGTTAGAATTAAAAATCACACCAGAAACAAGTTTTCACTCTTTCTCTCTCTATATTATCGAGCGTATTTTGTGAGTCTTTAGATACTTTGTGAGTTGCTATTCAATAGTGCAAGTTTTCTTCAGCCTTATACCGATATTCCGATCAGAAGTACTGATATTTTGAGGTAAGAGATGTTATTTTCTTTCTAATGATGTTATTCTTTCAATATCATTATACCGAATATTGGTATGGATTTTATTGTGGAATTTTTACTTTTTTGTGTCGGGGTTCCTATTCACGTATACGACACTATTCACGTATATGGCAGTATTCACCGAAAAATGAAATTTTCTCCTTTTTGTCCAAGATGTCTATTATGATTACTATCTTTGATTGTATCCATGTTTTGATCTTTATTTTTGAATTCTGCTTCAAAATTGGTTATTATGGAGTATTTTTGAACTTGGATAAACTAAAGTACGAATCCCTAATCTTTGATCTTTTTATCTCACTGGATTCGTTTTCTTTAAGATATTTTTTATTATCCTCAGCCCTAAATAATGATATTACTGAATATCTTTGGTCTGTAGTGCAAAGATGAATGATTACCTAATGAATATCTTTGGCCTATAGTGCAAAGATGAATGATTACCTAATGAATATCTTTGGCCCATAGTGCAAAGATGAACAGGTATTGAGATGAACATGACCAACTGGTGATACAAATTAATATCTTTGGCTTGTAGTGCAAAGATGAATATTTGATTCAAGATGTATATTGATTGATGTTACATGGATAAAATATTGATGATGGACTTTTAAATCTTTGAAGATAGTAGAATTCTTTTCTACTTGACTCTTCTAATGGATTGATGTTTCCGCTGTAGTTGTTGATATAAAACTTGTTGTCTATTATATTTTATCAGATTTTTCCCTGTTGAAGACTAATAATAATTTGTTGTATATTATCTTAGTCATAATATTCTTTACTGGGCTAGTTGAGCTCACCATTTCCTTTTTGTTCCATTGTTCTTCTCAGGAGGAGAGAATTTAGCAGGAACTAGCTGGGGTATGGAGTGATGATTCAAGATAGTTGTTTTAGTAGTCCTCACTATTTTGTAAAATAGTGTATCAATAATTGTAATGAGGATTCCTTTTGAGTTTGTATACTGTCTATTAGACAATATTTGTATTCAAACTCACAATATATGTGTTGTCGTATTTTGCACGACAATTGTATTACTGAAGTTGTATTTTTTTCTGTACCATGTATTTGGCGACTCAGAATAGGTGATGTATACCTATTTTGGGGGCGTCACAATAACTACCTTGTATGTTTAGAGACCAAGCATGATAGACTTTGTGGTTTCATGACCTTGAATGGCCTTAACTTGTTGAAATATTTAATTTAGAATTATATTATAAAAGGAGGAACCTAGATTGACTTGAGAAGCATAACCTGACCTTTAACATGACAAAACATAGTATTAATGAATGTTGTATTCAAGCCGGACAGAAACCATAAGGCAATAGCTTAGTCTTGGCTTGGCCAGAGGACGGCGTAGCTGCGCTGTAAGAACCCGAATTTTCAGAAAATATTAAAATAAGAATTTAGTAAATAAAATTCTTAAGGTCTGTGAAGGGTTCGAACAAGAATATATATGTGTTACGAGATATGTGATATTATGTTACATAGGGTAATATGAGTTATGTAATAAGTGATGTTGTGTTTAATATATACGTTATTAAAGGGAGACATAAATCATTATATCTTTAAATGGATATTTAATATTTGAAGAAATTGTTTTGGGAATAATTTATAAAGGGAGAGAAATAATAATTATATATTTCTAATAGAGGATATTAAAATAATTTCTAATATTGAGTTATTTTAATAAAAGGAGGAAATGTTATTTTGAATAATAACATTACCTTATATATTTTTTTGTATGAGGTATGATTAATAATATAGTAAATATATGAAAGCGTATTTGTTATATGTAAATAAATGGAAACAATCTATTATAATAGAAAATAAACTTATTATCTATTTTCTATATATATATATACGCATATGTGTCGTATATATAGTTAATTGATATTATATTAAGAATAATATCTTGAGACAATAAGCAAATAAATTTCTAATTGTAAATGTCTTTATTAGGAGAAAACATAATATTTATGTTATGACAAAATACATAATTTCTATTGTATTTTTCAAGGGAGTTAATTAATGAAAGAAAACTAAGTTATTTTAATATATTAAATAACTTAAGTTATAATTTATCGTGGATGTTATCATTTAGATAATTAAGAGAGTATATATTAACTATTATAAGCGTAAAGGTTATACTTATAATTAATTAAGGTAGTTAGTATTTAAATACTTGAGTCACACAAATATTATATTGAAAGAATAATAAGTGTGGAGAATGAGAGAAGCTTATGATCGAGCTTGTGAAATATGCCTAGTGTGGCAAAGTGAAGGAATGAGCATTCATTAAATAATTTAATGAATGAATAATTGAAGGAATTAATTTGTATGTGCAATGATTATATATTATATAGTAGCTACATCTATATGATATGAAATGAAGTGTGACACTTCAATGGTAACTATATAATATAGGAAGTATTTGAATATATATGTATAAAGGCTTGTATGTTAGCATTATGTACAAGTGAGATAATAAAATGTAACATGGTGCAATGAACCACTTCCATGACCATATTATAAGATGCAAAGTTAAGAATAATATTATTTTTTGAGAGTATATTATTATAAGCTTGGTGAGCTATTAATTACTAAGTTCACATAATTATGTCTTGTGTAGCATAACTATGGAAGTTAAATTAAATGGGGATTTATTGGGAAAATAAATGAGGAGTTAATAAATAATTGATATTAATTATCATTATGATAATTGGGTATATTTGAGATGATAAATTTTATGGAAAATAATATTGGTGCCCAACTAAGTTATTTTCTAGTCTAATGTAAATATTATTTGGAATAATCAAATGTACATGGATTATATAATTCTATGTGAGTGGGTGTATATGTATGCACATTTGGGGAAAAATATCAAATAAACCATATATGCTATTAATAATATGAAGTGCTGAGTATTAGAAGGGAGTGTCCCAAATTGTGTGTCATTTTTCTCATTCACGTGAAAATGAAAAAGGCTAGTAGCTAACTTGCTTCTTCTTCTCCAAAATTCATAGCTTCCAAATGATGAAAACGGGAGTGGGCATAATGATGTGAATTAACTACCATCCAACAACTCCTTGTTAACCTTCATACAATCCTTCAATCCATGTGTTTAATTTAGTGGGAGATGACAATATCTGTGTTTTTGTTTCTCTATAAATGCAACCCATCTCCTTTTATTTTCCATTGCTGAGAATTGCTAAGTCATGTGAGATTGAGAGCATACAAGTTGTGACGCCCCCAAAATAGGTATACATCACCCATTCTGAGTCGCCAAATACATGGTACAGAAACAACTACAACTTTATTAATACAACATAAAAACTGTGAGTTTAAATACAAATATTGTCATCTAGACAATATTCACACTCAAATAAGTCCTCATTACAATTATTAATACACTATTTTACAGAATAGTGAGGACTACTAGAACAACTTCTAGAACCATCATTCCACACCCCGACTACTACTCGCTACATTCTCGCCTCCTGAGAAGAAAAATAGAACAACAAGGAAAAGGGTGAGCTCAACTAGCCCAGTAAAGAACATTATGACTAAGATAATATAGAACAAATTATCGTTAGTCCTCAACAGGGAAAAATCTAATAGAATACAATAGACAACCAGTTTTAAATCAATCTTCGCAGCGGAAATAATAATTCATTAGAAGAGTTAAGTAGAGAATGCAAACTACTATCTTCTATATATGAATTTAAAAGTTCATCATCGATATTTTATCCCCTGTAACATCAATCAATATATATCGGAATCAAATATTCATCTTTGCACTACTGAGCCAAAGATATTCATCGATTGGTCATGTTCATCTAAACACCTATTCATCTTTGCACTACGGGCCAAAGATATTAATCAGTCGGTCATGTTCATCTCAACACCTGTTCATCTTTGCACTACGGGCCAAAGATATTCATCAAGAAATCATTCATCTTTGCACTATAGGCCAATGATATTCAGTAATATCATCATTTAGGACTGAGGATGATGAAAAATATTTTAAAGAAAACGAATCCAGTGAAACAAAAGAACAAGTATTAAGGATTCGTACTTTAAATAATCCAAGTTCAAAAATACTTCATAAATAACCAGATTGGAGTAAAATTCAAGAATGAAGATCAAAACATAGATCCAATCAAAGATAGGAATCATAACAGACAATCTTAGACACAGAAAAGAAATTTTAATTTTTCTGTGAATAGTGTCGTATTCGTGAATAGTGCCGTGTACGTGAATAGTACCGTATACGTGAATAGTAACTCCGACCTCAAAAGATAAAAATTTCACAAAAAAACATCATCACGCTTCGTGAATAGTACTCATGAATAGTAACTCATGAATAGTAACTCATGAATAGTAACTCCGACATGAAAAAGTTCTAAATTTGATAAAAAGTTCAGAACAATATTTCGGCATAATGATATTGAAGAAGATAATATCATGTAAGAAGAAACAACATCCCTTACAACTCATACTTGTCTTTTTCTTCATCCAATCGCTTTCCGTTTTGGGGACCACAAAAGACTGCTCCATCGTACGAATATTCCAAGACAAAGAAGAATATTTCACGACCAAACGAATATTCAAACAACAATGAATATTTTATAACCATTGTTTATTTTAAAATATTCGCATTTTACTCATAACTAACCACATTAATCAATTCAACCCTTACTATTTCAAAATAATAAATAGAGGAAATTCCATTTTATTAAAAAAAAATTGGGGTCTTACACAAGTGTTCTAAGAACTTGGAAGTTAAGAAGTATTGAGAGCAAGCAGAGGTTTGGAGTGCTATAGATATCAAATTGAAGTCATTAAGAGGTAATGAATCTAATGTTTATGCTTTTGATTTCCTAAGTTTCAATTTCTCAAGAATGTCATGAAATAGTTGATTTTGAGTCATAAAATTGATGGCTAAGGGTTGTTATAATCCATGAATTGATACTAGACATCGTTAATATGGTTGAATATTAAATCAACGGAAGTTAAACGAACCCATTTGGTTGAGAAACGAATTTGTAGTGAATGATTTTGCTAAATTGTCCAAAACATGAACATTTGCATGAACATGAGTTATAGATTCATATTTGGGTTAGTTAATGTTTATGTTAGTTGATGGGTATTATAGTATGTTGTAGTTCTATGAATTACGAATCCATATAATCGAAAATGGACTAATTTGGACATGTATAACTCAAATTATAAAGGTTATAAAGTAGTTTGGCTTTTTATTTTGAAGTAGAGCATGAAACCGTGCACTTACAGTAGCTATGCCTGCCCCGACGAGCTATTTATAGGGCAAGACCCCCACCCCGGCGGGGGTGGTCTGATTACATATGCTGAGAAAAATCTGACAGAATATGTTTTGGTAAAATGCCCATAACCTTTTCATGCGAACTCCGATTGAGGAGATTCAAGATGATCCGAAACGACAATGAATAGACCTACAACTTTTGTGCTTTACAGTTTTCAATTTGAGGTCATTAAAAAGGGTCAAAATAGTCATCTTTGTGACTGTTATGTAATCAAAGGCCATCGGGGGGCGTCGAGCGAGCACATACTCAAGTATAGTGCTCCCGACGATGGAATATGTTATTCTAAGTGATGTAACATGAAAATGCATGATATTAGACATAACATATAAGATTACCTCACTTATAGTGGAATGATTTATCATGACTTCATGTGCATTTTCAAAAGAAACTTAAAGATTTTTGAAAACAAACTTTGACGAACTTATGTACCTCTAATTCTGACCTTGATAACATATATATGAGGTCTAAGTATGTGATAAGTAGGTTTTATACCTACTTGTCCGGTATCTATTACTTGAATTATTTTCTTAATCTCATGTTTCGTAGTTACTTTTCATACATTTTATGTTATTTTGTGGGCGATGACACAACATTGGCATGAAAAAGCAAGGGAAAGAATTCTTACATCTTTTGGACTAAAATACGCAAACAAATGGAAGAAGGGAATATTGAAGGACTTTTAACATCAAGTTGGATGCATGTTCTTGGCTTGAAACTTGGATTTTATGGTAGCTCTACTTCTTAGCTTTCTGGAACATATTGAATCATCCCAATCGGAGTTTGGATGTGAGAGTTATGGCCTTTTTATCAACGAAGATCAAAGCTAAGAGTTGTCATGTTTGCCATTTATATAGCATCTACTTCGAGCCCAACTTCCGCCATGATCCAATCTGAATATGTCAATTCTCAAAGCATAAAAGTTGTAGATCTCGTCGATATCTTCGATTTGATAGGTGGCAGGCCCCGTAACTCCAAGGGGATCAAATGTTATGCGTGTTTTACCAAAGGACGTTGCAGTAGAAAACAGAGTAGCGCGGACCACGCTAGGGGCGCGCTAGGCCACCAGAAACGCTGCCACTGGAGCGCGGACTGCGCCCAGAATGGCTTGGGGATGGCGCGGAGAGCGCTAAGCGGTGAGAAAAGAGTTGTTTTGGGTTATTTGGTGTCCAATTTGAGCTAGAATAGGATTCTTAGTTGCTTAACTTGCTAGGGTGTCCATTAGAACTCGAAATACTTGAGTTTAACTTGGATTGGGAGGCTAGTTCTAAGACTCCATTAAATCCTTCTTGGGATAGATTTCTATTAACTTATTCTTTACTTTCTTTCTTAGATTAGGAACCCTAGATTAGATTAGAATGGGAGATTGAAGCAACTTGGAGACCATTGAAGATTCAAAGTAGGAGCAAGGAGGGAGAATCAAATCTACAGACAAGAGATTCTATCTTCTCATCTTTTTCTATCTTTATCTTTTAATGATTATTCAATTGTGGATTCTTAGTTTTAATTCAATGAACTAATTCTTTGTTTGAGATTACAATGGATCTTATTGTGTAGTTTATTTTAATATGTTTCGCTATCAATTATTATGTTCTATTGTGAGGATTGTCTATTATTATTTGGACTTAATTGTTTAATTGATTGGCCATCAATTACCGTAATAATCTATATGAACTCGAGAGATGAAGTATAGATTTAGATCTTATCATGATAACATGTGTTTGTGATTTCTACAAAGATGGAATTCATGATTCGTGTTTAGGATAGAGATATGCATTTACGCTATATGTAATCTTATAGAGAACTTGTGCTTTAAATCCTTTTTAATTGTAATTCACATAGAGATATAGTGGATTAGTTAATTAGGGTGTCTTGCTTAATTCTATCATCTGTGGATTTAAGTGAGTATGGGTATTATGCATCGAGAGATGGTTTTATCTGCTTTAGTGTTCTTGATTAACAATTAATGATAGAAAATAATTGATGAGAAGTGTATTAACTTAAATGAAGCAATAAGTGAAGTTGTGATCTTAAATCTCCGTAAACTGATTTTTAATTAGTGGTAATTAGAATTAGTGTAATTAAATAATTTAATTTATATAATTTGAAATTCATTCGTTTAAATAAGATTGAGATGGTTACGGGTTAATACTTGGTGATTTTTATTAAACAATTCCTCGTGGGAACGATACTCTACTTTCACTTTATTACTTGTTGACCACATATACTTGCGTGTTGTGCGTAATTAGATTTTACCGAACAAGTTTTTGGCGCCGTTTCTGGGGAAATAGTTTAATATATTTTTGCCAATATTAGCTTCAATCAAATTAGTCTTAATTTAAACATTTTTTTTCTTTTTATTTAATTCTCTTCCTATTTTTCTTTCTTTTCAGGTACCATGGCTGGATTCAATTATCAAAGGCCATATTCGAGTATGACTCAACCAAGGGGAGCGAGGATGGATGGACTCAATGTATTTTCTGCATTATCAGCATAACTTGAGACACTTTCGAGAAGGTTGGACGTTGTTGCAGCCCAACATAATCAAAGGATAGCAGTTACTTGCAATTATTGTGCTGGCAATCACCCGAGTAATCAATGCACCATCAGTCTTGGGCTGGTACAGTATGGTGGTAACGACCTCAACGATTATACATATGCTAATTATCAAGTTTGGGGGTATCACCCGAATTCGTCATGGATCTACAATTATGAAGACCAATACTACGCTCCAAATCAATCATATACACCAGAATTTTCATGTCCACCTCCATTGCCACAAGAAGAAAAGTCGAATCCAATGGATGTAATATTGAAGGGCATAGCAGACCAAGAGGAGAGGATGATGAGTCAAGAAATATCGAGCTTCAATTTTCAGAACTAGATGGAACAACTCAACATTACTTCAAACATTGGTCCTCAATATATGGCCCAGACCTAAATGTAAAATTCAAATTTGGGGAATTATTATCCAAGTTCATAGCATCAAACGAGGAGAGGAGGATTAATCAAGAGCGGTCAATTCAGAATCAAGAGATATCATTTCAAAATCTGTAGAACCAGATGGATCAAATGTTCAAAGCCTTGAACAACTGTCCTCAAAATAATTGGTGTTATGACGAGGATTCCAAGATTGATGAAGTGCGAGCCAAATCTATTTGGATGAGACACTTAGATGTTGAAAAGAGGAGACAAGTGGGGATAATGAAAATAAGGTCGGTGAAGAACTAACTATGAGTACTAACGAGGATGAGCCGATGTTATTAATGCCTCAAGTGCCTTCTCCACCAAAGTTCAAGGATCCGGTTAGATTTGCAAAATTATGCCCACTAGGTAGTCATGTCATCGGCATTGCTCCTTGTGATGTAAAAGTGAGTACGACTTCAAAGCCATGGTGCAATGAGCTAGAGAAGATAGAAGAAGAGAATGTTGTGTCTGACAAGCTTCAATACCCCAATGTGATCACAGACACAATGGAGAAAACACCTAGATGTTGGAAGTACTTGAATGTGATCTTATCAAAACAAAGCATACTAGGTGACTTTAATGCAATGGCTATCACAATTGGGAACCTACCAAAAGCTACATTATTTTCGATGGTGGAGGGTTCCTCAATTACCGAAGAGGAATTGGATAGTGCTGACCAGACAAAGTCGGGCTAGCGACGCTAAAACTGGCGCTACTTGGGAGGCAACCCAAGCTCTAAGTTTTTCATCTTAATTAGTAGTATATTTTGGTTTCGAATTGAGTCAAGTACACATCTTAATCAGAGAATTACAAGTTTTGCAGGAAGTTCAAGGACAAACATCCACTGCCAGACCAACGCTCACCGCGCTACCAAAAGGATAGATGGCAAGCCGATCGCGCCAAATAATCCAAACCTCATCGCCAATTTCACCCGATCAAGCGCCACGAGACGCCGATCCTTCGAACAGCGTGAACGCAGCCGCACCATCCTCATTGTAACGCCCCGAAATCTGATCTATCTTCACACCCGGATTTCGTACGTCACGAGTACATCATTCATCCAACATACATCATTATATACCGAAATATAACAACACACACTCTCAAATCCCAGGTTCTGGAAACCTTATAACCTTTTTCATTATAAATAATAATAAATACATTATTCATTTCATCTTACAAGAGTGACTTTTTTCCGCCACCAAGGATACATAACAGTTCCTTAAACTAGTCTAGAGTTTAATTCATCTTTCTAATTTACAAGTCTTCACTTGATCTTCTCGCTACCTTCATACTCTGAACGACAATTCATCTAGAGACTGTCAGCTTGATCTTTACGGGATCCTTAAGTTCTTCTAACCTTGTTCGCTGAAAATTTGTTTTTTATTTAAAGCAAGTGTGAGCATTCAATTGCCTAGCAAGTCATAACAGTTGAACAAACAACTGCAGAATTAAAACATTTCTTTATAACTTCGATAACCGAACAAAGGTTATGAAACATCTTGAATAATAGGATTAGTCTCGATTCCTATTATCTTAAAACATCAATCATTTTCACTTTGAAATACTTTCATCCATCTACTTTTTTTTCATACACATCCTGTCTGGCTAGAATCATTAGCACAGACTTAACAATAACGGTTCATGTATAAACAAAACATACTTGTATTGAACAACTCAATCACAGAACAATTCATATCATAGAAACACCGAAGTGTTCATATTGTGGCACAAGGCCTCATACATACTGCCACCTTGTACATACATCGCACATATGCACATAGACAAGACTTCTCAAGTACAACATCTGAGAAGTTAAAGAAACTAGCATTCATGTAATATGAATGAAGTTAGGAAACTTGCCTTACGCCCAGCTACAGCTTACGCTGAACTGCTCATTTCCATTCCTATATAACACATAAGGAGAAAACATAAACACCAATTAGTCATATATTGAACTTACACATTGGTTTACTTAACTTTACTTCTTAGGGTTTGCGTTCTTGTAATATGAGTTTACGCGACTAACTTCCTTTACCAGTTTACGGCTTTATGACATACGGAAATGTCTTACTCAAAACATTCATCATCTTGGATGATTAATATTCTTATCTTATCCGAACCATTAAACTTAATGTTCGTTAAATCCATTTCTTATCGACTCACATTTGGCTTTCATTAATCTTATTACCGTTAATTCATTACGACTTTCATGATAGTTCATATACTATTTAATACTTTCGTTATTCATTACATGAACCCCATGTTCATTACTCGTTCTTAGTGTCGAAGCCATACCAATCGTTGTATACTAAGACCGATCGTTCATCGCAACAACGTTGCGTTCACAGTGTCTATACGCTTCACACTTATCTCTCATTATCATGACATAACATCGAAATGTTATTCACTACCCTCGTCACTCAACATCTAAGGAATCACAACCATAGCAATCCATCACGTTCGTTCATCGCGACTACGGTCCCCGGATATCGGTTACATAACCCGCGTTTATATTCTTTATCTTTTAGTCTTGTTTAATCTATATGTTCAACCTTTAATAAAGGTTTACATTACTTGATTAAGTGTTACATTATTTGAACTACATGTTCATACTTCTTTCTTGCACATCCTCCAGTAACTGAGAACTAAAAATCTCATTTTTGGGCATTGCTCTGCCTGCCATGGCCACAATTATTGCAACTGTCCTTCCTTTCTCTCTCATGTGCGGCGCGACCTACTTCTCTTTCCTTTCTTCCGGTGAAAGTTTGCGCTACAAGTCCTTTATCTCTCGTGCTATAGCGCTACTCTCTAGAAGATTATGGTAGAGTAGCTTTCAGTACTTTGGCCTTTCACTTCCACAGATCATCCGCCATTGCTGACACAGAGATAAAACCCTAGAAATTTTTCTAAGTGTTAAATAAATTCTTTGAGACGCTCACTTCCCGATCTCATAACTCCTTCGTTATAACTCGGAATGAGGTTGTTTCAAAGCCATTCTCTTCCTTATCTTACGTACTTCAATACCCCTTAGACAGAACTTTATTCTGAATCCGTTAACGTTCCATTAGATTGGCTTGATCTTCACCCTTTGTTCATTTTATGTTTTTTAACGCTCTTCGTTTGTTCGTTCGTAATTCGGTCATCTGAACTCGGAAATCGCTCGTTCTAGAGTCCACGACTCACGTTTTCTATGTTCTCTTACTTTCTTATGAAACCCTACACGTTCGGGTTCATTTACTATCTTTCTAATTCTCGTTCGTCTTTTACGAAATTTTCGCCATAACTTCATTATAGCTAAGTTTTAATCTGTTCTTCATGAACGTTTCTACCGATCCTAACCAAGCAAGAAGCAACTAACTTATACACGATGGTTTTAAACTTGTCCATCAACAACAATTATCCTATGATGGTTTTAAATTTGTCCATCAACAACGTTCTTCGTGTTCTTCGCGTGTTCTTCGTTTTAATCGATATTTTGGATTATGATTTCACTTTGTATTGGAATTTGATGTTATAGAACATCATTCCTTACTTATTTCACCTACTTATTCATATAATCCACTCGGATCGTTCTAATTCATTACGAGTCTTATACTTCCTTAAGAAATTTATAAACTAATTTTCTAAGTTCTTATTTCTTCTTTTATCATGATTGCAACCATATGAAATCATCTCTAACCTTATCTACTTCTTATCTTCATTAAGCTATGTTTTAACATATAAAACTTAAAGAAAAATCTATTAGAAGCTAGGTTTTAGATTACCTCTTCTTCTTAATTTTCTCCCGCTAGACAAAGCCGGCGATTTGCAAGATTTTCTATTTCACGAACACTTTTGATCCGAGCATTCATGCTCACGCACTTCCTTCTCCTCTTCATCCGAGCTCTCTCTCTCTCTCTCTCTCAAGTGTGGGATTTTCAAAATCTCAAAACAAATGAAATAAGCTTAATATTTATAGATTTTCAAAGCTAAGGTCATTCTAATCATTTCGCCCCCACTTCCTTATTATTCCTACCTCCTCTCGCAACTTAGCCACCAAGTTTACTTGGCCACCACCCTTACTTGGTGGCCAAGTAGCCGCCCCACATGCCCATGGGTCACCCCATGGGTTGCCCCATTGGTTTTACCCATCCGGTTACCCATCGGTTCGATCCGCGGTTTCTTTTCTTGGTTTGGGCCTTAACCCTAATTCTTATTGGGCCTATCTTGGGCTTGATTTCACAAAGCGTTGGGCTTGACATAATCCAAGTCCAATTAGATTCTACAAAGTCCATGAACTCAAAGTTCATTAAAACTTATCGTATTCTACGCATCTCATTCTCATATTCTCGTATTTTCTTTGTATATAGTAAATGACGATATTCAGTATTATACGTCGTACTAATCTTCTTACTATACTCATATAATAACTAGTATTATCCTCGTATTTCTCACGCATAATAACCCTAATGATTATACGTGATCATAAAATTCTTGGAACTCACTTTTTCTAACCCATAGGTTTTGAGTTCGCAGGCGAAAACTTCGTTTTTGCCATAACTGAAATATTATTAAATATTCCATCACGTCTCAAAATTAAACGTAATCTATAACTTCTCGGAATTTCAAAATAAATCTCCGAGCAGAAATGGAAGAATAGTGCCTATTTCATCTTTTTCCCCGAAAATATTTTATTCCCGGAAAACTTTCGTTTTCGTCTTGAAAATTCTTATTCGTTCAATCTAGCTCGTAGCCAGAATCCTCCCGATTTAGAATCATCCTAGGTTATAGAACGATTAATAAACACATAGCACATAATAGTATTAATAAGAATTTATTTTATTAATAACTAATTCTTTAAACCTAAATTCTGGACAATCCGAATTTTCGGGTTGTCACATTCTTCCCTCCTTATAAAAATTCCGTCCTCAAAATTTCTTAAATCCACACCCTTACCCGGGTCATCACATTCACCCCTTCTTCACAGAATTTCGTCCTCGAAATTTTAGCCTACTTTTCTTCTCAACTTCACTTCAACTGAGTTCTTATCTTTCCCTCATTCCTAACCCCCATAACCTATCAAGAATCATGAAGTAGAAGGAATAACAAGGTATATAAAATTTCCTTTGAAAACGTTTCATACTTTTGCTGAGGGGTCAATTCGACCATGAACTCTTACTAGGTTAAACAGTATTTCGCCATAAGCCCTTCTTTAACGGTCAGTTTACAATCACAAAGAAAGTAACTACCTCTTCCATGTTCTCCTCAGACTAAATCATTAGATTCCGCACCAAAACAATTTGGTTTGGCACAAGTTCTCAAAGAAAGCTCGATGACATACCATTTGTCTAGCCGAATTAAGTAGCTTAGACCATACCAATAAATTGGATATCAACGTGAAACATTCGTCTAGTCAACTCAATTGACATCGACTACTTCTTTAAATTCTTTTCGCAATACATCAAAACGGTTTATGACGTCATGATACCGTACTTTTTACAGTATGTTGAGGACTTCGTCAGTTTGTGACTTCATCATTATACATCATACCATAGCGGGTTGTTGATCCTAAGATCACATCCAACACCAGGTTCAATGGTATTAACAACTCCATCGTTTTACCACCCTTGCATCGAATGCACAGATGATATAAAATTCATTTTGAATATTTTAAATCAATTTCTGTCTAGCCGAAGCAATTAGCATAGACATACCAAGAATAGCTCTTTTAAAAGTTCTATTGATTCCAAAAGTTGAACCAATTCTTTCCTTTTCAAAATGTAAATATCAGCACGAGTTCAATAAAGTTCGAAATCTAGCATATCTAGATGACTTGGAATATCCTATTCTCCACCTTCCTTCATTGTCTTACTGGGACAATACTTAATCTTCTCTAGTACCTTCACTGATAAGCCTATTGAAAACAACGTGTTTTCAGTCTAAACATTCCTATACCTTAGTACAGTCCATCAACTTACCACACATTATGAGTTCAGGAACTTTCCACAATAATATGAGTTTAAGAACATCCAGACATACCATAAAGCGCCCATTCGCCGAGACGCTCGAAAACATACCATATTATTATGAGTCACGAACTTACTATAAGTATCTGAGTTTCAAGAACTCGCACCTACCTTATCGTTCTCTACCTATCAAGTATATACATGAGAAAAGATTCACCTTCTCTTCATATACATCTTGATAGCGCGACCAATCCCAATGATTATCACTACCAGAAGCTAAGTGATTGTAGAACCAAACACAATTCCCCACCCATACAGAAAATTGGTCAACTCAGCTTCTGACCGATATAAGAAGCTAAGCGGTTGTTACACCAAGAACAATTCTCCGCCCATACAAAGAATTGTTCAACTTAACCACTATATCACATAAGAAGCTAAGTGGTTCTAAAACCACGTACAATTTCCCTGCCCATACAAGGAATCATACAACTCAGCTGTTGATATGAGTCCTCAATTGAAATTTTATAACTCCTAAATCTCTCTTTACTTATACGAATTTTCTTTAATTCATTTATTATCCTTCACAACTCAATCTAAGTTCTTCTTCCCGTACTACTTCATAGTACCTTTCATTCATAGAACTAGCTATAAATCATTCATCGTTTAACAACCCATTTGTTACTACAAGTCACTATGATCATGTGGTGATCTTCTTATCCTTCTCTCTACGAATATAGTCTTAGGTACTCCTACCTAAGGTTTATAACCTATCAGCTCTGATACCAACTTGTAACGCCCCGAAATCCGATCTATCTTCACACCCGAATTCCGTACGTCGCGAGTACATCATTCATCCAACATACATCATTATATACTGAAATATAACAACATACACTCTCAAATCCTGTGTTTCGAAACCTTATAACCTTTTTCATTACAAATAATAATAAATACATTATTCATTTCATCTTACAAGAGTGACTTTTATCCGCCACCAAGGATACATAATAGTTCCTTAAACTAGTCTAGAGTTTAATTCATCTTTCTAATTTACAAGTCTTCACTTGATCTTCTCGCTACCTTCACACTCTGAATGACAATTCATCTAGAGACTGTCAGCTTGATCTTTACGGGATCCTTAAGTTCTTCTAACCTTGTTCGCTGAAAAATTGTTTTTTATTTAAAGCAAGTGTGAGCATTCAATTGCCCAGCAAGTCATAACAGTTGAACAAACAATTTCAGAATTAAAACATTTCTTTATAACTTCGATAACCGAACAAAGGTTATGAAGCAGCTTGAATAATAGGATTAGTCTCGATTCCTATTATCTTAAAACATCAATCATTTTCACTTTGAAATACTTTCATACATCTACTTTTTTTTCATACACATCCTGTCTGGCTAGAATCATTAGCACAGACTTAACAATAATGGTTCATGCATAAACAGAACATACTTGTATTGAACCACTCAATCACAGAACAATTCATATCATAGAAACACTGAAGTGTTCATATTGTGGCACAAGGCCTCATACATACTACCAACTTGTACATACATCGCACATATGCACATAGACAAGACTTCTCAAGTACAACATCTGAGAAGTTAAAGAAACTAGCATTCATGTAATATGAATGAAGTTAGAAAACTTGCCTTACGCCCAGCTACAGCTTACGCTGGACTGCTCATTTCCTTTCCTATATAACACATAAGGAGAAAACATAAACACCAATTAGTCATATATTGAACTTACACATTGGTTTACTTAACTTTACTTCTTAGGGTTTGCATTCTTGTAATATGAGTTTACACGACTAACTTCCTTTACCAGTTTACGGCTTTATGACATACGGAGATGTCTTACTTAAAACGTTCATCATCTTGGATGATTTTTATTCTTATCTTTTCCGAACCATTAAACTTAATGTTCGTTAAATCCATTTCTTATCGACTCACATTTAGCTTTCATTAATCTTATTACCGTTAATTCATTACGGCTTTCATGATAGTTCATATACTATTTAATACTTTCGTTATTCATTACATGAACCCCATGTTCATTACTCGCTCTTAAGTGTCGGCCATACCAATCGTTGTTGTATAAGACCGATCGTTTCATCGCAACAACGTTACGTTCACAGCGTCTATACGCTTCACACTTATCTCTCATTATCATGACATAACATCGAAATGTTATTCACTACCCTCGTCACTCAAAATCTAAGGAATCACAACCATAGCAATCCATCACTTTCGTTCATAGCGACTACGGTCCCCGGATATCGGTTACGTAACCCGCGTTTATATTCTTTGTCTTTTAGTCTTGTTTAATCTATATGTTCAACCTTTAATAAAGGTTTACATTACTTGATTAAGTGTTACATTATGTGAACTACATGTTCATACTTCATTCTTGAACATCCTCCGATGAATCGAGAACTAAAATCTCATTTGAGCATTGCTCGCACTTGCCGTGACTGCACGTTGCCCTTCCTTTCTCTCTCGCTACTGGCGCACGACCTACTCTCTCTCCTTTCTTCGGGGTGGCTGCGGTGCCAAGTCCTTTGTTATCTCTTGCGCTACTGGCCACTCTCTCTCGTAGAAGATTATGGTCGAGCTCTCATTGCTGGCGCCACTTCCTGATTTATCCCGTGTACTGTACCGAGACAAAACCCTAGAAATTTTTCTAAGTGTTAAATAAATTCTTTGAGACGCTCACTTCCCGATCCCATAACTCCTTCGTTATAACTTGGAACGAGGTCGTTACATAGCCATTCTCTTCCTTATCTTACGTACTTCAATACCCCTCAGACAGAACTTTGTTTTGAATCCGTTAACGTGCCATTCGATTGGCTTGATCTTCACCCTTTGTTCATTTTATGTTTTTTAACGCTCTTCGTTTGTTCATCCGTAATTCGGTCATCCGAACTCGGAACTCGCTCATTCTAGAGTCCACGACTCACGTTTTCTATGTTCTCTTACTTTCTTATGAAACCCTACATGTTCGGGTTCATTTACTAACTTTCTAATTCTCGTTCGTCTTTTACGAAATTTTCACCATAACTTCGTTATAGCTAATTTTTAATCCGTTCTTCATGAACGTTTCTACCGATCCTAACCAAGCAAGAAGCAAATAACTTATACACGATGGTTTTAAACTTGTCCATCAACAACAATTATCCTACTATAGTTTTAAATTTGTTCATCAACAACGTTCTTCGTGTTCTTCGTTTTAATCGATATTTTGGATTATGATTTCACTTTTTATTGGAATTTGATGTTATAGAACATCATTCCTTACTTATTTCACCTACTTATTCATATAATCCACTCGGATCGTTCTAATTCATTACGAATCTTATACTTCCTTAAGAAATTTATAAACTAATTTTCTAAGTTCTTATTTCTTCTTTTCTTATGATTGCAACCATATGAAATCATCTCTAACCTTATCTACTTCTTATCTTCATTAAGTTATGTTTTAACATATAAAACTTAAAGAAAAATCTATTAGAAGCTAGGTTTTAGATTACCTCTTCTTCTTAATTTTCTCCCGCTAGACAAAGCCGGCGATTTGCAAGCTTTTCTATTTCACGAACACTTTTGATCCGAGCATTCATGCTCACGCACTTCCTTCTCCTCTTCATCCGAGCTCTCTCTCTCTCTCTCTCTCTCTCACTCAAGTGTGGGATTTTCAAAATCTCAAAACAAATGAAATAAGCTTACTATTTATAGATTTTCAAAGCTAAGGGCATTCTAGTCATTTTGCCCCCACCTCCTTACTATTCCCACCTCCTCCCACAACTTAGCCACCAAGTTTACTTGGCCACCACCCTTATTTGGTGGACAAGTAGCCGCCCCACATGCCCATGGGTCACCCCATGGGTTGCCCCATTGGTTTTACCCATCCGGTTACCCATCGGTTCGATCCGCGGTTTCTTTTCTTGGTTTGGGCCTTAACCCTAATTATTATTGGGCCTATCCTGGGCTTGATTTCACAAAGCGTTGGGCTTGACATAATCCAAGTCCAATTAGATTCTACAAAGTCCATGAACTCAAAGTTCATTAAAACTTATCGTATTCTACGCATCTCATTCTCGTATTCTCGTATTTTCTTTGTATATAGTTCGTACGATATTCGTATTATACGTCGTACTAATCTTCTTACTATACTCATATAATAACTAGTATTATCCTCGTATTTCTCACGCATAATAACCCTAATGATTATACGTGATCATAAAATTCTCGGAACTCACTTTTCTTAACCCTTAGGTTTTGAGTCCGCAGGCGAAAACTTCGTTTTTGCCATAACTGAAATTTTATTAAATATTCCATCACGTCTCAAAATTAAACGTAATCTATAACTTCTCGGAATTTGTAGCGCCCCCAAATCCGGGTATCTTCCAACCCGACAGATGGTGTTATACTGTACAACATTCATACATTCATTCAATTTAAAAGTCTCAAAGAACGAATATACCCTCTATATATTTAAAGTAATATTTATATTTCCCAAGTTCTAAACCCATTACAAAGGTTCTTTGTCATAATATCAGTTACATTACAACAATAGACCTATACTATTAAAAAACAGCTTAGAAATCTGCTTTAGCTTTTCCTTTATCTTTTCCTGATCCTTCGGGACGTTCAGTCTTAGCTGTATTCATATGGTTCAAGCAAGAGTGAGCATAAATAGCTCAGCAAGTATAGCAATTTAATAACAACATGCTTGACACATACAAATCGTATATCTTCGATAACTGAACAATAGTTATAAAGTATTATTGATAATTCAAAATAGCACTTCATCTTTTCTTTCAAAATGATTTACAATAACAACAGTATTAGTAAAACATTCACTCCGGTCAGAGACCTCGAGTATTCATTCTTTATTGGAAAAGGACAACCCGGAAGCAAATCCCTAAGCCCGATATTACTTACGAGCACTTCTAGGTGATCAGCCTATTGTACTCTATGTTGATCAACACTACATCCGTTAAACGTATGTACGTTTAAGCATTTGGCAACCTCACGTGCCTGTCGTTTTACTAACAAAACATTTGTTTAACATTTCAGTCTTCTTTTGAAAACCATATCAAGTAGTTAACAAAAGATAGCAACATTTGATAATACATGAATAGATTATCAATACATCAAGTCTAGCCAAAGGAATTGGCTTCAACTTCATCATAACTCAATTCATGCGAAAGAATACATGAACCTCAAAAACTTGTTCAGATTGAACTGAGACAAGAGTTAGAATACTTGCCTTTAGCGTCTGCTACGGTGTTTTAACTTTATATTCAATTCGTTCAAGTCGTTCAAGTCTCTACAATACATGATCACATAATGCCTTACATTAGGTCATATATAACCAAGTATGTATATGACTATATCATACTCTTTATTTCAATCTAATTGTGTACTAGATTCAATTACTATTCGTTCCGGTTTGTCATTTACCATTGCATTTATATTTGACTAGGCTATCTTAACCTTTACATTACATTCCTTAAGGTTTTAACAAAGTTTAACAATGTTACATTACCTCCCTTAAGTTATGTTTACTTCCATTTCTTTTCTTTTCACTTAGAAAATTTCCTTACTATCTTTTACCTACAGAGGCGCACTTTGGCCAGATTTCTTAATGCCATTGTCCTAGATCATGCGTCAACACATGAGTCCCTTAATGGCCTTATGCATCTCTCGAGGATTTTGGACTTTGGCTGTGGCACCACTTATTGAACTAAGGTTCGATTGCATGGCGAACTCTTGCTTGAGATGCTGCTCGATTCTTTGTTAGCGCCCACATGTGGTCTTTTTTTTCCTAGGGTTCAGCCGCTACGCCAACTCTGTGCACCAGATAATAATTTCAGTTTTGAAATTTTGTGAACTTACCGGACGCATAACTTCTTCGTTATAAGTCCGAATTGGCTCGTTCAAAAGCCTACGGTTCACAATTTACGTACTCTACATGACTATTCAAGAATTTTATCTATTTGACTTTGTTTGCTAAAAATTCACCTATTGGTTCATTTTTAAAGTAAACGATAAACGTTCGTAAACGTTCAACGCTCGTTTCTTCGTTCTAAGTCAGAATCCGGTCATTTTTGAGTCCGCAACTCTTAAATGCCAATTATGACTTGTCTCTATTAGAAAACAAAGGTTTTGTGATCCAACACAAAATTTGACTTTTATTCTGAGAATTTTACGTATTCGACGTTTATTGTCCAATCGTGCAAATTCCGACAATTCTTCATTCTTATGATTTGTTCAACATTACAAATGACTTCCATTCATCATGTTAACATTTTAACATCCTTAATACAACAACTTATATTCATGGTTGGATTTTTGGACTTATTCTTCAAGAGCTCATAACTTGTCAAATTATAAACTACTTAAGATTTGATTATTTATGACTTATAACAATTAAAGTTTCTTAACCACCATTTCTCATATGTTCTCAACATATAACTTAACTTAGGTATACATGATACATATAATCATATAAGTTCTTTTACATTCATTTCATTTCTCTTAATAAACTTCTTACAAGTTCATATTATTTTCACATAAGTTTATACTTCATGCTAGCTTAAATGACTTATTACCAACTTAATTGGCTTAAGTTCATTACTTACTCATTCATGTTTCTTAATCCCACTTTTCTTATCATCCTATCATGATAGAGATAGAAGATATTTGGAGAAGAAGTCTTACTTTTGAAGTCTTTGATAAGTAGCTTCTTCTTTTTCTTGGCTTATGGAAGTGACTTATTTGTAACTTAATCTCTCTAACACTTAAGCACTTTGTGATGTCTAGATTATTTGAGCAACCAACAAATGGCTTGCAAGCTTCTTCTATTTATAGAATTTCCAAGGTTAGGGTAGTTTTGTCTTTAAAACATCCCACCTCCTTACTATTCATTACTTACTATTCATTAACTTAAATCCTACACTTGGTCATTACTCTTTAGTCTTGGTCAATACTCCTACTTGATCATCACACTTACTTGATCACCACATCACTTGGTCACCACATTCAACCATATTAATATGGTTTGCCCCTACGGGTCAACCAATTTTTGGACTTTAGTTTTGGGCTTGGATTAATAAATCCTTTGGGCTTTGCATTAATAAACACTTATTGGTTCATTAATAATAGTTGGGCCTCTCCCTTTAATTCATTTGGACTTGTAATAATTATTAATCAATCATCCAAGTCCATTAACATTTCTTGATGTATTATTTTCGTATTCTAATTCTTATAGAATTTATATACGGTATTTCATCATTCATACCAACTCGTATAATACTTCGTATTATACTCGTTTTCATTACTTTGTACAATACCAACGTATCATACCATTATTACTTATTTCTTAACACTTCGCTTTACTTAACATTTATAAATTAAGTCCACAAGCGATTTATTACATTTTTCATAACTAGATTTTTATTACATAATCCATCTTACCTTGTTATTCCATCATTACTTATTTCTCGGAAACATAAAATTATATCCCGAGCAAATATCGATGAATAGTGTTTTTCGGAAAATTTCTTGAAAAACTTTTATTTTCGTCTTGGAAATTCAAACACTTAAATTCATCCACGTAGCCCAAATACTACGATATTCTAACATCAATAGGTTATACAATGACAACTATCTTGATAACACATGGAATATGATTTTATTATTATTTAACTTAATAAAATCATTTTACAATAAGATCCGAATTTCTCGGTCGTTACATTCTTCCCCCCTTATAAAGATTCTGTCCCCAGAATCTCGTCTTATTTTAATCAAATAAATGAGGAAAATTTTTCTTCATCTTTTCTTCTAGTTCCCACGTTGCTTCTTCAGTGTCGTGGTTCTTCTATATTACCTTTACTGATGGTATTACCTTGTTCCTCAGAACTTGTTCCTTTCTATCAATGATCTGCATCGGCGACTCTTCATAGGTTAAGTCTTTCTCGATATGAATCGGTTCATACTCGATTACATGCTTATAGTCCAGCTTATATGGACGTAATATAGATACGTGAAATACGTTATGTATTCGTTCTAGGTCTGGAGGTAATGCTACCATATAAGCTACCTCTCCCACCCGTTTTAATACTTCAAAAGGTCCTATAAACCTTAGACTTAACTTTCTTTTCTTTCCAAAGCGTATCTTTCCTTTCCAGGGAGATACCTTTAGAAACACATACGAGCCCACCTCAAACTCTCGATTTAATCTATGTGAGTCAAGATACTTTTCCTCATTCATCTCCGAGATGTGACGAGACTCATTCAAATTAACTTTACCACATTCGCTGTTTGCTGCACCAATTCTGGTCCTAGCATCCGGCGATCTCCCACCTCATCCCAACACAAAGGTGTTCTGCATTTTCTCCCATATAGAGCTTCATACGGCGGCATACCTATGCTTGCATGATAACTGTTGTTATATGCAAACTCTACTAGTGGTAGGTGATCATCCTAACTACCCTTGAAATCCATGACACAAGACCTCAACATGTCTTCTAACGTCTGAATTGTTCTTTCGCTCTGCCCATCAGTTTGTGGAAGATAAGTCGTGCTTAACCTTAGCTGTGTTCCCAACTGCTCTTGCAAACTCCTCCAAAAGTTTGATGTGAATCGTGGATCACGATCTGACACAATATATTGGTACTCCATGTCTGGAAATGATTTCCTTGACATAAAGTTTAGCTAACTGGTCTAAGTTATACTTGACCCTAATTGGCAAAAAGTGAGCCGACTTCGTCAACCGGTCCACTATTACCCAAATCGAATCGTTCCCTTTTTGCGTTGTCGGAAGTCCCACCATGAAGTCCATCGTGATATGCTCCCACTTCCACTCTAGAATCTCCAATGACTGTAACAAACCACTGGGTCGTTGATGTTTGGCCTTAACTTTTTGACAAGTTAAGCACCTACTCACATACTCTACTATTTCTCTCTTCATGTTTGGCCACCAAAAACTCTGTCGAAGGTCTTGATACATCTTAGTGCTACCAGGATATATCGAGTACCTCGAACTATGAGCTTCTTGTAACACTTGCTCATTTAATTCCGTCTCATTCGGAATCCAAATTCTTCCCTCAAATCTTAATAATCCCTCATTATCAAGACTATACTTAACCTCTTCCTTCTCGGATAACAGCTTCTTCATTTGGTTACACTCATCCGCCTTGAGTTGTACCTCCTTGACCCTTTCTACGATGGTAGATTGCATCTCCGTCGCAAAGAGTAATTGCCCCGAATCACTCAGCATCTTCACTTCTATTTCCATCCTAGCCATCTCTGTTATTAACTCCTTTTAAGCTGTTAACATAGACAACTTTTCCCGACCCTTCCTACTTAAGGCGTCGGCAACTACATTGGCTTTTCTAGGGTGATACAAGATTTCACAATCATAATCCTTTATCAACTTCAACCATCTTCTTTGTCTCATATTCAACTCCTTCTGAGTGAAGATATACTTTAGACTTTTATGGTCCGTATATATCTCACATTTTTCCCCATAAAGATAATGCCTCCATATCTTTAGGGCAACACTACCGCTGCCAGTTCTAGATCATGAGTAGGATAAACTTTCTCATAATCCTTCAATCGCCGAGATGCATATACGTAATGACTTTTGCCATCCGCATAAGCACACAACCAAGTCCTCTATGCGAAGCATCACTATACACTACAAAATTTCCCGTCATCATCCGGTAATGACAAAATAGAGCTTCACTTAATCTTTTCTTCGGTTCTTGAAAACCGTCTTCACATTTATCCGTCCATACGTATTTCACCGTCTTCCTTGTTAAATTAGTCAACGAGGTAGCTATCTTTGAAAAATCTTGGATAAATCTTCGATATTACCCGGCTAACCCTAGGAAACTCCGCACCTCGATTCGGTGTTTTTGGTTGTTCCCAATTCATTATCGCTTCCACCTATTTGGATCCATTGAAATCCCTCTTGGTCAATTACATGACCTAAAAATTGTACTTTTCACCAAAATTCACATTTGGTGAATTTCGCATATAACTTCTCCTTCCTTAGTGTCTCCAACACTAATCTTAAGTGTTTAAGCATGATGATCTTTGGCGTCTTAGAATAGACTAGAATATCATCGATGAACACCACGACGAACTTGTCCAAATATAATTTGAACACTCTGTTCATCATGTCCATAAATGCAGCAGGTGCATTCGTCAACCCAAATGACATCACCAGAAACTCGTAATGACCATAACGAGTCCTGAATGCAGTCTTTAGTACATCTTCCTTCCTAACCTTCAACTGATGATACCCCATCCGCAAATCTATTTTAGAAAAATACTTTGCCCCTTTTAATTGATCAAAGAGATCATCGATCCTGGGAAATGGGTATTTATTCTTTATCGTTAACTTGTTCAACTCTCGATAGTCGATACAAAGCCTTAACGATCCATCTTTCTTTTTGACAAACAACACCGGTGCTCCCCACGGCGAAACACTTGGTTGAATGTACTTCTTGTCCAATAGCTCCTGTAGCTGAACCATTAGTTCTTTCATTTCCACAGGTGCCATACGATACGGTGCCCTTGAGACCCAAGGTCGCTCGCTCTTCATCACAAATTGATCTCTCATCATAAATTCGAATTCACTTGGAAATCATCCATGAATTCATTTACTATAGGTATTTGTTCCATGGTGAAACCCGATAACTGGGTTGGAAATACATCCATGAATAACCTACACAACCATTACTTATAGGTATTTGTTCCATGGTTGCTCCTGGACTCTCCGCCTTGAGGGTATCAACAACTATGGCATAGGTAACCCCGACACAACCCTTTCTTAAAAGTTTTCCATGGTTAATCAACCAATCCATCAGAATTAAGGGCGGTATTAAGACGATAACTGCTATAAACGAACAAATCTACTACAATAAAATTGAAAGTAGTATGCACACAAGCCAATCATGTTTGATGATAAAGCATATACTTTGTAACAATCTTATTCATTTATTAATAAAAAGTATTAATTTATTAAAGGCTTTTAATTATCTACATGATGTCGTTTTATAATATGTGATAAACCCATAGTTTTAAGCAATGCTTTTAGAATAATGATGATGATCATTCTAATGAGATCTAAATTCTTAGAAAGCTTAAAACTAAAATAGTTCCCAATCATTGGATTACTAAATTGGGGATTAGTGAATCCGGATAGATTGGTACATACGTTGCTTGCTCATTGGATGAGGATGATTGATCTCATGATCATTTGTGTGGAGACACTAAAGCAAGTATGTAGGTGCTTATTAGAGAATAAGTTCACTGAACGTGGCTCGCTAAGGAATACCTAATGGAGTTTTATTTGCTGTCAATAGAATTTCAGTAGTGATAGTAGTACAAGTGATCCTTGGACTTGAGATCATCATAGTATCTTGTGTATGATGAGTTATACTTTGACTTATTCCTTAAGACCCTTAGGGTATATCAAAGGGTATGCTTGGGTATAATAAGTTATACATGGAGATAATGTATGATCAATAAAGAATCTACCACTTCTAATAAAAGAAGAGAAATGTCCTATGTGATTCGATAAATGACAAACCAAAGAGAGTCCTTGGTTAAGGCGTAATGAAATTAGAAAGGAGTTTCTAATTTGCATTATTTGGAGTTGTGCATTTAAGGATCGAAATACATATAATTAAATAAAATAAGACTTGATAAAGTAATTCCATGTCTTATATTTAATTGGGACATTGTATGGTGGAAGGATTGAATTGTACAGTAACTATTTACTCAAAGGTTCTTTTATGATTAATGTTGAAATCTATATTATCCGGAAAGTCGTTGATCGCTAGGGGAGGCTTATCCCTATTGTAGAATAAATATTATTTATTTAAATAAATTAATTATTTAATTTATTTATTTAAATAAGATTAGAATTGTTCTAATTGATTTATTCACAACCTAGGTTTAATATGGAGAACCTAAAGGGTCACACCATAAAAGGAAGAATAATTATTTAAGAAGTTAATGGCATAATCGTAATAATATAAGTTAAGTATATTTAATTTAATCTATGGTGATAGAATAAATTAAATAGCTTAATATTTATTATTTAATATTTTAGAAATATTAAATATAAATTAATAAGAGGAGTCTTATTAATATTATTACAATTATTATTATTTTAATTTCTAAAAGAGTTTAGGAATTAATTTAATATAAGTACTCTCATTTATTCCTAATAGGATTAGGAGGGAAAATTAGTTAAAGGAGTTTAATTAATTATCCCTAATAAGATTAGGGAGCTTAATTAATTAAAAGAATTTAATTAATTAAATAAATCTCAATTCCTTAATTGTTAAGGTGGGTTGCCCACATCTATAAATAAGAGGAGTCTTATTATGGGTGGTGGGGATGTTGATTTTTCAACATACGACATAATTCCAATTGTTGGGAGAGTACGCCCTTTTTCTATAGAGATAGGAAAAACTAGGGTTTGAGCCAATACCCATTCTTCTTGAATTCCTATTCTTCCTTGGTGGATCACCTCTAGAGGCCAAACACATGGGTGGCTAACGTTGATCAAAGGAAGGAACCAAACCCGGTGGATTCAAGATTGAACGCGAAAAGGATTGGAGGTGAACTTGTATTGAGGAAGCTCGATCTTCAAGGGTATGATTTTATTCTTTATCTTTTCGCTTAATTAATAATTATGCATAAAGGGTGATCCGGGTATATGGTTTGTAAAATTTTTAAACTCGATTTTTACACGCTCCGCTTATTTTTGCAATTTGATTGTTTTCATGAATATTACAAACCTAACAAAAGGGCATCGAGCCAAACCTTTATGCAAATTATTAATTATTTTAATTTGATATGTATATTGATATGTGTTTAGAACAATTTAATTGGGCATAATTTTATCATATAAAATTTTAAAAAAAAAAAAAAAAAAAAAAAAAAAGCATGTTAAATTTTTTTTTGAAAAGCTTGGGTCATCATTTAGTGAATCACGCTTTTTACGTGATGTCCCCATGATTTTAAAATTTCCCAAGCATGGCATCATGTTTGCAAACTTTTTGATTGCATTATCATGATTATAGTAATATATATATATATATATATATATATATATATATATATATATATATATATATATATATATATATATATATATATATATATATATATAATATATATATATATATATATATATATATATATATTCTTAATAATTTTATAATTAAAATTTTATTTATTTTAATTTTAAAATAAAAGTTTATTTTAATATTAAAAAAAGAGTTTATTTTAATTTTAAAATTAAATTTCATGCTAACTAATTAGAGTTGGAATTGGATTCCATGATAACTAATTGGAGTTGAAATTGGATTTTATTTTTCCTAAAATAAAGGAGTTTATTTATTTAGATAAGTAAATAAGTTTTTAAATAAAGGAGTTTATTTAAATATGAAATAAGATTTCATATTATTCAAAATAAAGGAGTTTATTTGTGAATAGAAAGAGAATCATAATTTCCTTAAATAAAGGAGTTTATTTAAATATGAAATAAGATTTCATATTATTCAAAATAAAGGAGTTTATTTGTGAATTGTGAATAGAAAGAATATCCGTGTTTCCTTTAATAAAGATTTCATATTTTTTTTTTTTACATGGAATTGGATTCCATAATTAATTAAAATAAAGGAGTTTATTTTGATTAAAGATTTTGATTAAAATAAAATAGTTTATTTTATTCAAAATTGGATAAATTAAAATAAAATAGTTTTATTTTGATTTAAATTTGGATTAAAATAAAGGAGTTTATTTTGATTCAAAAATAGATTTTATACTAACTAAATTTGCCCATTAAATGATATCAATATATATATTAAATGTTTATTATTCATAAGATGAATGTTATTTATTGATGCATATGATGATGTGTATGATAATAAATGGGATTGATTATGGACTATTGACCAATGTGATTGGATTTTATTTTAGTTGGATGCATGAATGTATGGGTTTTATTAAATGGGGTCTCACAGACTCGCCTTCTCTAATTTTTCTTAATGTAAATTCTATCTCCCTCCTATGTACTTTCCCTTGACTGCTGATCAAGGTTTCTATTTATTTTAAATAGTTTTGTAATAGGAATAGTTAGAATTAATTTTGAAAAATTAGAGATCAAGGAGCAAGGAGCGCTTGAAGACCCATTTGTAATGGAGCCCAAGTTTAAATGTAATAGTTATATTTAAATATTATTTTTCGCACCCCCTAGAGTTTGACCTTTTGGTTCACTTGGTGGCTCTAGTGAACCAAACTAGAATAAAAGTCCATAATCAATCCAAGTAGAATATAGTATTCTATATGTGCATGTGCTTATTATATATATATATATATTATATATTATGCAAACATGCTTCGCATGTTAATTAATATGACGCGTATTTTATATATATATGTGCATAAATGCTTAAACAAGATGAGACAAATTAATAACAAACCCCTCAATTTTTATATTAAGTCCTAAGCGCTCAAAGATATTTGGAATATCGAACGTCGCCTTCTAGCATGATAAAATTAATAGAGTATTAAATATTTAATATGAGTTTGTTGTGTCACCACAAGGCAAGTATTAAGTATTTAAGATGTTAATTTATCACATTTGATGCTTATAAAGAAAATTGAACAATATTGTTTTGTTGTGTCACCACAAGGATGATATTTTTCTTTTTTTGAATATATGGAGTGCTAGGTTGGACTTAACTTGGATAATTTTGATTCGGATGTGCCACCACTTGATCAAAATAATCTAAGAGGCAAAAGAAAAGGAGTTGCATAGTTGATGTAATTGACAAAAGTTGTCTACCTATTTATTTATATATAGTTTGTTGTGTCACCACAAGGCTATATACATTTGAAATGGGATCCTTATTCTCACTAGCAAATCTTTAATTAGATTTTGCCGAACTATATAAGTGAGGGTAATATAGTTTGAAGAAAATAGTGGGAGATACCAATTTAAAACAAGACCTAAAATTATTTTGGTAATTAATAAAAGAATGTATGTTAAAATGTTGTTAATTACAAATTCATTTACAGAATTTTACAATGTCTAAAATTACTATCACTGCGAAGCATATTAGATGCTAAATTAACTGCATCAATTAAACGGATTGTTAAGGAATTTGAGAATAGTTCTCATAGTGAAAAGCTATCTTATGTCCTTAATACGCCTATCCTCGCAATGGTTGCGCATAATGCCTCCGAGGAAGAGATTGCTACTTTTAGAAAGTGGCAAGATGATGCACATTGGCTCAATGCATCATGCTCGATCCACGAGTACTTGAGCTTCACACAAGATGAAACTATGGATGCTTCCTACTATATTCCCGCACATCAAGTAGTTGATGGTGAGGAAAGTAGGACCGATAGATATCGAGATATCAAGGAGCTCTTCCGATCTAGAATGGCCAATGGCACTATAAAGTACGTATAAAAAGTTCTTAACATAATCAATTTGATTGATCAATTAGGACAACTGGTTTTGTCATGGATGGAGAGTTGAGCCAAGATTTGATCTTGCACTCACTCCCGGACTCCTTTCACAATTGTTGTGAATTTTTCATATAAACAAGCAAGCTAGATATCACCACCGATTTGCTTAACATGTTGAAAAATGTTGAGAGTCACTTTCCAACCAAGAAAGACCAAGTTCACCGGTAGGGGCCAAAGGATCTTCAAAAAAGAAGAACGATTCAAAGAAGGTAAATAGAAAGGCAAAAACAAAGGATAATAAGAACAAAACTCGATACGGATAGCAAAGGAGTTTGCTTCCACCGCAATAAGCCCGACATCGGAAAGAAATCATGAGAAGCATCTGCAGAGGCTAACCAAAGAAGCTTAGTGAAGTTTCGGTTATATAATACGCTTTTTGTTCATGATTGAAATAAATTTTCTTTAAGTCAAGGTTCTACTTGGGTATTGGATACCGATTTTTGGTTATCATAAATATAGATTTATGAAGGACCAAATGTAAGTAGAAAGCTAAACAAATATAAGTAATCCTATGTGTGGAAATGAAGCAAAGGTTGCCATATTAGCTATAGAAACTTATAGTTTAGCAATGCCTACGGCAAATCTATTAAGTCAATAAGTTGTTATCAGTATTCCGGTTCTTGTTAAAAATATTATTTCCATTTTATTGTTGGACAATGAAATTTTTGGTATTATAATTAAGAACAATTGTTGTTCTATTTATAATAATAATGTTTCAGTATAGAAATCGAAAATATTACTTAATGGATTTTGTATACTTGACTTACGTGAAAAATATATTTTGCAAATTGAACAAACTAGTATAAGAAAAGGAGATGATCATTCAAAGAGTTGAATGTGTGTATTTGTTGAAATACAAGTGTGAATTATTTGAAAGGTTCAAAGAATTCGAAATGAAACAAATTGACAAAGTATTAAGATTCTTTGATTAGATCAAGGAATAAATACTTGTGCAATAAGTTTCTAGATCATCTCAAATGGTTTTTCTCATAATGGACACCTCATGATACGTAATAATTGATTGATGTATCCGAAAGGAAAAATCATACCTTGTTGGACATGGTGCGGTCCAAAATGATTTTACCGACATTCCAAAGATCCTTCAGGATCATGTCCTAGAAATGGTCGTGACATTCTTTAAAAAGGTAACCTCAAAATCCGGCCCCAAGACTCCATAAAAGTTATGGATAGGAGGATTCCTAATCTTAAGTATGTTAAGATAAGGGGTTGTCCAACTTATGTGAAAAGGTTTCAAAGGATAAGCTTGGGACAAGATTTGACAAGTACTGATTTGTGGGACATCCTAAAGTAAGTTTAGGGTATATGTTCTATAATTCTACTTAGCAAAAGGTGTTTGTTACGAAACACGCTTCTAAGATAAAGGTGTTTATCATTAAAAGGGGCTAGTGGGAGGATAATAGATCTTGAAGAGTTCAAGAACCACAAAACACTATAAGTCAAATAAGAGGAACTCGTAGATAGACCTATTATACCACAACCCAATCGTAAATCGGAATAGTACCAAGATACCTAGGAGGTATGGATTCATCATGGATTGATGATGATGATGATGATGAAGATGATGATCCAAATACATCATGAGGTAAGATGATGACACTCGCAGAAATGGATTAAAGCAAGTTTCTCAAATATGGAACATTCGTTTTGATGAGGCAATCAAAAGAGTTTGATTTTATCAAAATAAGAATGAACCTAGTGTGTACAAAAGGGTCGGTGGGGAGCGTCGTGAAATTTCTAGTATTATATGTTGATATACTACGGATGAGGAATAACATACCAATGCTACAATCAAGAAAGATAAAGTTGTCTAAACATTCCTCCATGAATGATTTGGGAAGAGTATCTTAATTGGGGATATAAATCTATATAGATAGATTTAAGAGGATGCTCGACTTAACCCAAGGAACGTATATTCATTTGATGCTAAAGTCGTTTAGCATGGCAAACCCAAGAGATGTCTCATGTCGATGAGCTATGGAGTGTATCTCTTAATAGTCCCCATGCAGACTCTCGAAAAGAGAGGTCGCATGAGTGACAATCATGTATGCAATGAAATATACGAGACCGATGTCGATCACCATATTATGGAGAAGTTCACTATGAGTCGCTGAAAACATCTTAAAGTGCTTAACCAGCACTAAGGATGTGATCATATTCATGGTGGGTCTTAATTAAAACTAGAGGGCTTAATGACTCAAGTTTTTTCGAGATGCACTCAAGACGACAGAAAAATCCACTTTAAGGTAAAGGGTTACCTTGAACAAAGGTGCAAAGTGAATTGGAAAGGTTCAAAAACAAAGAAAGAGTTGTTGGTTTAGTGATAAAGACAAAGTATATAGCTATAAATGAAGTCGCAAGTTGATTGTTTGGATTAAAAGTTCATTACGTAACTAGGAATAGTTCCTAAGTCTCATCTTGGATCTAAACATGTGTTGTGGCACTTTCATTTGATTATTAGAATCATTGAAAGATGGGAAATCACTATAGTAGATAGTGGACTCTCATGAACAACATTACATATCCATTAACTAAAGCTTATCCAACAAAGCAGGATAATCGCCACTTAGAGAAGAAGAGTATGAGATACCACCATGACGATTGGGTTTTAGTGCAAGTGGGAGATTGAAAGTAATATGCACACAAGTCAATCATGTTTGATGATAAAGCATATACTTTGTAATAATCTTATTCATTTATTAATAAAAAGTATTAATTTATTAAAGGCTTTTAATTATCTACATGATCTTTTTTTATAATATGTGATAAACCCATAGTTTTAAGCAATGCTTTTAGAATAATGATGATGATCATTCTAATGAGATCTAAATTCTTAGAAAGCTTAAAACTAAAATAGTTCCCAATCATTGGATTACTAAATTGGGGATTAGTGAATCCGGATAGATTGGTACATACGTTGTTTGCTCATTGGATGAGGATGATTGATCTCATGATCATTTGTGTGGAGACACTAAAGCAAGTATGTAGGTGCTTATTAGAGAATAAGTTCATCGAACGTGGCTCGCTAAGGAATACCTAATGGAGTTTTATTTGCTGTCAATAGGAATTCTCAGATGATAGTAGTACAAGTGATCCTTGGACTTGAGATCATCATAGTATCTTGTGTATGATGAGTTATACTTTGACTTATTCCTTAAGACCCTTAGGGTATATCAAAGGGTATGCTTGGGTATAATAAGTTGTACATGGAGATAATGTATGATCAATAAAGAATCTACCACTTCTAATAAAAGAAGAGAAATGTCCTATGTGATTCGATAAATGACAACCCAAAGAGTCCTTGGTTAAAGCGTAATGAAATTAGAAAGGAGTTTCTAATTTGCATTATTTGGAGTTGTGCATTTAAGGATCGAAATACATATAATTAAATAAAATAAGACTTGACATGTAATTCCATGTCTTATATTTAATTGGGACATCAGATGGGAAGGATTGAATTTATTATGGTAACTATTTACTCAAAGGTTCTTTTATGATTAATGTTGAAATCTATATATTATCCGGAAAGTCGTTGATCGCTAGGGAGGCTTATCCCTATTGTAGAATAAATATTATTTATTTAAATAAATTAATTGTTTAATTTATTTATTTAAATAAGATTAGAATTGTTCTAATTGATTTATTCACAATAGGTTTAATATGGAGAACCTAAAGGGTCACACCATAAAAGGAAGAATAATTATTTAAGAAGTTAATGGCATAATCGTAATAATATGTTAAGTATATTTAATTTAATCTATGGTGATAGAATAAATTAAATAGCTTAATATTTATTATTTAATATTTTAGAAATATTAAATATAAATTAATAAGAGGAGTCTTATTAATATTATTACAATTATTATTATTTTAATTTCTAAAAGAGTTTAGGAATTAATTTAATATAAGTACTCTCATTTATTCCTAATTGGATTAGGAAGGAAAATTAATTAAAGGAGTTTAATTAATTATCCCTAATAAGATTAGGGAGCTTAATTAATTAAAAGAATTTAATTAATTAAATAAAACCCAATTCCTTAATTGTTAAGGTGGGTTGCCCACATCTATAAATAAGAGGAGTCTTATTATGGGTGATGTGGTTGTTGATTTTTCACAACAACGACATAATTCCAATTTGTTGGAGAGTACGCTCTTTTCTATAAGAGATAGGAAAAACTAGGGTTTGAGCCAACCACCCTTCTTCTTGAATTCTTATTCTTTCCTTGGTGGATCACCCTCAGAGGCCAAACACATGGGTGGCTAACGTTGATCAAAGGAAGGAACCAAACCCGGTGGATTCAAGTTGAACGCGAAAAGGATTGGAGGTGAACTTGTACCTGAGGAAGCTCGATCTTCAAGGGTATGATTTTATTCTTTATCTTTTCGTTTAATTAATAATTATGCATAAAGGGTGATCCGGGTATATGGTTTGTAAAATTTTTTAAACTCGATTTTACACGCCCGCATTATTTTTGTAATTTGATTGCTTTCATGAATATTACAAACCTAACAATTGGACATTATTAGTTCTGGATAAATTAATTCTTGAACTTGTTTTATTGAATTCTTATATCATTGTCATCATCCTCATGTTTATATTATGTTGAAAGTCATCGTGTTTGTAGTGCATAGATGGACTTGGTATGATTATGACGAGGATTATTCAAAGGTAATCACGACCGTAATGTTACAAATGATGTGGTAAAAGTTATCATTGGCCCATAGTGCATTGATGGACAGTTGTTGGCATGATCATGACCATTAATGAATACACGAATGTCCTTGGCTGTAGTGTATGGATAATTTGTGGTCGTGATACTAAAGAATATCCTTGGCCGTAGTACAGGGGTGATTCGATGATGTGGATTATTTATTAAGCCGAGTCCCAGCGATAAAAGTCATGAAAAACCTTTTAAATCATAAAAAAGATAGTAGATTTTATTCTCTACTTGACTCTTTTAATGGATTGCTTTGTTCTACTGCATTAAACTTTATGTTGTTATATTTTATCGTTTTAACAACGTTGAAGGCTAACGATAATTTATTACGCATTGTCTTAGTCATAATATTTTTATTGGGCTAGTTGAGCTCACCCTTTCTTTCACCGTTCTCTTGTGAAATGAGAACATAGCAGGACTAGTCTGGGAAACAGTAATGACGGTCCGGAGGATAGCATTAGTAGTCCCTCACTATTACGTGAAATAGTGTGTTAATAATTGTAATGAGGACTCCTTTTGAGTTTGTATAATCTCTAGTAGACAATAATTGTATTCAAACTCACAGTTATGTTTTGTCGTATTGTACACGACAGTTGTATTAGTAAGTTGTATTTGAATTTTGTACCATGTATCTGACGACCCAAGATGGGTGATGTATACCTAATTTTGGGGGCGTCACAGTTGGTATCAAAACTTAGGGATATGATCCCTGGCTAAGATATGAGAATAGTACTAGGAGGGGAGAGACGGGGAATTCCTTCACTAGTATGACCTACCTAAGTTTATGTGGTATTTAATTGGTCGGTCAGAATTTAAGGATAATATGTTACATGTCAATTAACCTTTGTTTTGTGGCAGTATCTGAAAATGACATCCGAGAATGTTGAGAATAGCAATGGAGCACAGGTGACCGTTGATTCACCACATATCAATAATCAAGATAATGTGCATCAGGAAGGCGACAATCCTCATGCAAACAACAACACTGACCAAATGATGAATGATCAAATGTTCAGGGCTTTATGCAATTCATGCAACAAAGAAAGTAGAAGCGGCTCATGTCCAAAAATGCAGGTGGAAACACCGAAACTCTCGGTGGTCACCGCTAAAGCGATTCAAGGAGCTGGGACCACCAAAGTTTAAGGGAGAGCCAAAACCACTTATGGCGGAAGCATGGATAAAGCAAATCACCAAGATATTTGATGTCTTGGGATGCTCCGAGGAGCAAAAAGTTCCATTTGCCGCCTTTATGTTGCGCGGAGAGGCGGACATTGGTGGGAATTCCAAAAACGTACTCAACCTGCCGTACTGAAGATGTCTTGGGAGAAGTTCCAAGAGCTATTCAACGACAAAAACTTTCCCGAAAGTATTCGTCACATGAAGGAGATGGAGTTTATCAAGTTGGAACAAAATAATATGACCGTGTCGCAATACGAGGCTAAATTTGCGGAATTATCCCGGTTTGCATCCCACTTGGTGGATAATGAAGAGAGAATGACATGGATGTTTTTAAGAAGTTTGAAGCCGGAGATACGTCAACATCTTATTTCTCATAAACTGTATTTATATTCAGATGTTGTAAATAGGGCTTAGTTAGTGGAGCGCGATAACGAGTCAACCTTAACTAAAAGAGAGCGGTAATGCAAAATGATAATACCAAATGAGCGATCATCAAGTGGTGACAACAAGCATAGGGAATCAACATGCCGAAATGGTAAACCACGCCGGTGGTAATCAGGGACAAAACAATAAGAATGGACATTTCAAGAAGAGGAGATTCAACAATGATGGAAAGACGTCAAGACCAAAGACTGTCGTTAAGGAAGGAGAAACGACCACCTATCATATGTTTCAAAATGGAGGGAGGGACACATCACCCAAAGCATGATGATGCCGTCAAAGCATGTTAGAATTGTGGAAGAAAAGGTCACTTAGCTCAATTTTTTCGTTCACCGAAGACAAATTCAGCTAGGATGGAGGCACCAAAGGCCGTCCCAGAAAAGTCAAAACCGGTAGTGCAAGGGAGAACGTTTGTTGTGACCTCCCAGAAAGCAATGAACCCGAATGAGGTCATCACGGGTAAGCTTATCATAAACTCTAACGAAATCTATACTTTATTTGATACTGGTTCTACCCATTCTTTTATTTCTCCTACTTGCGCTCATCGATTAAATTTGACTCCGGAGAAATTAGACTTTGACTTATCTGTGGAAACTCCATTGGGAGAAACCTTCATTACATCCACTGTTTATAAATTTTGTTTGGTTTAAATCGGTACCCTCACATTACCTGTAGATCTTATTTCATTGAAAATACTTGCATTTGACGTGATTCTAGGGATTGATTGGTTAACTACACATCATGCAAAAATTGATTGTTTCTGTAAGGTTGTTAGCTTTCATATTCCTAATCAACCTATTATGCGAATTCAAGCGACCAAACCATTAAAATCAATCACGGTCATCTCAAGCCATAAAGCTATTCGTTTATTGAAAAATGGATGTCAAGCTTTTTTAGCTCATGTCATAGATTTAAACAAAAATACGTCAGTTTTGAATGATATTTCTATTGTTAATAAATTTCCTGACATATTCCCCAAAGAACTTCCCGCCCTACCCCCTGAGCGTGAAATTGAATTTTGTATCGACCTTAAATGCAGTACAAAACCCATTTCCAAAGCCCCATATCGAATGGCTCCTATTGAACTTCAGGAGTTAAAGACCCAACTGCAGGAATTGTTAGACATTGGCTTTATTCGTCCTAGTACTTCTCCTTGGGGTGCTCCTGTTCTATTCGTGAAGAAGAAAGATGGGAGTATGCGACTTTGTATTGATTATCGGGAGTTGAATCATGTCAACATCAAAAATAGGTATCCATTGCCACGTATTGATGATCTGTTTGACCAGTTGCAAGGAGCCAAATTCTTTTCAAAGATTGATCTTCGTTCCGGATATCACCAATTGAAGATTAGAACCGATGATATTCCAAAGACTCGGCGTTAGAACTCTAATGCGGGCATTATGAATTCCTAGTCATGTCCTTTGGATTGACTAATGCTCCTGCTGCCTTCATGGATATGATGAACCGAGTATTCAAGGAATATTTGGATCACTTTGTGGTCGTCTTTATTGATGACATCCTTATTTATTCCAAAAGTCGTGAAGATCATGAGCAACACTTGAGGCTGACACTCCAAAAGCTTCGTGAATACAAGCTTTTATGCCAAGTTGAAGAAATGCGAATTCTGGCTTGAGGAAGTAGCATTCCTTGGGCACATAGTATCAAGTCATGGAATATCTGTTGACACAGCAAAGATTGAAGCAATTCAAAGCTGGGAGAAACCAAAATCAGTGACCGAAGTACGTAGCTTTCTCGGTTTAGCTGGTTATTATCAAAGATTCGTGGAAGGATTTTCTCGAATCGCTACTCCATTGACTCAGCTGACTCGGAAAGATACAAAGTTTGGTTGGAGCGAAGAATGTGAGAAGAGTTTTTAAGAACTCAAGAGGAGACTCATTTCGTCACCTGTTCTGACAATACCATCTGGCTCGGAGGGATTTGGCATCTAGAGTGATGCTTCGGGCAAAGGGTTGGGATGTGTTCTCATGCAACATGGAAAAGTCATAGCCTATGCCTCAAGACAACTCAAAGAATATGAGAGGAATTATCCAATTCATGATCTAGAGTTGGCAGATGTTGTCTTCGCACTAAAGATTTGGAAGCATTACTTGTATGGGGAGAAGGTGGAGATCTTTACGGATCATAAAAGCCTCAAATATTTCTTTACTCAAAAGGAACTCAACATGCGACAACGACGTTGGCTTGAAATGTTGAAAGATTATGATCATACCATCCAATACCATCCTGGAAAAGCGAACGTGGTAGCTGACGCATTGAGTAGAAGATCATATGCAAGTACGAGTGCGATATTGTCAACGCAAAGGCCCATTTTGTGTGACTTACAAAGGATGGTGATAGAGTTAAAGACTCCATGGACCCATGTGATGATTGTGAATATACGAGTAGAACCGACTTTAATCGATAAAGTTAAAGCTGCTCAAGTTACAGACCTGGAGCTGATGCGTATGAGGAAAAAAGTGCAAGAAGGTGCTATACCGGAAGCAAAAATCGATGAAGAAGGAATACTTCGAGTCAACTCTAGACTTTGTGTTCCTAATGACCTTGATTTAATGTATAAAATCATGATGGAGGCGCACAACTCACCGTTTGCAATCCATCCTGGGAGTACCAAAATGTATCATGATATTCGTCATACATTTTGCTGGAGCAATATGAAGAGAGAGATAGCGTTGTTTATCTCAAGGTGTCTAACTTGTCAACGAGTTAAAGCGGAGCATCAAGTACCAAAAGGTCCATTGCAACCACTTGAAATTCCAGAATAGAAGTGGGAGCACATTACCATGGATTTCATTACCAGTCTTCCTAAGGTTTCTCAAGGCATATATGCGATTTGGGTCATTGTTGATAGATTGACCAAGTCTGCTCATTTCTTACCGATACGTGAAACTTATACACTTGAACGTCTTGCTCGTATGTACATAAACGAGATTGTAAGACTGCATGGTATGCCGGTATCTATAGTTTCTGATCGAGACCCAAGATTTACTTCACGATTATGGGTTAGTTTGCAAAAAGCTATGGGCACGAACTTATGATTTAGCTCGGCATATCATCCTCAGACGGACGGACAGTCGGTGAGGACTATTCAAACTCTTGAAGATCTATTAAGACTCTATGTCCTTGATTTCAAGGGAAGTTGGGACAAGTTCTTACCATTGGTGGAGTTTTCCTACAACAACAGCTTATCAAGTAAGTATCGCATGGCTCCATTCAAGCGTTATATGGAAGAAAGTGTCGTTCTCCAGTATGCTGGGATGAGGTGGGTGAAGTAACATTGTTGGGACCGGAGTTAGTACGTATGACTACGGAAAAGATTTAAACGATCCGACAACGTATAAAAACCTCACAAGATCGACAAAAGAGTTATGCTGATCTTCATCGAAAGGACGTGGAATTCGATATAGGAGATCATGTGTTGTTGCGTGTTGCTCCATGGAAAGGAGTTACGGGATTTGGAAAGAGAGGAAAACTCAATCCTCGATTCACCGGCTTATTTTTAATCCTCGGTCGAGTAGGAACTGTGGCCTATAGACTTGCTTTACCGCCAAGTATGTCTCGTGTTCATAACGTTTTTCACATATCCATGTTACGTAAATATGTGACAGACCCAAAACACATTATTGAGTTAGAACCGGACGAAATAGCGGAAGATTTGACGTATGAAGAGTTTCCTGTTCAAATCTTGGATAAGAAGGAACATATTCTACGCTCCAAGGTTATACCTCAAGTAAAAGTTTTGTGGAGAAACGACGATGTTGAGGAAATGACTTGGGAGTTAGAATCTGAAATGAAATCAAGGTATCCTTACCTCTTCGACATACCAGGTACGTACCCGAATTTTGAGGGCGAAATTTCTTAAGAAGGGGAGGTTGTAAGACCCCAACTTTTATAAATAAAGATGAATTTCCTATAAATATTATTTTTGAATATTATGGAGTAAATTTGATATAATGTTATAGTTGTGGGTAATATTTATAAATTTTGCAAAGTAAGCAAGTTGTTATAAAATATTCGTTTGGTCGGGGAATATTCTTTTTGTCGGGAAATATTCGTACGACGGCACAATCATTGGTGGACCCCACAACGGAATTATTGTCGGATTGAGAAAACGACAAAAATACTTTATAAAAATAACGGCGGAGGTGTTACCGTTAAAACTGTTGAACTACCCGGTAGTAAAAGTACAGTAATACGCGTGGTTACATAGTAGCACACGGTATTGATTATTGATGCTTACGTGAGAAGTCACTCAACTATACTCAATTATTGCTATAGTAATTGTTGCATCATATCTCTTATATTATTGATTCAATTATTGTCACAAAGATCATCTCGTATAATATGTTATATTACTAAATCAATAATTGAGATGACAAGTTATAAATGATTAATAATTGTTGAAAGATTAAATATGTGTTGATTAAAAATAAAATTATTTGTGGTAATATTTATTCAATCCTTGATGTATATAAAGAGTCTATTATGAGACGTTTGTGGTAAGTTTGGTTATTTTTTTTGGGGGGGGGGGGCATATGTCATCATCTAAGAGTCTCTTCGTCAATAGTAATTACCTTCGTCAATAGTAATTACCTTTGTCAATAGTAATTACCTTCCTCAATAGTAACTACCTTTACCAGACGTCAAACCACTTGTCGTTTCATATTACAGGCGTCGAACCAATTGTCGTTTCACATTATAGGCGTCAAAACACTTTTCTTTTCACATCACCAGTCGTCAAGCCACTTTCCTTTTCACATCTCAAGTGCTAAGCTAGAAATCTTCTATAAATAGAGGCCTAGTGCTTCATTATTTTTCATGAATTCATTCAAGCTATAAAGAGAGAAAGTATAGAGAGAATAAGAGAGAAAGAAGAAGAGTATTCTGTTACTACACTACTGCAGTATTCAATCTACTAATGTAAGGGGTGTTATTCTTTCTTATTCATGAAGAGAACTGTTGTTATTCCATTGCTTATTATCATTTGAATAACTCAGATATGCTAGATTTACCTATACTTGGTGACATTCTTTTATTATTTCGTTGGAACATCATGTATACGTGTGTTTTACACTAGACACGGTTCCGACTTTATTATTATTCGTTGGAACATCACCCTCGTGGTGTTTTACACGGACCTAGTTCCGCTTCTTTTTATTATTACATTAGAACATCCGTCTCGTGTGTTTTACAGGACTGGTTTAAATCTTTATTATTCTGTTGGAACATCTCGCTTTCGGTGCAAATTTTGCTCGACTTGGTTCCGTTATTATTATTAATACATTGGAATAACTTTTGTCTATGCGCAATCACCGCATGCATGGTGATTTCTTTTGTTATTCCATTCTTTATTATACTCGGTTGGTTAAAGTTTTGACTTCTATATTCCATGAAATTAGTAGAATATCCTTGATATTTGCGCTTCATCCAGTATCTTTTCATGGAAATATTCTTCTGATCATTCTTAAATTTTACTCTACAAAGCAGTATCATGTTGACAATTTGGACATTATTAGTTCCTGGATAAATTAATTCTTGAACTTGTTTTATTGAATTCTTATATCATTGTCATCATCCTCATGTTTATATTATGTTGAAAGTCATATGTGGCATGTAGTGCATAGATGGACTTGGTATGATTATGACCAGGGATTATTCAGTGTAATCATGACCGTAATGTTACAAATGATGTGGTAAAAGTTATCATTGGCCCGTAGTGCATTGATGGACAGTTGTTGACATGATCATGTCCATTAATGAATACACAAATGTCCTTGGTTGTAGTGCATGGATAATTTGTGGTCGAGATACTAAAGAATATCCTTGGCCGTAGTGCAGGGGTGATTCGATGATGTGGATTATTTATTAAGCTAAGTCCCAATGATAAAAGTCATGAAAAACCTTTTAAATCATAAAAGATAGTAGATTTTATTCTCTACTTGACTCTTTTAATGGATTGCTTGTTCCGCTGTAGTTAAACTTGATGTTGTTATATTTTATCAGTTTAACACTGTTAAAGGCTAACCATAATTTATTCTGCATTATCTTAGTCATAATATTTCTTACTGGGCTAGTTGAGCTCACCCTTTCTTTCACTGTTCTCTTCAGGAAATGTGAACATAGCAGGGACTAGTCGGGGAATGGAGTGATGGTCCAGAGGATAACATTAGTAGTCCTCACTATTCTGTGAAATAGTGTGTTAATAATTGTAATGAGGACTCCTTTTGAGTTTTTATAATCTCTAGTAGACAATAATTGTATTCAAACTCACAGTTATGTTTTTTCGTATTGTACACGATAGTTGTATTAGTAAGTTGTATTTAAATTTTGTACCATGTATCTGACGACCCAAGATGGGTGATGTATATCTAATTTTGGGGGCGTCATAGTAGAGTTGAGCGTTGAGAGTTCTTTTGCGTTCTTGTTCAATGCTTGCTTTTTCTTATGTCTGCATATGTTTTGCATATATGTGATCTTGAAATCTATCCGTTGGATCCATCCGTTGAAGCATTAAATGCGTTTGACATTTTTGTACTTTGATGGAGACTTTTTTACATATCTTTTGAGTTGCATTCTGGCCCACTAACACAGCAGACTGCTTTCTCACCTAACACCTAAAAAGGTGGTTTCCTCTTACCAATGGTACTTTCCTTAGCTTCTTCAATATGCTTCTTTGTTGCATACTAAGGATATGTTTTATGCCTTTGGGACTGGTGAGTACTTCAACGTTTAAAACCCATTCCACATTTGTTGGAGATATATATCTTCAAAAAAAAGGTAGGGCTCGATGCTTCTGACACACGACAGATGATACTCTACGATCCAGATCGTGGTGTCTTGTTACCTTGGTGCTTGGTCTGATTCTATCAAATAAGAGCACTACGATTTCTCTTAAAGACTTGCACACTACGATCTTCACTTGTTTGCTTTGCAAGCTCTACATTTCCAAGAGCACACTTTGATCGTTGAGTTGGCTCGGCAATCATTAAGACCACTCTACGATTTCCGAAGAGGCCTTTCAAGGCAGACACACTACGATCCTCGATGCTCTACGTTTCTGCCTTGGCTTCTGCAATCTTGATCAGCTTGATGCTCTACGATCTCTTCAATGCCTATCTATTACATCTCAAGATTAACCTAACAGCTTTGATCTCTTTATCTATACATTCATTTACAAAATGATACACATTAAGAGTTTTGATCAACCGAACAAATTTGATCTATCACTAAGTCCTTGTACATATATTCCTTGAATGACTTTACATATAATCATGAGCATTTTAAACATCAAATCAAAATATGCACTCTCCCAACAAAGAGTTTTAACTCCGGGAATACTGGGGTGAAATAAGGGGACCCTAAACGTAGGATGGAGGCATGCAAGACATGCGGAAAGACTCATCTGGGAGCCTGTCTGAAGAGGAAATCAGTTTGTTATAACTGTGGGCAGGAGGGACATATATCACCCAACTGTCCTAATCCTAAGAAAAACCAGGGTTGTTTTGTTTGTGGGTTGATGGACCACATGGTAAGGAATTTCCCGAAGAAGGGATCTGAGGGTATTAAGGGTTCTGGTAGTGGTAAGTTAGCCATTATTGGACCAACACCATCATTGGGTAGACCCTCAGCCTGAACTTTTAATATGACTATCCACGATGCGGTTGCATCAGCGGATGTAGTAGCAGGTATCATTCCAGTCAATGAAATAAATGCTTATGTGTTATTTAACTCGGGTGCTACTTGTTCTTTTATAGCATGTGGATTTGCTAAACAACTAGGATTAAACCCTGAAAAGCTAGAAGTACCTTTAGACGTTAAGGTAGCAAACGAAGAGATAATTCCCATTGAACACATTCATAAGAATTATTTCGCAGATATTAGAGGTAACAGATTATCGGTAGATCTTTTACCGATAAGGTTGAGAGAATTCGATGTAATTCTCAGTATGGATTGGTTAATTAACCATAGAGTGATAATAGATCGGTTAATTCTCGGTATAGATTGGTAACAGATTGTTTTGTAGATATTCGATGTTTCTTAACTTTGATTGTCTAATCTTGTTGTCAACGTCGGGATTTTTATTTGTTCCTTCCTGTGCTTGTCTTTTGGTGTTCTCATTTTAGGTGAGTTTTGTTTGAAAAAATAAGTTTTAAAAGGTCCGATATGTAAATGTCAACGATTTGACTTTTAGAGTCGCCAGTTGGTAGATTTAAAATGGTTGTACCAACTCAACCGAAAAAGGTTTGCACAAAGACCCAATGATTGGACACTGTTTAACTGGTCTTGGAAATCGAGAGTCGTTAGGGTTCGGGGGCTTGATTAAAAGGAGGGAAGGTGGTAGGCACCCCACGACTTCCGTGAAAACACGATTACCACCACTTTTCATTTAACTTTTATTTGCGCATGTGTGTGAGTTGGGCCTATGTGCAATTGTCTGGAAGTAATGCTATGCCTCGTTTGCACCTATATACAAAGGGTTTGACTTTTGTATAAAAATTCAATTTTAATAAGATATAGCAGTGAAGTTTTGGAAAACATGTTTTTCAAACCCTTATACTCAATAGTAATTGAGGCCTTTGATACTTCCATTTTATTATGTGTTCGGCTTGATTGATTTTATTTTTGAGATGCGAGGCATCTTCGAGAAAATAAGATACATAGCAATTCCGAACTCCTTGTGGGCATGAGAGCCATCTAAGGATATCCAGACACCGTAGATAATTTACAAGCTGGCTGCAACTAAGAAATGTCCATCGCGGGAACCAAATCTAGATACAGAAGCTGAATCTGTGATCACATGATTCATAGGCTCCCATGAAAGAGTAATATGTACAAAAGATAGAAAAAGAATTAGATTTGAGTAAATCTAAATTATTCTAGCTTCAACGGTTCTAGTTTAGTTACTTTTGAACTGGTCAAAGTTAGAAATAGCCAGATTTAGGCAAATCTATCCCGCAGGCTGAGAGATTAAATATCTACAGTATGAAAGCAGTTAAAGTAGATATTTATATAAAAGCGGTATATATATATATAAGTGGTAAATGGTCACGAAGTAAACTCCAAGCCTGACAGGAAGGTATATATATATATATATATATATATATATATATATATATATATATATACACACACACACACACACATAGATCGATCCAAATTGGAGTCCTGGATCGAGTAAACGGACAATTTTTTTTTGCTTTTTACGCTTTTTTTTAAAACAACTACAAAAAATAATTAATATTTTATGGAATCGAATTTTTCCATATCTGATGTTTTGGGCGTGATTTGGATACCTATACCGAAAAAAATGTATGTACAAATCGCACAGATCGCATGCATATGTTTTGTTATTATGCACTCCAATTCACACCCAAAACATCAGATTATGAAAAAATTTCAATTCCATAAATATTAAATATTTTTTTAGTTGTATAAAAAAAAAAAAAAAAAAGTCCGGGACGGACTAAAATCTCGAAAGCGTCCTGACCGAACGAGACTATATATATATATAAGTCAGAACGCTTTTGGATATTCTATCCAGTGCTCAATCAATTACAACCCTAAATTTATAAATTTAATAAAATCTTAAATGATTTAATAAAGGTTTAATTATAAAACCTAGAATGGGAAATTGAGTATGGATTTAAAATTTTTGTGAAGGATTTGTATGAATTACAAACTGTAAGTGTATATCTGATAGCAAGGTATAGGGTTTTGTGTATGTGCTTATTATGCGTGTACATTATATGGTTAAGGGTCAATTGTTGACCAGATAAGTTGTAACATTAGTAAACTCTAATGTTATCTTAAGAACATCAATGTTCAGTTAAGAAACCCTAGCGATTGGTTAAAAATCCTAATTCCAATTCTAGAAACCCTAATTTTAGTTCCGAGAATCCTAAACCCTTATCGGGAATTTCAAAACCCTAATTGGGAGCTCAAATGCTAAGTATAAAGACTTAAGGGTTAAAAGTTATGGGATATATGTGAAAAGACCAAATTACCATTTTAATTATAGGGAAATTACCAAAATACCTTAGTGAGTGCGAAATGACTAAAATGCCTTTTACTTAATCTTTAAGTAAAAGATTTCTCCAAATCTTGGTGAGTCACCACTTTGGATATTCCATGTGCTCTAAATCTTTACAAATCAGCCAATTGTTGCCACCTTGCAACACCAAGTTCATTGAATCGAAGATTTAAAAGAAAAAAGTTAAGAAAATATCTTTACTTTATTTTCTAACCTAGCCAAGCCTTTTCTCTCTCTAACATCCGAAATTTTGGAGAGAAAGTAAGTGTTATGTTAAGCCAAGACCAACCCTTAGCTTGCCAAGAAAAAAATTCAAAGATCAAAAATTAAAGATTGAGCATTAAAGGTATAAAACCCTAGTTCTATCTAAATCCTTATTATTTATGTTAATGATGTGATTTTCTATTTAGATATGTGTTATAAGATGTTATTTAGTGATCTATGATGTTATATCATAGATCCATAACATCTAGGTGAAAGTAGTATGCACACAAGCCAATCATGTTTGATGATAAAGCATATACTTTGTAACAATCTTATTCATTTATTAATAAAAAGTATTAATTTATTAAAGGCTTTTAATTATCTACATGATGCTGTTTTATAATATGTGATAAACCCATAGTTTTAAGCAATGCTTTTAGAATAATGATGATGATCATTCTAATGAGATCTAAATTCTTAGAAAGCTTAAAACTAAAATAGTTCCCAATCGTTGGATTACTAAATTGGGGATTAGTGAATCCGGATAGATTGGTACATACGTTGCTTGCTCATTGGATGAGGATGATTGATCTCATGATCATTTGTGTGGAGACACTAAAGCAAGTATGTAGTCGCTTATTGAGAATAAGTTCATCGAACGTGGCTCGCTAAGGAATACCTAATGGAGTTTTATTTGCTGTCAATAGGAATTTCTGTAGTGATAGTAAGTACAAGTAATCCTTGGACTTGAGATCATCATAGTATCTTGTGTATGATGAGTTATACTTTGACTTATTCCTTAAGACCCTTAGGGTATATCAAAGGGTATGCTTGGGTATAATAAGTTATACATGGAGATAATGTATGATCAATAAAGAATCTACCACTTCTAATAAAAGAAGAGAAATGTCCTATGTGATTCGATAAATGACAACCCAAAGAGTCCTTGGTTAAGGCGTAATGAAATTAGAAAGGAGTTTCTAATTTGCATTATTTGGAGTCATGCATCTAAGGATCGAAATACATATAATTAAATAAAATAAGACTTGACAAAGAATTCCATGTCTTATATTTAATTGGGACATTGTATGGTGGAAGGATTGAATTGACTGCAACTATTTACTCAAAGGTTCTTTTATGATTAATGTTGAAATCTATATTATCTCGGAAAGTCGTTGATCGCTAGAGAGGCTTTTATCCCTATTGTAGAATAAATATTATTTATTTAAATAAATTAATTTTTAATTTATTTATTTAAATAAGATTAGAATTGTTCTAATTGATTTATTCACAAATAGGTTTAATATGGAGAACCTAAAGGGTCACACCATAAAAGGAAGAATAATTATTTAAGAAGTTAATGGCATAATCGTAATAATATGTTAAGTATATTTAATTTAATCTATGGTGATAGAATAAACTAAATAGCTTAATATTTATTATTTAATATTTTAGAAATATTAAATATAAATTAATAAGAGAGTCTTATTAATATTATTACAATTATTATTATTTTAATTTCTAAAAGAGTTTAGGAATTAATTTAATATAAGTACTCGCATTTATTCCTAATTGGATTAGGAAGGAAAATTAGTTAAAGGAGTTTAATTAATTATCCCTAATAAGATTAGGGAGCTTAATTAATTAAAAGAATTTAATTAATTAAATAAAACTCAATTCCTTAATTGTTAAGGTGGGTTGCCCACATCTATAAATAAGAGGAGTCTTATTATGGGTGTTGGGGGTTGTTGACTTTGACAACTACGTAATAATTCCAATTTGTTGGGAGAGTACACCTTTTCTATAGAGATAGAAAAACTAGGGTTTATCCAACTACCCTTCTTCTTGAATTTTCTTCTTCTTTGGTGGATCACCTCTAGAGGCCAAACATATGGGTGGCTAACGTTGATCAAAGGAAGGAACCAAACCCGGTGGATTCAAGTTGAACGCGAAAGGATTTGGAGGTAAACTTGTACCTGAGGAAGCTCGATCTTCAAGGGTATGATTTTATTCTTTATCTTTTCGTTTAATTAATAATTATGCATAAAGGGTGATCCGGGTATATGGTTTGTAAATTTTTAAACTCTGATTTTTACTCGCTTCTGCTTAATTTTTGCAATTTGATTGCATTCATGAATATTACAAACCTAACACTAGGTACATTAAATTATGATTTTTAGTAACTGACCAAAAACCCTAATTTGTGGTCTGACAACCATATGTCAGGGCCTCTAGATCTCAACCTGTTAGATGTTAGGATGGCTAAGTGTATCATTGATATTCTATGCCATGAGGAGAGTATACTGGAAGTGGAATCAAGTCCATAACATGTCTAGATCTCAAGTTATTCAAGGTTAAACATGGTTGACCAACCATGGAATCTAAAAATCTAGGCAACCCAGAAACCCAAAATTGTCTGACAAGGTTTTGATAGGCTTAGATCTTGCTGTTGTTAAGGTTTTGGACCATGCGAGTGTATCATTGATATACTCTGACATATAGACTACACAACCATTACACTAGAACACCCAGATCATGAACAAAATCAAAGATATGATGGTCAAACAAAGGTTGACCAACTGCCTGATGAAGATTTCTGGAAAACCCAGAATCTTCAAGAACAGCTTCTGACACTACTTTGACCGGCCTATATCTTTCTGTTGTGATGTTGTTAGGCTACAAAATTGTATTACTTTTGTACCTTGAGATACATACTACATAGTTTGTAATACTTTAACACAATGAGTAAACCCAGAATCCAAGTTAGAAATCTCCAAAATAGGACCCTTACACTGTTTTCATTTTCTGGGTACGTAACCGAGAAAATGAAGAACAACTCTGACAAGCTTTTTGATGGCCTATAACTTACTGTTGTGATGTAGTTTGGCCATGAAACTTGTTTGTGCTTGTAGTATTACATCAATACTACATAGTTAGTACACTTTTAAGCCCAGAAAACAACTTGAACATAGAATTAAATGAGATCAAAGTAGGTACCTTGGTGACTGAACATGAATCTTCTTAAGGGCTCAAGAACACATATAGCAACAGTTTTGTCACTATAGACCCCTTTAGTGATAGTCTTGATAAAAAAAAATGCATTATTTTATTTTAATAGTTAGAATAAAATGAATAATAATTATGAAAAATTCATAATTAATTTGTGAAAATTATTTTAAAGCATTTAAATTGATTTTTAATAATTTGGGATATATTTCATTAATATTTTATTAATTTAAATATTAATGATATTTATTTTATTTAATATTTATATTAAATAAATTACTTTAAAATAATTTTAATATTTTAAAAATCATTTGAAGATATATTAAACTGTTGGAAAATATTTTAAGTTATTTTGAATGACTTTTAATATTTTGAGATGAATTTCATTAATAATTTAATATTAATGACAATAATTTATTTAATAAATGTATTAAATAAATTATGGAAAAATGGTTTTAATGTTTTAAAAATCATATAAAAATGATTTAAAGGTTTTAAGTTATAAAACATAACTTTTAATATTTTATCATGACATACATTAATATTTTAATATTAATGGAAGTTATTTAATAATGGTTTTAAATGTTTTAAAATCATTTAAATGTGATATTAAGGTATTAAAAATACTTTGAGATATTATAAATAACTTATAATATTATGTTGAGTATTTTATTAATATTTGAAATTAAATAAATATTAATGATAATAGAATTATGTGGTATTTAAATCATATAAATATAATATTTATGATTGAAAAATCATTATAAATGATAATAATTAATTGAAAATTATTATGAGCTTTTGAAAAATATTTTGACTAACAAATAAATTATCTAAGATAATATTTGTCGACGTCGGGATTTTTATTTGTCCCTTTTATGTTCTTTGTCTTTTGGTGTTCTCATATTAGGTGAGATTCATTTGAAAAAATAAGTTGTGAAAAGATCCGACATGTATATGTCGATAATTGGACTGTAATAGTCGCCAGTTGATATTTTTGAATGGTTGTACCAACTCAACCGAAAATGGTTTGCACATAGACCAAGTGATGTGACACTGCGTAGCTGGTCTGTGAAATTTTGATTTGTTAGGGTCTGGGGCCTTGGTTATGCGAGGGGAAGGTGTTAGGCAACCCCCCCCCCCCTGACATCCGTGGTAACACAGTGATCTCTACTTTTCATTTTAAATATTTATCTGAATGTGTGTGTGTAGGTCTATGTGCAATTATCTGGAAGTAGTATTATGCCTCGTTTGCACCTATATACAAAGGGTTTGAATTTTGTATAAAAGTTCAGTTTTAACAAGATATAGCAGTGCTATTTTGTAAAAGAGGTTTTTCAAACCCTTATGCTTAATAGTAATTGAGACCTTTGATACTTCTATTTTATTATATGTTTGGCTGAATTGCTTTTATTTTCGAGATGCGAAGCATCTTCGAGAAAATAGGATAAAAAGTAGTGCCAAACTCCTTATGGGCATGGGAGCCGTCTAAGGAAATTCAAACACCGTGAATAATTTACAAGCTGGTCACAACTGAAAATGTCCATCACGGGAACCGAATCTAGATTCAGGAGACTGAATCTGTGATCACATGATTCCTAGGCTCACATGATGATGTAATTTGTATGAAAGTTGTAAATAGTTATATATATATATATAAGCTGTAAATATATATATGAACGATTAACCGCCACGAAGTAAACTCCAGACGGGACTAAATGTAAATATATATATAAAAACGATCAACCGCCACGAAGTAAACTCCAGGCGGGACTAAATGTAAATATATATATGTATAAAAATAGTAAATGGCCACGAAGTAAACTCCAGACCTGACAGAAATGTAAATATATATATATAAGCGGTAAACGCGCCGGATATAAATACAGGCTCAATCAAACATAGTTTGATGATAACAATATATATATATATAAGTATTTATATATATAAAAGTAGTAAACGCTCTAAATATTATATTTAGGCTCAATCGAGATAACTCGATAATATATATATAAGCAATAAAAGCCACAACATAATTCTCAATGTGAATAATTGTGTGTGAACAAAAGTGGAGAAAGGCTTTAAGAAATTTGAAAAGGCTTACAGTGGGCTGCCAAAGAAGACTTCAAATAGCTTTAAATGAATGAAAACTCAGTTTCCACCAGTAGAATGTAGCAAAATATAAGCTCACAAGTGTTTGAAATGAGAAAGCACTAAGTTTATAGTGTGTACAGAGCAAAATGGACAGGGCTTCCTCGCCTTTTTTCTCTTACAAATGGCCACCCCAAGCCCTCTCTTTATAGAGGGGGGCAGCAGTAATACTGAGTAGTGGGTACCCTGTGCTCTGTGGGCCCCGTAAATCTCAAAGTACACGTTAGATGCAACGCGTTGTCGCTTCGAACCTTCATAACTTCCAATCCGGGCATCCGATGGAGGTGTATAATACCTTTTTAGAATGTTGTTGTCGAGAGCTACATAATGAAATGGGATAAGAGGTTGTACGAAGTCAGGAAGATTGGTCCATGCCCATGTCGTCAAGTCTTCAAATTCTATCTGGTGTGTTGTCTTGTGTAGTAGTCACTCGGGATTAGAGCAATGGTTCTTGTAGGACACTTCTGTGTAGCATGTAGGTTGAAATGTAGTTGAGACAGCGTGAATGTTGGATAGAGGTGGCAAAATGATGATTTTTCCCCTCACTGGGGTTATATCTGGTTTTGAGCTGATTTAGAAGTCGTTGTTCAGGGTTATCTTTGAGATTGGGCTGCTGTAAGTGCTAAATGTCCTCAGGGTTATCTCTGAGGTGTGCATGACCTCCCGGGGTTATCTTCGGGTTTGGGACTGAGTGCCTCGGGGCTATCACCGAGGTTGAAGCAGATTGATGGGGATTAAAATGAGCTTTTCCGGGGTTATCTTCGGAGTTGCACCTGCATTCCTCGAGGGAGTTTTCGAGGTTGGAACTGAAACTTCCGGGGTTGTCTCCAGGGTTGGAACTGAGTATCTCAGGGTTGTCTCCAAGATAGGAAAGACTGAATATCCCGGTGTTATCTCCGGGATGGTAAACTGAGTATCCCGAGGTTGTCTCCAAGACTGAAACTGATTTGACCTCCAGTGTGATGCTCCCAAAATAGGTATACATAACCCATTCTGAGTCGCCAAATACATGGTACAGAATTTAAATATAAACTTCCTTATATAATACGATAAAAACGTAACTGAGAGATTTTACACTAATATTGTCTAGTAGACAATATTTAAACTCAAATGGAGTCCTCATTACAATGATTATCATACTATTTTATAAAATAGTGAGGACTACTATGTACCGCCATCTCGATCGTCACTCCATTCCCCGACTAGTCCTGGCTACGTTCTCATTTCTCAAGAGAACAATGAAAGCAAAAGGGTGAACTCAACTAGCCCAAGAATACAAGCGCCCCCAAATCCGTGTATCTTCCAACCCGACTGGATGGTGCTATATCTTGTCTGACATTCATACATTCATTCAATTGAAAAGTCTCAAAAAACGAATATACCCTCTATATATTTAAAGTAATATTTTTATATTTCCCAAGTTCTAAACCCATTACAAAGGTTCTTTGTCATAATATCAGTTACATTACAACAATAGACCTATACTATTACAAAAGCGACTTAGAAATCTCCCTTAGTTTTTCCTTTATCTTTTCACGATCCTTGGGGACGTTCGATCTTGCATTTGCATTCATATGGTTCAAGCAAGAGTGAGCATAACTAGCTCAACAAGTATAACAATTTAATAACAACATGCTTGACACATACAAATCGTATATCTTCGATAACTGAACAATAGTTATGAAGTACTATTGATAATTCAAAATAGCACTTCATCTTTTCTTTCAAAATATTTTCCAATAACAACAGTATTAGTAAAACATTCACTCCGGTCAAAGACCTCGAGTATTCATTCTTTACTTGGAAAGGACAACCTGGATGCAAATTCGTAAGCTCGATATTACTTACGAGCACTTCTAGGTGATCAGCCTATTATACTCTATGTTGATCAACACTACATCTGTTAAACTTATGTACGTTTAAGCATTTGGCAACCTCACGTGCCTGTCGTTTTATCGACAAAACATTTGTTTAACATTTCAGTCTTCTTTTGAAAACCATATCAAGTAGTTGACAAAAGATAGCAACATTTGATAATACATGAATAGATTATCAATACATCAAGTCTAGCCAAAGGAATTGGCTTCAACATCATCATAACTCAATTCATGCGAAAGAATACATGAACCTCAAAAACTTGTTCAGATTGAACTGAGACAAGAGTTAGAATACTTGCCTTTAGCGTACCTTTACGGTGTTTTAACTTTATATTTAAGTCGTTCAAGTCAAGTCTCTACAATACATGATCACATAATGCCTTACATTAGGTCACATATAATCAAGTATGTATATGACTATATCATACTCTTTATTTCAATCTAATTGTGTACTAGATTCAATTACTATTCGTTCCAGTTTGTCATTTACCATTGCATTTATATTTGACTAGGCTATCTTAACCTTTACATTACATTCCTTAAGGTTTTAACAAAGTTTAACAATGTTACATTACCTCCCTTAAGTTATGTTTACTTCCATTTCTTTTTCTTTGACTTAGAAAATTTCCTTACTATCTTTGTTACGAGACTAGTGGCTGCGGCTGATTTATACTTACATCTCGTCTTTGGCTGAGCCTTATTCATCTCGACCCGGACTTGGTGGCTGGCGCACTTATTGAACTAAGGTTCGTGATTGCATGCGAACGAACTCTGCGATATCTTTCGATTCTTTATTCATGTGCCATGCATGGGTCTTTTTCCTAGGGTTGGCGCCATGGCTGACTCTGTGCACCAGATAATAATTTCAGTTTTGAAATTTTGTGAACTTCCCGGACGCATAACTTTTTCGTTATAAGTCCGAATTGGCTTGTTCAAAAGCCTACGGTTCACAATTTACGTACTCTACATGACCATTCAAGAATTTATCTATTTGACTTTGTTCGCTAAAAATTCACTTATTGGTTTATTTTTAACGTACATGATAAACGTTCGTGAACGTTCAACGCTCGTTTCTTCGTTCTATGTCGGAATCCGGTCATTTTGGAGTCCGCAACTCTCAAATGCCAATTATGACTTGTCTCTATTGGAAAACAAAGGTTTTGTGATCCAATACAAAATTTGACTTTCATTCCGAGAATTTTACGTATTCGACGTTTATCGTCCAATCGTGCAAATTCCGGCAATTCTTCATTCTTATGATTTGTTCAACATTACAAATGACTTCCATTCATCATGTGAACATTTTAACATCCTTAATACAAAAACTTATATTCATGGTTGAATTTTTGGACTTATTCTTCGAGAGCTCATAACTTGTCAAATTATAAACTACTTAAGATTTGATTATTTATGACTTATGACAATTAAAGTTTCTTAACCATCATTTCTCATATGTTCTCAACATATAACTTAACTTAGGTATACATGATACATATAATCATATAAGTTCTTTTACATTCATTTCATTTCTCTTAATAAACTTCTTACAAGTTCATATTATTTTCACATAAGTTTATAACTCATGCTAGCTTAAATGACTTATTACCAACTTAATTGGCTTAAGTTCATTACTTACTCATTCATGTTTCTTAATCCCACTTTTCTTATCATCTATCATGATAGAGATAGAAGATATTTGGAGAAGAAGTCTTACTTTAGAAGTCTTTGATAAGTAGCTTCTTCTTTTCTTGGCTTATGGAAGTGACTTATTTGCAACTTAATCTCTCTAACACTTAAGCACTTTGTGATGTCTAGATTATTTGAGCAACCAACAAATGGCTTTGCAAGCTTTTTCTATTTATAAATTTCCAAGGTTAGGGTAGTTTAGTCTTTAAAACATCCCACCTCCTTAAACCACCTCCTTCTTATTCATTACTTTGCGAGGCTGACTTAAATCCTACACTTGGTCATTACTCTTTAGTCTTGGTCAATACTCCTACTTGATCATCACACTTACTTGATCACCACATCACTTGGTCACCACACATTCAACCATATTAATATGGTTTGCCCCATGGGTCAACCAATTTATTGGACTTTAGTTTTGGGCTTGGATTAATAAATCCTTTGGGCTTTGCATTAATAAACACTTATTGGTTCATTAATAATAGTTGAGCCTCTCCCTTTAATTCATTTGGACTTGTCCCTAATTATTAATCAATCATCCAAGTCCATTAACATTTCTTAATACATATTGTTGATGTATTTTCGTATTCTAATTCTTATAGAATTTATATACGGTATTTCATCATTCATATCAACTCGTATAATACTTCGTATTATACTCGTTTTCATTACTTTGTACAATACCAACGTATCATACCATTATTACTTATTTCTTAACACTTCGCTTTACTTAACATTTATAAATTAAGTCCACAAGCGATTTATTACATTTTCTATAACTAGATTTTTATTACATAATCCATCTTACCTTGTTATTCTATCATTACATATTTCTGGAAACTTAAAATTATATCCGAGCAAATCTGGAGTGAATAGTGTTTTTCGGAAAATTTCTCGGAAAACTTTTATTTTCGTCTTGGAAATTCAAACACTTTAATTTATCACGTAGCCCAAATACTACGATATTCTAACATCAATAGGTTATCTGATGACAACCATCTTGATAACACATGGAATATGATTTTATTATTATTTAACTTAATAAAATCATTTTACAATAAGATCCGAATTTCTCGGTCGTTACATTCTTCCCCCCTTATAAAGATTACATCCCCGAATCTCGTCTTACTTTAATCGAATAGATGAGGAAAATTTTTCTTCATCTTTTCTTCTAGTTCCACGTTGCTTCTTGACGTCGTGGTTCTTCCATATTACCTTTCTTGATGGTATTACCTTGTTCTCTCGAACTTGTTCCTTTCTATCAATGATGCGCATCGGCGACTCTTCATAGGTTAAGTCTTTCTCGATATGAATCGGTTATACTCGATTACATGCTTATTAGTAAGCTTATATGGACGTAATCTGAATCACGTGAAATCGTTATGTATTCATTCTAGATGCGGAGGTAATGCTACCATATAAGCTACCTCTCCCACCCGGTTTAATACTTCAAAAGGTCCTATAAACCTTGGACTTAACTTTCCTTTCTTTCCAAAGCGTATCTTTCTTTTCCAGGGAGATACATTTAGAAACACATACGAGCCCACCTCAAACTCTCGATTTAATCTATATGAGTTAGCATACTTTTTCTGTCTATCCTGAGCTGTGATGAGACGCATTCGAATTAACTTTACCACATCCACTGTTTGCTGCACCAATTCTGGTCCTAGCATCCAGCATTCTCCCACCTCATCCCAACACAAAGGTGTTCTGCATTTTCTCAAATACAGAGCTTCATACGGCGGCATACCTATGCTTGCATGATAACTGTTGTTATATGTAAACTCTACTAGTGGTATGTGATCATCCCAACTACCCTTGAAATCCATGACACAAGACCTCAACATGTCTTCTAACGTCTGAATTGTTCTTTCGCTCTGCCCATCAGTTTGTGGATGATAAGTCGTGTTTAACCTCAGCCGTTTTCCCAACTGCACTTGCAAACTCCTCCAAAAGTTCGATGTGAATCGTGAATCATAATCTGACACAATCGATATCGGTACTCCATGTCTGGAAATGATTTCCTTGACATAAAGTTTAGCTAACTGGTCTAAGTTATACTTGACCCTAAATGGAAAAAAGTGAGCCGACTTCGTCAACCGGTCCATTATTACCCAAATCGAATCGTACCCTTTTTGTGTCGTCGGAAGTACCACCACGAAGTCCATCGTGATATGCTCCCACTTCCAGTCTGGAATTTCCAATGACTGTAATAAACCACTGGGTCGTTGATGTTTGGCCTTAACTTTTTGACAAGTTAAGCACTTACTCACATACTCTACTATTTCTCTCTTCATGTTTGGCCACCAAAAACTCTGTCGAAGGTCTTGATACATCTTAGTGCTACCAGGATGTATCAAGTACCTCGAACTATGAGCTTCTTGTAACACTTTCTCCTATAATTCCGTCTCATTCGGAATCAAAATTCTTCCCTCAAATATTAATAATCCCTCATTATCAAGACTATACTTAACCTCTTCCTTCTCGGATAACCGCTTTTTCATTTGGTTACACTCATCCGCCTTGAGTTGTACCTCCTTGATCCTTTCTACGATGGTAGATTGCATCTTCGTCGCAAAGAGTAATTACCCCGAATCGCTCGGCATCTTCACTTTTATTTCCATCCTAGCCATCTCTGTTATTAACTCCTTTTGAGCTGTTAACATAGACAACTTTTCCCGACCCTTCCTACTTAAGGCGTCGGCAACTACATTGGCTTTTCCAGGGTGATACAAGATTTCACAATTATAATCCTTTATCAACTCTAGCCATCTTCTCTATCTCATATTCAACTCCTTCTGAGTGAAGATATACTTTAGACTTTTATGGTTCGTATATATCTCACATTTTTCCCCATAAAGATAATGCCTCCATATCATTAGGGCAAACACTACCGCTGCCAGTTCTAGATCATGAGTAGGATAAACTTTCTCATAATCCTTCAATTGCTTAGAGATGCATACGCAATGACTTTGCCATCTGCATAAGCACACAACCAAGTCCTCTATATGAAGCATCACTATACACTACAAAATTTCCGTGTCATACGGTAATGACAAAGCAGAGGAGCTTCACTTAATCTTTTCTTGAGTTCTTGAAAATTGTCTTCACATTTATCAATCCATCGTATTTCACCGTCTTCCTTGTTAAATTAGTCAGCGAGGTAGCTATCTTCAAAAAATCTTGGATAAATCTTGATAGTACCCGACTAACCCTAGGAAACTCCGCACCTCGATTCGGCGTTTTCGGTTGTTCCCAATTCATTCTTGCTTCCACCTTCATTTGGATCACTTTGAAATCCCTCTTGGTCGATGATATGACCTAAAAGCGTACCTTTTCGACCAAAATTCACATTTGGTGAATTTAGCATATAACTTCTCCTTCCTTAGTGTCTCAACACTAATCTTAAGTGTTCGACATGATCTTACGGCATCTTAGAATAGACTAGAATATCATCGATAAACACACTGACGAACTTGTCCAAATATAATTTGAACACTCTGTTCATCATGTCCATAAATCGCGGGTGCATTAGTCAACCCAAATGACATCACCAAAACTTCGTAATGACCAACGCGAGTCACGAATGCGATCTTTGGTACATCTTCCTTCCTAACCTTCAACCGATGATACCCGTCTGCAAATCTATTTTAGAAAAATACTTTACCCCTTTTAATTGATCAAAGAGATCATCTATCCTGAGCAATGGGTATTTATTCTTTATCGTTAACTTGTTCAACTCTCAATAGTCGATACAAAGCAGTAACGATCCATCTTTCTTTTTGACAAACAACACCGGTGCTCCCCACGGCGAAACACTTGGTTGAATGTACTTCTTATCCAATAGCTCCTGTAGCTAAACCATTAGTTCTTTCATTTCCACAGGCGCCATACGATACGGTGCCCTTGAGACCGGTGCCATTCCTGGCACAGTGTCTATCACATATTTGATCTCCCTATCCAGCGGTAAACCCGGTAACTCACTTGGAACAATAGATCTATGAATTCATTTACTATAGGTATTTGTTCCATGGTTGCTCCCACTCTCTGGGTATCAACAACATGGCATAGGTAATCTACACAACCCTTTCTTAAAAGTTTTCTAGTTTGTGTCATCGTAAGGCAACACGGACGTCCCGATAATTTACTACCGTAAAATACTACAGGAGTTTGCTTCAACGTCCTGATACTCACACATTTCTTTTGGCAATCTATAATTGCTCCATGGTTAATCAACTAATCCATTCGAGAATTACGTGAATTCTCCTAACTTTATCGGTATTAAATCTACCGATAACTTACAACCACGTACATCTACGCAACAACTCCTATGAATATCTTGACATGAATTATCTCTTCGTTTGCTACCTTAATGTTTAAAGGTATAGGCAATTTTTGGGAAATAATTCTAGTCGTCTAGCAAAATCACATGCTATAAACGAACAAGTAGCACCCGAATCAAATAGCACATATGCATTCATATTATTGATCAGAATAATACCTGCAACTACATCCCCTGATGCCACCGCATCTTGGACCGTCATATTAAAGGTGCGGGCCATTGATTTCCCCGGCTAAGTTGGACCACTAATAGCTAACTTCCCGCTATTAGGTCCCTTATTTCATTCTATCCCCTTCTTCGGGCAGTTCGTTGCTATGTGATCAGTTGATCCACATACAAAGCATCCATGATTCTTCTTCGGATTGGGACAGTTAGGCGAATGTGCCCTTCCTGTCCACAATTATAACATACCGCCTTACCTTTGAGATAGACTCCTAAGTGAGTCTTTTCACTTGAGTTTCTGAGGCCTCCATCCTCCTCTTGGAGTCCCCTTGTTTCGCTCTCCGGTATTCCCGAGTTAAAGCCCTTTTTCTTACGGCCAGCCGCCACTTCCTTTGGCTCCCTCGGTCTTGGTTCCTCCATCAACCCTACCTTTGGTCTTCTTATCTCTGTGGTACTGGCTAAGAGCCTCATTCCCACCTTCGACAATTATTTCCTTTTCTAGTATGGTTCCAAAGGAAGTACTTTGGAACGCAGAGATCTTGACTATAGAGCGGGGTTTCAAGCCACCTTTCGAACCTTCTAGCCTTTCTCACTTTAGTGTCCACTTGATGTGGAGCGAATCATGCCAGTTCATTAAACTTGGCAGCATACTGGGGAAGTGTCATATCCCCTTGTCTCAATTCTAAAAACCTCATCTCCATCCTCCCTTGCATACTCGTGGGAAAATAGTTCTCGAAGAAAATCTCCTTGAACCTCTCCCACGTTAGGTTTCCTATATCGGCCCTAGCCTAGTTTGCCTCCCACCAGAAGTTGGCCTCTCCCTTCATCAAATAGGTTGCAAAGGCAACCTTTTGACCCTACTCAACATTTTTTATTACAAATGCTTTCTCGATTTCTTTTACCCATGTTTGGGCTTCTATAGGGTCTGTAGTTCCCTTGAACTCTGGCGGACCTACACTTCTGAAATCCTTAAAAGTAGTAGCTCGTACTACTCCAGGAATTACGAGTACATTAGCCCCTGTTCTATTAAATGCAGTCGTTAAAAGATTAACGAACTCCTGCATTGGATTAACCGGACCACCCTCCGGTTGGTTAACATTAGCGCCCTAATTTCGTTGTCTCCTTCTTGGCGGCATTTTGCTGTTAAGAAAACAACACATCATTATTACTTTATTCTTGTTGGTTTGTTATTGTTTATAATAAAACAACAACTCATACTCATTACTCAACATATTCCATAAAAAGATTTATATTGATTAATAACTTGTAGTATAACACTACATTGTTTACATTACTCAGCCTTAGCTGATTACATTACCATTCCGCAATTACTTTCCAAAAATTGGGATTTATAAAAGACTACCCTTTGTTATAGAAAAGAGGGTTTTACGTCACTACTAGATACATAATATTTACATATCTATTCTACTCTAGCTATTGCTAGATTACATCTGTCGTAAGGCATTCTCAAAATCATTTTACGCCAAACCGCAATAACATCTCTCTTGATGGTATGGCGAGTCCGTCTCGCTTCTACACGATATCCGACTACTGCTGCTTTGAAATCTACATGAGAACTCCTATGAATATAGGACATCCTCTCCAACATCCGCTTCTTAGTCTTTAGCTCCTGCTTGAGCTCAAAGACTTCTCCTCTCAAATCTCGGACTTTGTCCATAGCTAGGACTCTATCATCATGCTCCTCTTCCCATATTCCTTCCATACTAGTCTTGTCCTCACGGACAGCTCAGAGTTCCTCTTTCAACTCCTTAACCTCTTGGCAGTAATGGACATTCCTATCCAATACCGACATAAACAGTGCCTTCATTGATTCCCCCGTAGACATTTCCTCTATAGGTGGCAACTGGGTCTCTGTAGGTAGAACCTGGTCAAAGGACATCACGTCCACCTCCTCCTCTAGCATGCCATCAAATATAGACATGTAGTCTAAGTAAATGCGAGTCTCCAGGCTCGATGGTCACCAACTCTGGTTCTACGACTACGGGATTTGGTAGTATCTCTACCCGATTAACTGAATCCTAACTAACTACATGTATATCTCTATACATATCATTTTCTCCTGACATCTACAATAAAACAATATTGTTTGATTAGTACACGTCAGTAAAATAATAGAAATACATAACATAATATAATGCATTTTTATAAGGTTACTTTCTATCTTTTACTTCTTTATTCTTTCATAAGGTTATGACTTAAGGTTCTACTTTCCCCTTTAAGTTTATAACCTAGGCTTTGATACCAACTTGTAGCGCCCCCAAATCTGGGTATCTTCCAACCCGACAGATGGTGTTATACTGTACAACATTCATACATTCATTCAATTGAAAAGTCTCGAAAAACGAATATACCCTCTATATATTTAAGTAATATTTACATTTCCCAAGTTCTAAACCCATTACAAAGGTTCTTTTGTCATAATATCGATTACATTACAACAATAGACCTATACTATTACAAGGCGAGTTAGAAATCGCGCTTTAGCTTTTCCTTTATCTTTTCACGATCCTTGGGACGTTCGATCTTAGTTGCATTCATATGGTTCAAGCAAGAGTGAGCATAACTAGCTCAACAAGTATAAAAATTTAATAACAACATGCTTGACACATACAAATCGTATATCTTCGATAACTGAACAATAGTTATGAAGTACTATTGATAATTCAAAATAGCACTTCATCTTTTCTTTCAAAATGTTTTACAATAACAACAGTATTAGTAAAACATTCACTCCGGTCAAAGACCTCGAGTATTCATTCTTTATTGGAAAAGGACAACACGGAAGCAAATCCGTAAGCCCGATATTACTTACGAGCACTTCTAGGTGATCAGCCTATTATACTCTATGTTGATCAACACTACATCCGTTAAACGTATGTACGTTTAAGCATTTGGCAACCTCACGTGGTTGTCGTTTTATCGACAAAACATTTGTTTAACATTTTAGTCTTCTTTTGAAAACCATATCAAGTAGTTGACAAAAGATAGCAACATTTGATAATACATGAATAGATTATCAATACATCAAGTCTAGCCAAAGGAATTGGCTTCAACTTCATCATAACTCAATTCATGCGAAAGAATACATGAACCTCAAAAACTTGTTCAGATGGAACTGAGACAAGAGTTAGAATACTTGCCTTTAGCGTCTGCTATGGTGTTTTAACTTTATATTCAAGTCGTTCAAGTCTTTCAAGTCGCTACAATACATGATCACATAATGCCTTACATTAGGTCAAATATAATCAAGTATGTATATGACTATATCATACTCTTTATTTCAATCTAATTGTGTACTAGATTCAATTACTATTCGTTCCAGTTTGTCATTTACCATTGCATTTATATTTGACTAGGCTATCTTAACCTTTACATTACATTCCTTAAGGTTTTAACAAAGTTTAACAATGTTACATTACCTCCCTTAAGTTATGTTTACTTCCATTTCTTTTCTTTGCACTGAGAAAATTTCCTTATTATCTTTGTTCTGAGGCTGGCGCTGCTGCGCCAGATTTGTACTTACATCTCGCATTGCGGCGCGAGCCTTATTCATCTCTAACCCGGACTTGGCGCTGCGGCGCCACTTATTGAACTAAGGTTCACGCTGCGGCGAACTCTTGCGATATGCTCGATTCTTTGCTTTTTTTGCATGGCTTGGTCTTTTTTTGCCTAGGCGTTGGCATAGGCCAACTCTGTGCACCAGATAATAATTTCAGTTTTAAAATTTTGTGAACTTCCCGGACGCATAACTTCTTCGTTATAAGTCCGAATTGGCTCGTTCAAAAGCCTACGGTTCAAAATTTATGTACTCTACATGACCATTCAAGAATTTTATCTATTTGACTTTGTTTGCTAAAAATTAACCTATTGGTTTATTTTTAACGTAAACGATAAATGTTCGTGAGCGTTCGGCCTTTCGTTTCTTTCGTTCTAAGTCGAAATCGGTCATTTTCGAGTCCATGACTCTTAAATGCCAATTATGACTTGTCTCTATTGGAAAACAAAGGTTTTGTGATCCAACACAAAATTTGACTTTCATTGAGAGAATTTTACGTATTCGGACGTTTATCGTCAATCGTGCAAATTTCGCAATTCTTCATTCTTATGATTTGTTCAACATTACAAATGACTTCCATTCATCATGTGAACATTTTAACATCCTTAATACAACAACTTATATTCATGGTTGGATTTTTGGACTTATTCTTTAAGAGCTCATAACTTGTCAAATTATAAACTACTTAAGATTTGATTATTTATGACTTATGACAATTAAAGTTTCTTAACCATCATTTCTCATATGTTCTCAACATATAACTTAACTTAGGTATACATGATACATATAATCATATAAGTTCTTTTACATTCATTTCATTTCTCTTAATAAACTTCTTACAAGTTCATATTATTTTCACATAAGTTTATAACTCATGCTAGCTTAAATGACTTATTACCAACTTAATTGGCTTAAGTTCATTACTTACTCATTCATGTTTCTTAATCCCACTATTCTTATCATCCTATCATGATAGAGATAGAAGATATTTGGAGAAGAAGTCTTACTTTAGATGTCTTTGATATGTAGCTTCTTCTTTTCTTGGCTTATGGAAGTGACTTATTTGCAACTTAATCTCTCTAACACTTAAGCACTTTGTGATGTCTAGATTATTTGAGCAACCAACAAATGGCTTGCAAGCTTCTTCTATTTATAGAATTTCCAAGGTTAGGGTAGTTTAGTCTTTAAAACATCCCACCTCCTTAAACCACCTCATTACTATTCATTACTTGCAAGGCACAACTTAAATCCTACACTTGGTCATTACTCTTTAGTCTTGGTCAATACTCCTACTTGATCATCACACTTACTTGATCACCACACATTCAACCATATTAATATGGTTTGCCCCATGGGTCAACCAATTTATTGGACTTTAGTTTTGGGCTTGGATTAATAAATCCTTTGGGCTTTGCATTAATAAACACTTATTGGTTCATTATTAATAGTTGGGCCTCTCCCTTTAATTCATTTGGACTTGTCCTTAATTATTAATCAATCATCCAAGTCCATTAACGTTTCTTAATACATATTGTTGATGTATTTTCGTATTTTAATTCTTATAGAATTTATATACGGTATTTCATCATTCATATCAACTAGTATAATACTTCGTATTATACTCGTTTTCATTACTTTGTACAATACCAACGTATCATACCATTATTACTTATTTCTTAACACTTCGCTTTACTTAACATTTATAAATTAAGTCCACAAGCGATTTATTACATTTTCCATAACTAGATTTTTATTACATAATCCATCTTACCTTGTTATTCCATCATTACGTATTTCTCGGAAACTTAAAATATATAACTTGAAAGCAAATCTGAGATGAATAGTGTTTTTCAGAAAAATTTCTCGGAAAACTTTTATTTTTGTCTTGGAAATTCAAACACTTTAATTCATCTACGTAGCCCAAATACTACGATATTCTAACATCAATAGGTTATACAATGACAACCATCTTGATAACACATGGAATATGATTTTATTATTATTTAACTTAATAAAATCATTTTACAATAAGATCCGAATTTCTCGGTCGTTACATTCTCTCCCCCTTATAAAGATTCTGTCCCCAGAATCTCGTCTTACTTTAAATCAAATAGATGAGGAAATTTTTTCTTCATCTTTTCTTCTAGTTCCCACGTTGCTTCTTCAGCGTCGTGGTACTTCCATATTACCTTTGCTGATGGTATTACCTTGTTCCTCAGAACTTGTTCCTTTCTATCAATGATCTGCATCGGCGACTATTCATAGGTTAAGTCTTTCTCGATATGAATCGGTTCATACTCAATTACATGCTTATTTTTCGGCTTATACGGACGTAATACAGATACGTGAAATACATTATTTATTCGTTCTAGGTCTGGAGGTAATGCTACCATATAAGCTACCTCTCCCACCCGTTTTAATACTTCAAAAGGTCCTATAAACCTTGGACTTAACTTTCCTTTCTTTCCAAAGCTTATCTTTCCTTTCCAGGGAGATACCATTAGAAACACATAAGAGCCCACCTCAAACTCTCGATTTAATCTATGTGAGTCAGCATACTTTTTCTGTCTGTTTGCTGCACCAATTCTGGTCCTAACATCCGGCGTTCTCCCACCTCATCCCAACACAAAGGTGTTCTGCATTTTCTCCCATACAGAGCTTCATACGGCGGCATACCTATGCTTGCATGATAACTGTTGTTATATGCAAACTCTACTAGTGGTAGGTGATCATCCCAACTACCCTTGAAATCCATGACACAAGACCACAACATGTATTCTAACGTTTGAATTGTTCTTTCGCTCTGCCCATCAGTTTGTGGTTGATAAGCCGTGCTTAACCTCAGCTGTGTTCCCAACTGCTCTTGCAAACTCCTCCAAAAGTTCGATGTGAATCGTGGATCACGATCTGACACAATTGATATCGGTACTCCATGTCTGGAAATGATTTCCTTGACATAAATTTTAGCTAATTGGTCTAAGTTATACTTGACCCTAATTGGAAAAAAGTGAGCCGACTTCGTCAACCGGTCCACTATTACCCAAATCGAATTGTACCCTTTTTGCGTCGTCGGAAGTCCCACCACGAAGTCCATCGTGATATGCTTCCACTTCCAGTCTGGAATTTCCAATGACTGTAATAAACCACTGGGTCGTTGATGTTTGGCCTTAACTTTTTGACAAGTTAAGCACCTACTCACATACTCTGCTATTTCTCTCTTCATGTTTGGCCATCAAAAACTCTGTCGAAGGTCTTGATACATCTTAGTGCTACCAGGATGTATCGAGTACCTCGAACTATGAGCTTCTTGTAACACTTTCTCCTTTAATTCCGTCTCATTTGGAATCAAAATTCTTCCCTCAAATATTAATAATCCCTCATTATCAAGACTATACTTAACCTCTTCTTTCTCGGATAACCGCTTCTTCATTTGGTTACACTCATCCGCCTTGAGTTGTACCTCCTTGATCCTTTCTACGATGGTAGATTGCATCTCCATCGCAAAGAGTAATTTCCCCGAATCGCTCGGCATCTTCACTTCTATTTCCATCCTAGCCATCTCTGTTATTAACTCCTTTTGAGCTGTTAACATAGACAACTTTTCCCGACCCTTCCTACTTAAGGCGCTTAAGAACTACATTGGCTTTTCCAGGTGATCTGAGATTTCATAATCATATTCCTTTATCAACTCAAACCATCTTCTCTATCTCATATTCAACTCCTTACGAGTGAAGATATACTTTAGACTTTTATGGTCCAGTATATATCTCACATTTTCCCCATAAAGATAATGCCTCCACATCTTTAGGGCAAACACTACCGCTGTCAGTTCTAGATCATGAGTAGGATAAACTTTCTTATAATCCTTCAATCTGCCGAGATGCATACGCTTAATGACTTTGCCATCTTTGCATAAGCACACAAACAAGTCCTCTACATGCGAAGCATCACTATACACTACAAAATTTCCCGTGTCATCTGGTAATGACAAAACAGGAGCTTCACTTAATCTTTTCTTAAGTTCTTGAAAACTGTCTTCACATTTATCTGTCCGTACGTATTTCACCTTCTTCCTTGTTAAATTAGTCAACGAGGTAGCTATCTTCGAAAAATCTTGGATAAATCTTAGATAGTACCCGGCTAACCCTAGGAAACTCCGCACCTCAGTCGGCATTTTCGGTTGTTCCCAATTCATTACTGCTTCCACCTTCGCTAGATCCACTGAAATCCCCTCTTGGTCAAGGACATGACCTAAAAACTATACCTTTTCCAGCCAAAATTCACATTTGGTGAATTTCGCATAAACATTCTCCTTCCTTAGTGTCTCCAACACTAATCTTAAGTGTTCGACATGATCTTTTGGCGTCTTAGAATAGACTAGAATATCATCGATAAACACCACGATGAACTTGTCCAAATATAATTTGAACACTCTGTTCATCATGTCCATAAATGCAGCAGGTGCATTCGTCAACCCAAATGACATCACCGTAAACTTCGTAATGACCATAACGAGTCACGAATGCGATCTTTGGTACATCTTCCTTCCTAACCTTCAACCGATGATACCCCCGTCGCAAATCTATTTTAGAAAAATACTTTGCCCCTTTTAATTGATCAAAGAGATCATCGATCCTGGGCAATGGGTATTTATTCTTTATCGTTAACTTGTTCAACTCTCGATTGTCGATACAAAGCCTTAACGATCCATCTTTCTTTTTGACAAACAACACCGGTGCTCCCCACGGCGAAACACTTGGTTGAATGTACTTCTTGTCCAATAGCTCCTGTAGCTGAACCATTAGTTCTTTCATTTCCACAGGCACCATACGATACGGTGCCCTTGAGACCGGTGCCATTCCTGGCACAGTGTCTATCACAAATTCGATCTCCCTATCCGGCGGTAAACCCGGTAACTCACTTGGAAATACATCCATGAATTCATTTACTATAGGTATTTGTTCCATGGTTGCTCCCACTCTCTGGGTATCAACAACATGGCATAGGTAACCTACACAACCCTTTCTTAAAATTTTTCTAGTTTGTGTCATCGTAAGGCAACACGGACGTCCCGGCAATTTACTACTGTAAAATACTACAGGAGGTTGCTTCAACGTCCTAATACTCACACATTTCTTTTGGCAATATATAATTGCTCCATGGTTAATCAACCAATCCATTTCGAGAATTACGTCGAATTCTCCTAACTTTATCGGTATTAAATCTACCGATAACTTACAACCATGTACATCTGCGCAACAACTCCTATGAATATCTTTAACATGAATTATCTCTTCGTTTGCTACCTTAATGTTTAAAGGTATAGGCAATTTTTTGGGAAATAATTCTAGTCGTCTAGCAAAATCACATGCTATATAAAGCGAACAAGTAGCACTTTTGAATCAAATAAGACGTATGCATTCATATTGTTGATCGGAATAATACCTGCAACTACATCCCCTGATGCCACCGCATCTTGGACCGTCATATTAAAGGTACGGGCGATTGATTTCCCTGGCTGAGCTGGACCACTAATAGCTAACTTCCCGCTATTAGGTCCCTTATTTCCTTCTATCCCCTTCTTCGGGCAGTTCTTTGCTATGTGGTCAGTTGATCCATATACAAAGCATCCGTGATTCTTATTCGGATTGAGACAGTTAGGCGAAATGTGCCCTTCATATCCACAATTATAACATATCGCCTTACCTTTGAGACAGACTCCTAAGTGAGTCTTTCCGCAGGTTTTACAGGCCTCCATCCTCCTCTTGGAGTCCCCTTGTTTCGCTTCGGTATTCCCAGAGTTAAAGCCCTTTCTCTTCTGACCGTCGCCACTTCCACTAGCTTTCTCGGTCTTGGTTCCTCCATCAACCCTGCCTTTGGTCTTCTTATCTGTGTGGTACTGGCTAAGAGCCACATTCCCACCTTCGGCAATTATTGCCTTTTCTAGTATGGTTCCAATTATTGAGTAGTGCCTTCTTATGTAAGAATCAATAATTCAAAAAAATATTATGCAATACCGTGTGCTACTGTACAACCACGCGAATTACTGTGTTTTAACCACCTGGTATTCCAACAGTGTTAACGGTAACAATTACGCCGTTATTTATAAAAACTCAAACTTGTCATTTTCTTCAACCGACCGTTTTTTGTTATAGGCCCTACAAATGGTTGCGCCATCGTACGAATATTCCCCGACAGCAAGAATATTCCATGACCAAACAAATATTCCCCGACAATAATGAATATTTTTTAACCACTTGCTTAGTTTGCAAAATTTGCACATTTCACCCATAACCAAATCATTATATCAAATTAACACCTTATTATTCACAATAATAATTAGAGGAAATTCAATTTTATTTATAAAAAGTTGGGGTCTTACAACTTCCCCTCCTTATGAAATTTCATCCTCGAAATTGACGTACGTACCTGGTGTTTCGAAAAGGTGAGGGTACCTCGCTTTCATTTCTGATTCTAACTCCTAGGTCATTTCCTCAATAGCATGGTTCATCCACAAAACCTTTACTTGTGGTATAACCTTGGTGCATAGAATATGTTCTTTCCTAGCCAAGATCTTAACATGCACCTCCTCGTACGTTAAATCTTCGGCTATCTCGTTTGGTTCTAACTCAATAATGTGGTTTGGGTCTATCACATATTTACGAAGCATATATATGTGAAAAAAATTATGAACATGAGACATGTTTGGAGGTAATGCGAGTCTATAGGCCACATTTCCTTCCGTCAAGAATTTCAAATGGACCAACAAATCGTGGATTGAGCTTTCGTCTCTTCCCAAATCTTGTAACTCCCTTCCATAGTGCAACACGTAATAATACATGATCCCCAATATTAAATTCCACGTCCTTTTGATGAAGATCTGTATAATTCTTTTGTCGATCCTGTGCCGTTTATATACGTTGTCAGATTATTTGGATCTTCTCTGTAGTCATTTGTACCAAATCTATTCCCAACAATGTTACTTCTCCCACCTCATCCCAGCATACTGGAGAGCGACACTTTCGTTTATACAATGCTTCAAATTGAGCCACACCTATACTTGCCTGATAACTGTTGTTTTAGGAGAATTCCACCAATGGTAGGTACTTATCCCAACTCCTTTTGAAATCTAGGACACAGAGTCTTAATAGATCTTCAAAAGTTTGAATAGTCCTTTCTGATTGCCCGTCCGTTTGAGGATGGTATGCCGAACTGAATCGTAAGTTTGTGGACATAGCTTTCTGCAAGCTAACCCAAAATCGTGAAGTGAATCTTGGGTCACGATCCAAAACTATGGATACTAGCATGCCATGCAATCTCACAATCTCATTCATGTACATACGAGCAAGACGTTCAAGGGAATAAGTTTCCCGTATAGGCAATAAATGAGCAGAATTGGTTAATCTATCAACAATGACCCAAATCGCATATATGTTGTGGGGGGGCCCTGAATCCGAGGTCCCGAATCACCGCGGATCCGGTTCGATCATTCTAACACTATTACTATATTTGCAGAAGATATAAACATAAATTGTTTATACATTAAACTTACATACTTTTCCCCAAGGTCGGGTAACCTTAACTTATACACAAATCATAACTTTTCTAACACATAACATTACTATCATACAACACTATTACAAATCTACTGCAAACGTATACTAAAGCTGGAACTGTCTTGGACCTTTCCTTGTATCCGACGCATTCGCCTTAATCTGCAATGTTTTATTCTGATATAGCAAGGGTGAGCATGAAAGTTGCCCAGCATGTTTAAGTTCAATAATATAACGATATATCATGATTGAAAGAATCTGAATAATAAGCTGGCTATAATTCAACAATATAATTGTGAACTAGCAGGAACAAATTTATGACTGAACAAGTATTGAACATGAACAATGTCGACGTCGGAATTTTTAGATGTCCCTTTTCGTTACTTGTTCATTGGTGTTCTCATTTTAGGTGAGATTTGTTTGAAAAAATAAGAGAAAAAGGTCCGACATTATGATGTCGACGATGGACTGTTAAGAGTCGCCAGTTGGTTTTTTAAATGGTTGTACCAATACAACCGAGAAAAGGTTTGCACATTGACCCAGTGATGCGACACTGCTAAACGAGTCGGTGAAACCGAGATTCATTAGAGTGCGGGGACTTGGTTATGCAGAGGGAAGGTGTTAGGTACCCCCCCCCCCCCGACATCCGTGTTACCATGGTGACCGCCTCTTTTCAAGAAACTATTATCTGAATGTGTGTGTGTGTGGGTCAATGTGCTGTTATTTGGAAGTAGTGCGAGTCCTCGTTCACACCTATATACACAGGGTTTGAATTTATGTAAAAATTCAATTTTAAGCAAGATATGACAGTGATGTTTTATAAAAGTGGGTTTTCAAACCCTGATGCTCAATAGTAATTGAGACCTTTTACACTACCATTTTATTAAGTGTTCAGCTTGATTGATTTTATTTTATGAATGCGAGGCATCCGTATGAAAATAATATACAAAATAATGCCGACTTCCTCATGGGTATGGAAACCATCTGAGGAAATTCAGATACCGCAGAATAATTTACAAGCTGCTTACAGCTAAAAATGTCCATCACGGGAACCGAATCTAGATTCAATGGGCTGAATCTGTGATCACATAGTTCCTAGGTGCACAAGATACCTCAATTTGTATGAAAGCGATGGCGGTATATATATAAAAGTCAGAAATATATATATACAGATAGGATCACCAACCACGAAGCACCTCCATGGGGGATTAGAAATGTCAATAAAGCTGTAAAAGCTATCAACCGCCACGGAAGAAACTCCAGGTGAGACAAAACGTAAATAAAGCTGTAAATACGGTCAACCGCCACGAAGGAAACTCCAGGAGGGACAAAATGTAAAGAAAACTGTACAAAGCGATTAACTACCACGAAGTAAACTCCGGGAAGGACGAAACGTAAAGAAATCAATAAAAGCGATCAACCACCACGAAGTGAACTCCAGGTGGGACGAATATATATATATATATATATATATATATAAAAGCGAGTAAACGCTCCAGACCGAAGTCTAGGCTCATCGAACAAAGTTCGACACACAGTTTATATATATAAGTATATATATATATATATAAAAGCAAATAAACGCTCCAGACCGAAGTCTAGGATCAATTGAGGCATAACTCGGTAATGTTAGTCCAGATATAAAATATATATATATATAATATATAAACTGAAATAAAACCGCGGACCGAAGTACGGGCAAATGATGAAGAGAAAGGCTTTAAAGTGTGTGAGAAGGCTTACAATTGACTGCCAAAGAAGACTTCTATATCTTTAAAGTGGGTAAACACTGGCTTTTGTAGGTACAAAAGAGGCTGTATGTGAGCTCACATGTGTTTAAAATGAGAAAGTACACTGTATGGGGTGAGTGCAGAGCAAATTGGGCAGGGCTTCCTCGCCGTTTTCTCTTGCAAAATGGCCACCCCAAGCCCTCTATTTATAGAGGATGGAGTGCAGTGTACTGTGGTGAGCCATAGTGTACTAGAGGAAACCGGGTGTGCCTAGAGTTTCTCGGTCGGGTAAATCTCATAAGACGTGCACTCAGCACCTGTAATGTCCGCTTGAACTTTCAAAAGTGCAATCCGGGCATCCGATTGAGGTATACAGGACCAATTTTGGACCGCCATTGTCGAGAGTTGTACAATGGCATGGGATTAGAGTTTGTACGAAGTCATTGAAGATGGGACGATGCCCTTCGGTCTTCAAGCTTCAAATTCTATCTGTTACCCCGCACAATAGTCACTCGGGATTGGTTTTCCTTGGCTTTTGTGGGACATCATTGCGTAGAGATGTGTATGAAATGTTGAGACGACGTGGCGTGGCATCGTGTTGGCGAGATGATGATGTTGCCCCTCACAACTGTTATCGCCGGTTTGGGCTGATAAAGCAAACGTTGTTCAGAGCTTCGCTGAGATCGGACTGCTGCATTTGTTGAAGGTCCTCATTGTTATCTTTGAGATCTGCCTGTCCTCTCGATGTTATCTCGGAGTTGGTACAGTATATCTTGTTGTGAGCGCCGAGATTGAAGCTGGTCGCATTTGAAATAAGCATTTCCGGGGTTATCATCGAAACTGCATTCCTTGGGGTTATCACCAAGGTTGGTAGCTATTCCCATGGTTGGGACTAAGACTGGATACCTCTGGGTTATCTCCGAGATTAATCGGTCTTCTCCGGTGTGTGTTCCGGTATTGGATCTGCACGCCTCGGGGTTATCTCCGAGGTTGGAATTGTTACTCCCAGAGTGTGTTCTGGGTTTGATGCTGAACTTTCGGTAGTATTCGGTATGGATATGGATTGTCTTTTAGAGTTCCCTCTTAAAAGACGAATCTGTCTTCTTGCAATGTTAGTGACAGTAGTACAGAAAAATTTGAGTGTCTACAGATGCCCCTCTTTATCATACTCATGCATGGCGATGCATGGGTAGGATAAAGAATCCTAGACACTTAAAACGCAACAAGACAAACATGGTACTATATGTAGCAACATGATGCAAATGTATGATGCATGTGTACGGGGTTTTAGCCCAACATGTTGGGGATGATTGCTGGCTCCCTGTTGCTTTAACTGGGGATTGGCAATGATGATCAGATTTGATGTGTAATCCGAATCTGTTAGGATGTTGATGTTGGAGTTATCACCAAATTCCTGTGTTATTGGTAATGACTTGATCCTGAAGATGTACCTCTTATGTGTAAGAGACCTGTGGGGATAAAGCATGGTCTGTTTGAGGATGTGTATAACATATTCCATCATCAATCCTCTTTGATAACATTGACCTTTCCTGGTTGGTATCCCCAGGACATGTCAAGATTCTGTTGGATTTACTGCAAATAGCAAATGCTATCAGGGATGCCTGACCTTCGCTGACGTGTAATTCACCGACATGTGAATCAACGGCTGAAAAATCCTGTGGGATATACTGTCAAGGTTGCTTGACCTTCGGTGATGTGTGAATCAATGGGACATTGCGTTGTGACCCCCGCCAGGGATCCGCTGGGGAATATGAGTAATCGAGCATGCAATCCTCGAAAAGCTCTAGAGCTCTGATAGGTTTAATTGCAATCGGTTGAGATAACGTCAAGGTTGCTTAACCTTCGTTGATATTTGTGTCAATGGCTTGAATATACGTTGTAATCCCCTGTCGGGGATCCACGTTGTAACCATCGCTGATGTGTGTAGCAGTGGCTGGTCATCGGATGGTTTCCGATGCTCTATTGGGTTTGCTTCCAACGGTTATCATAATGTCAAGGCTGCTTGCCCTTCGCTGATTTGTGTGTCAATGGATGAGCATGCATTGTAACCCCCGCCGGGGACCTATGTTGTAACCCCCATCGGGGATCCACGTTGTAACCCCCGTCGGGGACTCACGTTGTAACCCCCGTCGGGGATTCACATTGTAACCCCCATCGGGGACTCACGTTGTAACCCCCGTCGGGGATTCACATTATAACCCCCATCGGGGACTCATGTTGTAACCCCCGTTGGGGACTCACGTTGTAACCCCCATCGGAGACTCACGTTGTAACCCCATTTGGGGTCTCAGGTTGTAACCCCCATCGGGGATCCACGTTGTAACCCCCGTCAGGGACTCACATTGTAACCCCCGTCGGGGATTCACGTTGTAACCCCCATCGGGGATCTACATTGTAACCCCCGTCGGAGACTCACGTTCTAACCCCCGTCGGGGATCCACTTAGGGTAACGACCCGGAGTTGGCGGCATCAGACCTGTACAAGGTATTGCCATATGTGATTTGGAACAAATGAGATCATTGGCAGGGTATACCTCATGTTCGGGTGACTACCAGTGAGTGATGTACAGACTCAAAGTTTCATCTGAGAAGACCAGGATTGTATGATGTTTTGCTCAATTGTGTGACATTTTTATTCCCGATTTGACCTTTCTAGTCCGCAAGAACTCCTTTGCAACTCAAACTGGACCGAGCTGGAGGGGTGGGGCCCACATAGGGGTGCCGCAGGTACACCTGCTGCAGTCGTAGATGAGCCTACGGTCAACCGTGGATGATAAAATCCAGCAGGTTGGTCTCACAAGTCATTTTTACTTGTCGCGCGAAGAGAAATCCGTGAGCCTCCTTCAGATCTCATTGAGTTTCGCTATTTTCTACAAATTCATCACCGCATAAGTGTTCTACACTATCCTGGTAACGTATGCATGTATTTTTTCGAGTTTTTATCCGTTGGATTTTGAGTTATAGCATGAAATGCATCTAAACACATAGTAGTGATTATGTATACACAAATGACTTGCTAAAAAATAATCAACATAGTAAATGTTAGTATTAAACCATGCTGAACATAATGATGTGGAAAAATTTAACTTTTTAGACAGTCAAATTGGCACCTTTTCTGCTATTTTTTTTATCCTATTTGAGGTCCAATGAGCAAAAGGTAGAAAGGCAAATTACTCCTGATATTGAGGTTAACCTTATACATGATGATTTTGATTTTTAATGCATATTTTATGTATAGTCCTATTTTCAAAGGGGACTATGGCAAAAAAAATTCAAAATGTAGGCATTGGGTAGTCATGCATTTTAACTCTATTGTATGTTAAAGTAAATGCATGCATGCATATAGTCATAAAATGCATTCTAGAAAGCTCCAGGTAAGGAAATACCACACCCTTTATGAGGTGATTTGGAGACTTGTTGTCCAGATATTATGGATCCGGATCGGTAAAGCGGTTCTCGTAGGACCACTTACGGTATCGTGGGATGACTTCTAAAATGCCTCAACCCTATACGTCGATGACCTCGTCGATTGGTGGAGGTCGTGATTCGTCAAGTCTGGGCAGACGTGCCAGACGTTGAGGACGTGGATGAGGATATTCCTATTGAAGATCCTGCTCCTGCTGCATATGTCCTTCGTAGGGAGCTCCCGAGTATCCAGGTTGCAAACCCAGAGTTGCTGGGTGATTTGAGCAGACATCCATCAATGTATTTGAATGCTAATGAGGTATGGCGTTAGACTTTGATCTTCTTTCTTTCCTATTGATGAGGAGCAAAGGGTTTTGATGTTGATCTGCATTTCATACAGGTCCCTGGTTTTACACAGCCTCGAGGGAACTGGTTCAACATTCACTCCATGTACCAGGCGCTTCATCCTGACTATAGAGCGGTAATGCATGAGTGGGAATTCGGGGCATTCTTCTCCATCCTTCCCCGTCATTGTCCCTGGTGTTATCTCAGGGCATTGTCTGAGCGATGGTTTCATCAGACTCAGTCACTCCATCTGTTGGATTGCGAGGTGATGATGACGTCGATGGATTGGCAATTTATCACAAGTATGGAGTTTGTAGGGGAGCCAGTGCCTTACATGGCGAATATTCCCTCACCGCCATCGAGATCCTTGTTAGGAGTTCGGTGAGGCGCTCGAGGCGGGGATCGTCTGTTCGGGTCCTTTGAGCGTAGATGCTATGAACGGGATTTTGAGTGAGCCCATGCCTGATGATGTCTGGATCAGGGATCGCATTCTGCGGCGATTATTCCTGATGATCATTAGAGGCGGCTTCATAGCAGATAACTCTTCCACGGTATCTTTCGCTTTGATCAACACCACACGTCATGTGGACCGTATTGGAGAGTATGATTAGGGTTCCTACACCTTTGCCTATTTCCTCTGGGGCATGCGTATGCGCTCACAGGGTTTGACCAAGGCTTGGCTAGGATTCTACCCATTTCTGATGGTGAGTATTTCTCGTGTCATTTCCCATTTATAGGTTAAGAGTGTTTACTGATAGCAGATGTTTTGCCATTGTGTTGGCAGTTTTGGGCCTATGAGAGGCTCCCATGCTTGCGTCCTGTGAGTGTGTTAGGTTTAGATACCTATCCACGAGGACGATGATGACATCATTCCATTTTGACGGAGGTCCCTGTAGCTGAGGGCTTCACTCATTACCGTATACAGCTGGAGTTGTTGACAGCTGATACCATCACATGGATTCCCTATTCATAGGAACACTTGACCATCGGCTTTGAGGATGGATACCCGACTGGAGTCGAGTACGTGATTTCCACCATGAGAGTTCCTCTCTTCACAGATGGAGGCTGGGAGCTCTATTTAGGAGAGCGTGCTATTAGGAGCACCACAGTGGAGATTCGTATGCCGATCTTGCCTCCTATCAGGCGTCATTGGCCTGTATCGCAGTCACCCATCATTGACATCCCATTGTTGGTAGTTGACAGTTTTGCATTATCCGTGGGTCCTTGCACTCAGGAGTCGTTCAAGCGTTGGTGGATCTCTCGTACTATCGGAGGACCAGTCCCGCGCCACACAGTTTATGGGGGATATGGTTCTAGGATTCGCGATGATGACGGAATGGATAGCTTGTGTCTGAGATCCGACTAATATGACACAGATTGATAGTTTGACCAGACAGTTGGACCAGGCACACATATTTATCCGATATTTAGGCAGAGATCCGGCAGAGGCGGCTTCATTTGATCCTTCCAGCTCAGGCGCTGGCCCCTTAGATGACCCATTTGGTTTTCTCGGTGCAGATCTTTTTTTATGTAGGCCTGACATCCCTGTTGATAGAGATCCAATGACTCAGGAGGAATTACATCAGGTGGACATGATTGATGATGTGAACATCGACACCATTGTCTTTTTCTGATGTGTATTCTCGTTATATCTTTAGATAGGCCTCTGTTAGATATTGGGTGGTTGTGCCCCATTCTTGCTATATCTTTTGATAGGCATCTGTTAGTAGTATGGCATCTGTGCCCCATTTCCCTGTATTTGTAGCTATACAGAGATAATGTATTAGATGATGATATACTTAGGAATGTATTCACAGTTTTTCCATTCCCTATATCATATTGCCATCTATTATCTGCTATGCATGTATCATGTTATGCATATGTATGTATGTCCAGAGATATTTGGCATTGACCTCTGGATGGTCTTATGACACGGCCCGCACAGATGTCTTCTTCGACAGTTAGCCTTATAGATCATACCCCACCATCGTTGGTGGCATTGGGTATGCGATCGTGGTATGATAGCATGTCACCACCAGACAAGGTGACTGTAGATCATTTGCGGCAGCATACCATGACCTTATTGATGTTTCAGGTTCCCGCCGGGTTTGTGGACGGGATGCTAGAGCATTGGGTACCAGATAGGCATGTCTTTTGATTAGGGACCCATGAGTTGACTCCTACTCTGGAGGAGTATGCACGATTGATGATGCTTCCATTAGACAGACCTTGCGTGCATATGGCTTTGGGAGACATGAGTAGACAGTTCATGACTCTCACTGGATTGTGGCGCAGAGTAGTACAGGATGAGATGACATCTAGCCACATGATATCCCAGCATTTTCTGCATGACAGATTTGGCTCGGAGGATAGCTATTCACGGTATTCTGGGGATTTCACCGCACCGGAGGATCATTGGCGTTTGGCCAGGGTTGATGTACTACTGTCATGCGAATTATCGTATGTCTATATGCCACGATATATGGATGAGATAGACATTGGTGTCATCATGGCCGTGTGAGCTCTTAGAGAGGGTCGTACCATTATACCGATGATCATAGCAGAGACCCTGCGGTCAGCATCCTACTGCTACACTTATCTGATAGGAGTGTTCACAGATAGCTCGGTCATGTTATATGTGTGGTTTATGTCATACTTGAGACCGATTGGCACTCTTAGACGGCATGGGTATTAGTTCACCCATGATATAGCCATGTCATACTCCTTTCATCCATCGGAGTGTATAGATGTTCTGTCTTGGTTCACATTTTTGGCAGATATCAGAGATCCATTCAGCATATTGCCGTTTTCGGGGCTTAGCTCACCATACAACTTCATTACTCATGCTCCTGGCATGGATTACCTCCCTCTGGCTGGTTTGAGGGGTGTGACTACTTACCACCCACAGGCCGTGATGTCATAGTTTGACCAGTTTGAGGATTTTCATCCTTTCGAGGGGGCGATAGGTCAGCATTCAGCTTCTCGATATCTCTCAGTAGAGGACCGATCCCGTGTGTATGCTTGTTGGGATCAGCGTGAGATAACTGCCTTTTCTGTGAGCCATCCAGGTTGTTCTGCAGAGTATTCCGCATGGATGGAGACAGAGATTTTATCGGCTACAACAGTGTCTATAGTACCGGATAGTGAGTCAGATGATGTAGAGCCCATGGAGGACATCGATTCCTACATCGAGAAGGAGCCCGTTGTTGGGTTGCCATCATTTCCTCCTGATTCTCCCAGTACCAGTACTGTTGTGATTCATCACTCGACACAGTACCTAGAGCAGAGTCTTCATCTGATGACCTTCGAGAGAGATCAGGCTCGATCTATGATGTTGACTGCCCTTGATGGGAGAGACGCAACTTTATTAGAGAGAGAGACGAGGCATTAGCTCACGAAGATATCGCTGTTGTTGAGCGGGATGAGGCCAGATCAGCCAGAGACGCAATGATAGTTGAGCGGGATAGTGCTATATCTGGCCGGGATGTAGCCGTCACAGATAGTACTGCCGTGAGGTCCCTTACCACTGGCATGATTGCAGAGATGAGCGCATATATTGATGGTCATATGGTCACCATGCAGATGGCTGCAGATCTGTTGGGTCGTGTGGATATTCTCGTACATGAGACAACAGCTTTACCTCCTTCTTCTGAGAGGGATGCTATGTTGGGCTTGTTAGCTCGCATACACGCTTACTTGTAGATGGATTTGTATTTTCCTGCACAGACTAGCTTAGCCATTTTGTCATGTACAGGTTACATAGTGTATATCAAACAACATTATATATATGACATAGGAATATATTTTTGGATCACTTCCCTTTTAGATATACTTTACTACTTGCTTGATATTTTGCCTGCTGCTTCAGGGCTTGTGATCTTGATGTATTATGAATTCCTCTTGGGTGGATGGATATTGAGTTGTCTCTGGATAGTTCAGAATGGATCATCGATCTTTATGTATCCCTACCATCTTTGGTGTCTTGGGACTGGTTTCTGTATGAAAATGTGGAGAGGAGTGTGGCTTTCCTCTCTGAGATTGACCGTACCACAGATGGTCGCCAGTACTTCTATTTAGGAGAAGCCTAGTTAATTCCATCTCTTATGGATTGGTGTTTCCCTTCAAGGTATGATCGCAACTTAGATGGTCGCCAAACCTCCTATTTGGGAGGAGTTCAGGTAATTCCACCCCTTTGGTCTGAAGCCGAATGAAATGTAGTGGATTGATGTTTGATTCCAGTACCAACTAACAAGGGTTTTTGTTTTGGTAGGGGGTGAGACCGAACCATGAATGGCTACCTAAGTACTCCTACTGAAGAGGAGATCAGGTCTGCGTAGTTCGAACCTGGTGTAAGAGGTTCAACGCTGTATATGGAAGAAATGGTGTAGGAATGTTATTGTTGTTTTTGTTTTTGTAAGTGTAGAAATGTTTTTGTAGTTTTTGTTTTATTATGACCGGGCTATATGAAATGGTTGCCTACCTACTCCTATTGAAGAGGAGATCAGGTCGACGTAGTTCGCCCCTTAGGGCGAGTGTAAAAGCGTAATCGAATGTGCTGGTCAGAGTGCAGGGAGGAGAAAGTTTAATCCTAGGTTGAGGATAAACTGTAGGTATGAGAAGTTTGATCCCATGTATGGGTAGCCAAACTGAAAACGCAAGAGGTTCAATCCATAGTGGGATGACCTAAGTCGTAGGAACGCAAAAGAAGCCAGGCTGCTGGCTTGAGAAGTATGTTTCCCTGAGGGGCAAAGTGTAGAAAAGTTGTATGTGGTAAAGGGGTTAGAGAACCGAAATGACTAGTGATCCGATGTTCCAACACCAGGGTGTTTGCTTGATGGAAAGTTCAGACATAGTACCGTTTCACGGTGTCTGAGTTGATGAGTTGTGGAAATTCATCGTCGTCCATTTCTTGTAATCTGAGAGCACCTCCTGTTAACACTTCCTTGACAACAAACGGGCCTTCCCAGTTAGGAGCGAATTTTCCCTTAGATTGATCTTGGTTGTCAAAGATCTTCTTCAAAACCAAGTCGTGTTACTTGAACTGCTGTAGCCGGACTTTTTTATTGTAGGATCTGGCCATCCTTTGTTGATATAACTGACCATGGAAGATAGCCGCGGTTCGCCTTTCGTCTATTAGAGACAATTGGTGATACATGTCTTGTACCCATTGGTCTTCATCCAGCTGAGCGTCTATCACCACTCTGAGGGATTCCATTTCAACTTCTATGGGGAACACTGCTTCCATCCCATAGGTTAATGCGTAGGGGGTTGCCCCAGTGGAAGTATGCATTGAGGTTCTGTAGGCTAACAGAATCAGTGGCAATAGTTCAAGCCAATCTTTGTGGTTGGCGGACATCTTTTGCATAATCTTCTTGATGTTTTTGTTAGCCGCTTCAACAACACCGTTCATGTAATACCCGAAAAAAAAATTTGCTTTGTTTTAAAACATATTAATTGTACTTTGTCTTTTATTTGGGTCAAACTAGTCATTTACTTTTGGGCTAATATGTATTAATAAATGATGAATAATTAAGTTGATAAATTGGGCCATAAAATTAATTTGATTTAATTTATATGTGGGTCAAATTAAAATTCTATCAAAATTAGGAGAGTTGGTAAATATATATATAAAAAAAAGGGGGTAATTAATAAATAAATATCTAAAACCTAGCCTTATGTTAATTAGTTCTGTTCGGATTAAAATTGATTGTGCGTGAGGCGGAAAAGAGCAGAAGAACTATGGCGTCAACATAAGAGGAAGAAGAGGAATTGAAATTCATTTCTATCATACACGTAAGTCTGCCTCTATTTTGTTATCAGATTTATTGGGAGTAGCTAGCAATCATTATAAATATATTTGTACTACTTTAGAATACTTGATTCAGGTTAATAATTTAGATTATATATATATATATACCATATAACAACGGGATAAGTTTTTATTCAGAAAACTTAGACAGAAAAAGAAAAGATTAAGAAGATGACCGGTGAATCGGTAAAGTAATCTCTTTCTTTTATTTATAAACATTTGAAGAAGGGATTAATTAAAAGATTATTTGACAAAAAATTTATGTTCTGATTCTCCCAATGCTTTTTTGGCATAGGAAGAAGCACACAATTAGATTACCCTATGCTAGGGAATTTAGAGAACATTTAATTCCCACCAAAGCTAGGCCTATTCAAATGAGTCATGAACAGATGGAGTTATGTAAAAGTGAAATTAATGATCTTCTTAGTAAGGGTTTAATTAGACATAGCAAGTCACCATGGTCTTGCCCAACCTTCTATGTTAATAACGAAGCTAAGAAAGAAAGAGGTGTCCCTCGGTTAGTCATTAATTATAAACCATTAAATAAAGTACTAGAATGGATTAGGTACCTTTTGCCCAACAAGGATGATCTCCTTGGTAGGTTAAGTGTCTCCACTATCTTGAGTAAATTTGACCTCAAGTCAGGATTCTGGCAAGTTGTTATTCATTCAGATGATAGGTACAAAACTACATTTACCACTCCATTCGGACACTACGAATGGAATGTTCAGTCATTTGGACTTAAAAATGCACCCAGTGAATTTAAGAATATTCTTAATAATATTTTGAATCCTTTCAGTCATTTTATCATTGTATACATTGACGATATCCTTGTATTCGCCAAGACTATTGAAGAGCATATTAAATATTTGAATTCGTTCTTCAAAACAGTTAAAACCAATGGTCTTGTTCTTTCTCCTTCCAAATGTAGTCTGTTACCATATAACAGCGGGATAAGTTTTTATTCAGAAAACTTAGACATAAAAAGAAAAGATTAAGAAGATAACCGGTGAATCGGTAAAGTAATCTCTTTCTTTTATTTATAAACATTTGAGGAAGGGATTACATTAATTCCTAGACTAAATGTTTAAGGGAAGAGAGAAGTATTGAAGACTTCTTCTTCATCTTTAACTAAGAAGATCGAAGTTGAAAGCTTCGTCTTCGGCTAACTAAGAGAGAAGGGAGAGGACCTCGAAAGATCTTTCTAGAGAGAGAAGCTCTGAGGCTACATTGAATTAAGCCTAAAGAAACTCTAACACTTGAGTTTATTTAAATAGAAAACTGAAAAGTAAATTACTATTTGATTCATGCAGGAATCACTATTACATTAACTGAAGTAAAAGTAATTTACTAAAGTAAAAGTAAAACGTAAGAAACATTTTACATTTACTTTTACATTGGTAAATGTAAGAAACATTTAACTTAAGTAAAAGAAAAAGTTATTCTTTTACTTTTACTTTTACATTTACTAAAATAAAAGACTTTTGCTTTACGGAAAGCAAAAGCTGAAATGATGGATGGGACATCACCTGTCGGTTGACTGAAGATGCCTCTGGCATCTTCTTCGTTTACTGGTCCGTCTCCTGTAGGTGCCAGAAGGTGCTATTGATCATCTTCTCAGATGAGTCACCATCCCCATACATTTCCACCTTAAAATTTTTATCCAGGAAATAACCCTTTCACCCTCAAAAATTTGGTTTATAAAGAATGAGGAAAAAAATTTTCTACCGAAAATTGGTCAAAATCTTCAAAATTTCTTATATTTTGTAAAAAAAATTTTTTTTAAAACAAATCAGACTGAAATCTAAAACAAAGGATCACTCGATTGGTCCTGATCTATCAGTGAAATCGATCTAAACAGAAGACTTCTTTGTTAACTGTTTAAACAAAAATTCTTTTTCTTGAAGGTCCACTTAGACTCTAGCCTTACTTGCCTTGAACACATACCCGTAGATCTAAAGATTCCCTTTAGCCTTATACTGCTCCCAATTGAGACTTACAAACGGCATTATTCGGGACTTAAGGCGATCTTGGGTGGTTTACGGTGAAGGTTGGGCGATTAAAAGCGGAGCAAGAAAAATAAAAGTTTGAAAAAACATTTAAGTAAACAAATCAAACTGTTTTCAATCAAAATCACCGATAGCATCAAGAACCAACTGTGTGGCTCTGATACCATATAACAGCGGGATAAGTTTTTATATGAAAAACTTAGACAGAAAAAGAAAAGATTAAGAAGATGACCGGTCAATCGGTAAAGTAAACTCTTTCTTTTATTTATAAACATTTGAGGAAGGGATTACATTAATTCCTAGACTAAATGTTTAAGGGAAGAGAGAAGTATTGAAGACTTCTTCTTCATCTTTAACTAAGAAGATCGAAGCTGAAATCTTCGTCTCCGGCTAACTAAGAGAGAAGGGAGAGGACCTCGGAAGAGCTTTCTAGAGAGAGAAGCTCTGAGGCTACATTGAATTAAGCCTAAATAAACTCTAACACTTGAGTTTCTTTAAATAGAAAACTAAAAAGTAAATTACTATTTGATTCACGCATGAATCACTATTACATTAACTGAAGTAAAAGTAATTTACTAAAGTAAAAGTAAAACGTAAGAAACATTTTACATTTACTTTTACATTGGTAAATGTAAGAAAAATTTAACTAAAGTTAAAAACATTTTACTTAAGTAAAAGCAAAAGTTATTCTTTTACTTTTACTTTTATATTTACTAAAGTAAAAGACTTTTGCTTTACGAAAAGCAAAAGCTGAGATGATGGATGGGCCATCACCTGTCGGTTGACTGAAGAAGCCTCTGGCGTCTTCTTCGTTTACTGGTCCATCTCCTGTAGGTGCCGGAAGGTGCTGTTGATCATCTTCTCAGATGAGTCACCATCCCCATACAAGTCCAAAAGATCAAACAGTTTTAATTCAAAGTTCAACCAGTGATGCTAATATCCAGATCCCAAGAACAAATCTTTGGAAGGATATTACCTTACCTAATCAATGGACTTTACAGAATGAATTACCACAACAGCCTGTAGTTAACAATTTGTTAAATATTGAAAATATCTAGCAGTTTTCTGATGGAACTGTTAAAATTAGCTTTGAGCGTACTAGAACGCCAGTTATCATTGAAGACATTTCCAGTTCTTCAGCCCCTTCTATTATCCACACTAGAAGACATACTGAAGTCCTTAGTAATCCTTCGGTTAGAGATATCAAACTTAAAGGTATCCTTAATCAAGGACAAGTTAGTCATCCTTGTTACACTCAGAATGATACCATAGAAGATGAAGGTTCTTCTTCTCCGACATCCTCAGTATATCCCACACAGTCTGATATTAATGCCCCAATTCATAATCAATTAAGAGTCATTAAAAAGAATTTCGTTTTAAATTGGGATAACTTAGTAAAAGATTTTAATTCAAACTTCTTCCTCAGAGTTCTGAAGTCACCTTACTTACCTATAGTCCACCTAGTTCGTGTCTAACCTTTATAAGCCTCTAGGGTGTCAGCAGTGTCGGGTTATAGAACATAGGTATGAGTCTACTTTGGGTAAACGGGGTATGTATGAATGAACCTTGAGTAAGATTTTATTTTGAACCAGTCAAGATGAGTAGATTATTTAGATCCAGCTCTTCGATTAGTAACAGATCAGCTTTGCCTCCTGTCCCAGACATAGTTAACCAAGAAGAACATAGTTATGAAAACATTAATCAAGTTTTACACAATTGGAACATACCTCGAGTATCTCCAAAAGATATTTATCAATCAACCTTTTCAGATAAATTCAAAACTGACTATAATGTCAAAACAGTTGAAAGAGTTTATGCAATTAACAAAGAATACGAAAATTGTAGTCTTTTATCACCTGAAGTTATTAAGAAACACAGAAAAAAGGGTTACAATTTTATTCATATAGGTCTTGTTCAAGTTGCAGTTAAACCACTCAACAGAAAAGGAATTAATTCATCTATCTACCTCTGCCTTAGAGATGCTAGATTTTTAAATTATTATCCAAGTATTATTGGTGCCATGGAAACAAGTTTGCATAATGGACCTATCCATTTTAATTGCTTTCCTGATTTCGCCTTGAGTCTTTGTGATCAAAACTTATTTAAAGCTTTATCATTAAACATTAAAACTGATGGAGAAATTACTCAAATGATTGAAGGATCTCAACCCATTACTTTGATTTACAGGATTTATATTAAAACTTATTTTTCTTTTGACTTATCAGCTGTCTTAGTGACTGTTTTACTGGAAGATGCAACGGCAGGGGCCGTGGTGACTGAAGGAGTGGTTACTGGAGGAGTTAATAAAGGCGAAGGCATAAATTCTTTCTGAACTTGGCCAACTATTCTATCAACACCGAATTTATCCCACCATTTAATGAAAAAACGGCGAGAGACATGAGAAATAGGGGAGAGGCAAGTCTGAGTAGTCCTAATACCTATGGATGACGGAGACTGAAATACTGTGACTTCTTGGGTAGCTAAAATGACATATTGCCATTTAAGAATCCAAGGGATTTTGTATTTACTACAAAATATAAGGAAGACTGGAATTTCCTCATATTTGGAATGATAATTACTGTGATGACAAAAATGTTCTAACTGAGCAAGGAGAGGTTTGGGGAAAAAATCATGACACAAACCATACCTTGTCCACCAAAGGATGAACCTAAATTTTATTTCCATTTGACTATCGTTAGCTGAATTTAGTTTTTCACTAGTTTTCTTATAATATCTTGTTGGGATAATACCCTCTTGAATACAGTTCAAGTCTGCACCAGTATCAACCAAAGCAGGGAGCTGTACAGAGAAAGTTTTATCGATAACTAAATTAATAGAGATATACCATTTTTGAATAGTAATATCTTTAATTCTTTTAAGGGAGAGACCTTGAATAAAGAGATCAGAATCTTTAGCACCTGATGATTCTGGTTCATCGTGACTTTCATCACTAGAAGAGGAATCATGAACTTGAAGATCTGATTTTTTATCTTCAATCTCTTTTCTTAAGTTGGAAATATCTAATTTTAAGTTAGAAACTTCTTTCTTTAGTTTATTAACTTCTTAATTTAATTCAGGGAGGGTAATTTCTTTTACCGGAGACTTAAATCTTTCAATAGTTTTATTGAGACTGAAAATAGGTTTTTCTTTGGCTCTAAGAACCTTATCAGTGACTTTCTTATCTTTGGTTAACAAATCTTTTAATTATTTCAAATACTGAGTCTTTAATTCGAGGTCTGTAATTTTACTGATTAAATCAACTAATAAAGAACTTTCTTCTTCTTCTTTTGAAATTACATTAACTCTTTTACAACAGTTTTTATTGCAATTTTCTATACATATGGTGACTTCATTTTCACTATCAGATTCATCGTTAGATGCGTTATTACTAGAAGATACTGGAATATCAGAAGCTTCTTCATTACTACTACTGTTATTTTCAATTCTCATTAATTCCAATAACATCCAGTAGGAAAATACTGGGCAGCTAATTGAATCGGGTCATTCTTGGGTTTCATCGGTAACTCAATATGGAATAACTGCTGATCAAAAATTTGACGATAGTCTGAAACCGGGTGACTGGATTGTGATGAGGTAGACTTGGTTTGATTAGCAAAAATATCAAATGGTTTGGGCTGACTAGCAAGAACTGAGGAGTAGGGCTTGGGAACTGTACCAAGAACCTGGAACTTATTGTGGGTTTGGGTAACTGGATGAGGAACAACAGTTCCTTTTAACTGATTAACTGGACCGACTGAGCGGCCATGACCACGAGAAGATGAACCTCCTCGCACACTCATGTTGCTGCAATAGTACCTGTGTTAATAAACTCACGAGTGAGAAAATCAAGAACTGAGTTGTTACTACCTTTAATATATTCAATATCAAAATAAAAAATACTTAGAATTGCTTGCCATCTAGCGAATGAATGCTTAGAGGCGACGTTTTCAACGTCTTTTTCAAGAATAAATTTTGCTGACTTGCAATCTATTCTAACTAGAAATTTCTGATTCAATAAATCTCTCTGAAATTTTTTAATACATAAAACTAATGACAAAATTTCTTTTTTAATAGTACTGTATTTTAACTGTGTAGGGTTCCATGCGCCAGAATGGAAACGAATAATTTGTTCATTAGAAGAAGGAGTTAACTATTGTTTGAGTATCCCACCGAATCTAATATCAGAGGCATCGGTTTCAACTATTTTGAAAGCTGAATCATTTGAGATGCCAAGGTAGGGCAAAACCTTAACATATATGTAATAGTGCGCCCATCATCTTCTAACATGAAAGATCAGTTAGTTTACAAGGTTAGCAACGTGTAAAATAATAATAATAATAATAATAATAATAATAATAATAATAATAATAATAATAATAATAATAATAATAATAATAATAATAATAATAATAATAATAATAGCTTTAGGAAAACTAAATTTTTTTATTAATAATTTAACGCATAGTTTATTAATTTATTTTATTAATTTGTGTAATTAGTTCGAACAGAAGGAATTTAACGAACTATATTGGGATAATAATTTTCGGTATTACATTGCTTAATCCAGGTACGGATTCCGTACTCTTTCAGCGAGACACTTTTGTTTTTGATTTGTTCGTTTCGTTATTCGTTTCGAAATTTAGTATTGCATCTCATAATTATTCCTTGTCAAATTATTTTGATAGTTCGTTTTGGTGTTCATAGTTGGAACTCATATTTGTACTCTTTAGACTAGTACAACATGTCTAAATTTATTTTGATAGTTCCATCTTGGTATTGATACTTAGAACTCGTGTTTGTACTCTTGATCTACTGTATCATCTTTTGTATTTATTTTGATTCTCCTATAAAGTACATGTTAATATTTTTGGAGACTTTGAGTTGATGATTCATTTCAGTTTAACATGTACATATTTGAAACACTTTTTGTTAATATTATGTCGAATGTGTTGTGACATGGTATCCTTGTTAGAATACCGTAGGGTATACCTGAGCTATAACCACCTGTGGGGGTACCACATGCATGTCCTCTTGGCAACGAGGCATGACACCTTCCGTGGCAGTGTGATCAGTCCACGGCATCTCTGTTTTGTGCTCCGGTGGGAGTTGGCCATTTGGTATTTTGTTGTGGGAGGCGTATGGGTCGACCCTAGTTTACTGTTCTGTTCTGTTCTGCGGATTGGTGATGTTTGTGCCAAACACACCTTCTAATTTTATATACATTGGATTCGCAGTCCAATGTGTGTAACTTTCTTATGTGGCATTATTTGACTTGCCTGTGTGGCATTATTTTGACTTGTCTGTGTGGCAAGGTATATTTCTGAGCTCGGTATGTAATAACACTCATCCATTTGATTCAACCTATTATTTCGTTGAGTTAGTTTTGTTTGTTTTGTTTTAGTTCATTTTGTCTCTTTTCATTTAATTGAGTTAATTATTTCGGTTCATTATTTGTATTCTATATCCATACTGGGCATTTGGCTCATGCTGTGGTTTCTTCCGGTAGGTAATTAGGGAAATCAAGGGTAAGTGTGATGAGAGCTCCATTCATTCCAATGATTTAGAAATATTCTGTTTAGACTTGAGGTGTCAGTTTACTTGGAATTGTAATAATTATTTTAGATTGTGGTTTGAGATAGTTTGAGATTTATTATGGTTGACTTGTAGTATTTATTAGTTATTAAGACTATTCTTTTGTGGCTTTGAGCCATGCTATTAAATTTATTAGTTTTGTTGTGTTTTGAGTAACCTTTCTTTCTATATAGGGAAAGGGGGTGTTACAGAGTTGGTATCAAAGCATAGGTTCTTTCTTGTAGAAACCCTATTTAGGTTTGACCTGTGAGTTATGGGTAGACTTTTGGGTTATGTTTTGTTCTGTTTGATTTTCTGTTCAGCTATTATATCAGCTATATTCGAATCTGTCTTTAATCTGTTTTGTTATCTATTCATTGATCTCTTTGTTAGATGGCTCGTAGATCCGCCAGAGTTGCTGGCAGGCGAGGCAATAATAGGGGAAGAGGTGAGGGTCAGCCCAATGAGCAACCTAATAATCAGATAAATGCTCAGTTGGCTACCTTGGTGAATCAGGCGTTACCTCAATTGGTGGCATAGGTTGTACAGGCAATGCAGCAGCCGCCACCAGAAATTCCTGAGGAGGAGAACCCGGGAAATAATGGTCCACAGGCAAATGAAGAGGAAGGGAATGCAGATGGTATTGATCAGAAGGTGGTTCCAATGTATGTGTGGTCGGAAATGTTTCAAAAGCAGAAACCACAGGCATTTAGTTCAGCTCCAACTCCAATTGATGCAGAGAATTGGATTGCCCACCTAGAGAAGATCTTTGATGTGTTGGGGTGCTCCGATAATCAGAAAGTGTTGTTTGAAGCTTACAAGCTAGAAGGAGATGCACAGAGATGGTGGAAAGCGATGAAAGTAACAAAGGGTGATGGTTATGTTGAGGCACTTAGCTAGGCAGAGTTTTGTGAGGTCTTTTATCAGCACTACTTCCCAGCTGCTGATAAAGAGGCCTATGCTAGAGAGTATTTGTCGATTCGGCATAAAGATGATGAGTCTATCACGGACTTCATGACGAGGTTTACTAGGTTGGCAGGCTTTGCGGGAACCTCAGCAAAGACTGCAACAGAACAGGCAGAGAAGTTTAAGTGGAGGATTCATTCTAGGTATCGACAACATCTCATTAACAACAAGTTTACAGACGTGTCAGCAGTGGCCAATGCGACCAAGAATATTGAAATGGAGCGACAGGACTTTTGGTCTTCTAAACCGGAGGGGAGTCGAAAGAGGGACAGAGATGACCAGCACGGTCAAACTTCAGTTCAGAATGGGAGAAATCAGGGTGGTCAGTTGAATAGGAATCGTGGTGGCCAACAGGGGCAGTGGCGTGGTCAGAATCAAAATAGAGGTTATCAGCAGATGCCTCAGCAAGGGCAAAATCATCAGCTGCAGCTACCTTGGAATGGTCAGAATCATCGCGGTAGCGGGCGTAATCATCGGCAAAGGGCGAATCGTGGTCGTTATCCAGGACCACCGGTGGTGGGGTAACCCAAATCTCATTTCGATAGCTCCTTGTGCTACTTGTGGGGCTAGTCATCCGGGAAGGCAGTGCCATAAACTCACAAGTGCATGCTTCTTGTGTGGACAGATGGGTCATATTGCTAGGGATTGTACCGGTCCACGTGGTAATGGTGGAGGTGGTGATAATGGTGGAAATGGAGGTCAGCGTCAGGGTGGTCGAGTGTTTGCCTTGGCATATAACCAGGCGGCAGGTGCACCAGGTATTGTTTCTGGCACTCTTTTAGTTGGCAATCGTGAGGCGTCTATTTTGTTTGATACTGGTTCTACTCATCCCGTTGTTGCTCGGTCTTTTGTTCGGCACCTGGGTGTGCCATCTCAGTCTTTAGATTCTGTTATGTCTATTGCTACCCCGATGGGGACTGCTGTCGTTATTTCTGATTTGTATCGAGGGTGTCCGATCAATTTTGGAGATAAGATTCATAGGGATAATCTCCTTCCGATAAGTATACACGATTTTGATGTCATTCTTGGGATGGACTGGTTGGATAAGCACCAGGCCACTATCGATTGTCAGGCAACGAAGGTTATATTTGGAGATGTGAAGTCTCCAAAATTCGTGTTTCAGGGTTCCGGTAGAGTAGAGTGGTGAAGTTAATTTGATTTGAAAATTTGGAAAGTTGGTGGCAAAGGGTTGTGAGGGGTATTTGGCATTTGTAAAGGATACATCTAAGGGTGAGACTCGTGTTGAGTATGTTCCAATTGTTCGTGATTTTTTTGATGTGTTTCTTGAGGAGTTGTCAGGGTTGCCACCGTACCGGGAAGTGGAGTTTGATATTGAGATTGTTCTCCGTTATGAGCCTATCTCTAAGGCATCAGTGTCGGATGGCAGATTGGAGTTCTGCAGGAGTTGAAGGAGCAGTTGTAGGAACTATTAGATCGTGGTGTGATCCTACCGTGAGTGTTTCGTAGTGGGGTGCTCCGGTCTTGTTGGTAAAGAAGAAGGATGGGTCAATGAGGCTGTGTATAGACTACAGAGAGTTGAACAAGATTACCATCAGGAATTGGTATCCATTGCCGAGGATTGATGACTTATTTGACCAACTTCAGGGGGGCAAAAAAAATTTCGAAAATAGACTTGAGGTCGGGTTATCATCAGTTGAGGGTAAGGGATGAGGATATTGCTAAGACTGCTTTTCGTACTCGATATGGGCATTACGAGTTTCTGGTGATGCCATTCGGGTTGACTAACGCTCCGGCGGTGTTCATGGATTTAATGAATCGGGTGTTCAGGGAGTACTTAGACCAATTTTTTATTGTCTTTATTGATGACATTTTGGTTTACTCCAAGTCTAAGGAAGAGCATTAAGAACATCTTCGCATTGTGTTGGGGATTTTGCAGAAAGAGAAATTGTATGCTAAATTCTCTAAATGCGAGTTTTGGTTGGAGCAGGTCGCATTTTTGGGACATGTTGTCTCTGCTGAAGGCATTAAGGTGGATCCTGCGAAGGTTGAGGCTATCACTAAATGGCCAAGACCTACTATACTGACAGAGATTAGGAGTTTCTTGGGTTTGACAGGGTATTATAGGTGGTTTGTGGAAGGATTTTCTTTACTTGCCTTACCATTGCCCCAATTGATAAGAAAGGGCACAAAGTTTGTGTGCAATGAGGAGCATGAGAAAAGTTTCGAGGAGTTGAAGAAACAACTTGTGACAGCTCCTATACTTGCATTACCGTCGGGGACAAAAGGCTACCAGATTTATAGTGATGCTTCTAAGAAGGGCTTGGGGTGTGTTTTAATGCAACACGGTAAGGTGATTGCTTATGCTTCTACGCAGCTTAAACCTTATGAAGTGAATTACCCCACACATGATTTGGAGTTGGCAGCAGTGATCTTTTCCATAAAGATTTGGAGGCATTATTTGTATGGAGAGATTTGTGATATCTTCACCGATCACAAAAGTCTTAAATACATTTTCACTCAGAAGGAGCTCAATAAGAGGCAGAGGCGTTGGTTGGAGCTTCTAAAAGATTATGATGCTAGAATTTAGTATCACCCGGGGAAGGCAAATGTGGTTGCAGATGTTCTTAGCCGGAAGAGTTCAGGGAGTGTAGCAACCCTTATTACACAACCTTAGGTTATTTCGGATATGGAACGACTCGAGTTGGAGTTGCATGTACGAGGTTCAGATGGGCATTTGGCAGGTATGAGAATGGAGCTCTCTCTTATCTCGAGAGTTAAAGAAGCTCAAAAGAAAGATGGGGAATTGTGGAGTATGGTGCAAAATCTAGAGGAGGGCAAGTAGCCCGAGTTTCGTATTGATGACCATGGTGTGATTTGGTGGGTGAGCGGTTGTGTGTATCGTCCGATCCAATCATTCAGGAGGCGGTGTTGGCTGAGGCTCATATTTCACCATTTTCTATTCATCCAGGTTCTACGAAGATGTATAGGGATTTGAAGAATAATTTTTGGTGGAATGGGATGAAACGAGACGTGGCTGAATATGTTGGGAAGTGTCTCACTTGTCAACAAGTGAAGATAGAACATCAACGAGCTAGTGGTTTGCTGCAACAGTTAGACATTCCAGTGTGGAAGTGGGAGGATATCACGATGGATTTTGTGACTGGTTTACCGAAGTCTTTTAGGAAGAATGATGCCATATGGGTAGTAGTGGACCGGTTGACAAAATTGGCATACTTTTTGGCTATCCATGAGGGATACACGGTGGATAGGTTGGCATAGATCTTTCAGCAGGAGATTGTTAGACTTCATGGTACTCCAGTGTCTATTTTTTCAGATCGGGACCCACGGTTCACTTCACGGTTTTGGAAAGGGTTTCAACGAGCTTGGGGTACTTGGCTCAACTTTAGTACTTTTTTCCATCCGCAAACTGATGGGCAATCCGAACGGACTATTCAAACATTGGAGGACATGTTGAGGTCTTGTGCACTTTAGTGGTCGGGTAATTGGGATGATTATTTGAGCCTAGTTGAGTTTGCTTACAACAACAGCTGGCATGCAAGTATTGGGATGGCTCCTTTTGAGGCATTGTATGGTAGACAGTGTCGGGCACCAACTTGTTGGGATGAGGTTGGCGAAAGGGCCATAGAAGGGCCTGAGTTAGTCCAAATTACTACGGAGAAAGTAGCGGTGGCTAAATAGAAATTGAAGTCGGCTCGATCACGGCAGAAAAGTTATGCTGATAAGCATAGGAGGACTTTTGAGTTTGAACCTGGTGAACATGTGTTTCTAAAAGTTTCTCCTTGGAAGGGAATTCTGCGATTTGGGTTGAAATGGAAACTTAGTCCGGGTTATATTGGACCATTTGAGATTCTGGAGAGGGTTGGTGAGGTTGCATATCGGTTAGCTTTGCCTCCATAGCTAGCTCATGTGCAAAATGTATTCCATGTGTCGGTATTGAGGAGTTATCATTATCATCCGTTGCACGTGCTGCAATATCCATTTGATAAGATTCGAGAGGATCTTACTTGTGATGAGCAAGCCAAAGCGATTTTGGATCGTCAAGAGCGGATTATGAGGAGGAAGACTATTTCGTTTGTTAAGGTTCTATGGAGGGACAATTCGGAGCAAGAAGCCACTTGGGAGCTTGAGGAGTCTATTCGAGCGGAATATCCGCATCTTTTTGATAATTAGGTACGTTTTATTCTTTCGATTTCGGGGACGGAATTCCTTTAAGGGGTAGGTGATGTAATACACGGAAAAAAAATTAATAAAAAAAATATTGCTTTGTTTTAAAACATATTAATTGTACTTTGTCTTTTATTTGATTCAAACTAGTCATTTACTTTTGGGCTAATATGTATTAATAAATGATGAATAATTAAGTTGATAAATTGGGCCATAAAATTAATTTGATTTAATTTATATGTGGGTCAAATTAAAATTCTATCAAGATTAGGAGAGTTGGTAAATATATATATAAAAAAGGGGGTAATTAATAAATAAATATCTAAAACCTAACCCTATGTTAATTAGTTCTGTTCGAATTAAAATTGATTGTGCGTGAGGTGGACAAGAGCTGAAGAACTACGGCGTCAACATAAGAGGAGGAAGAGGAATTGAAATTCATTTCTATCATACACGTAAGTCTGCCTCTATTTTGTTATCAGAATTATTGGGAGTAGCTAGCAATCATTATAAATATATTTGTACTGCTTTAGAATACTTGATTCAGGTTAATAAATATATATATATATATATATATATATATATATGTATTGCGCCCATCATCTTCTAACATAAAAGATCAGTTAGTTTACAAGGTTAGCAACGTGTAAAATAATAATAATAATAATAATAATAATAATAATAATAATAATAATATTAATAATAATAATAGTAATAATAGCTTTAGGAAAAGTAAATTTTTTTATTAATAATTTAACGCATAGTTTATTAATTTATTTTATTAATTTGTGTAATTAGTTCGAACGGAGGGAATTTAACAAAATATATTGGGATAATAATTTTGGGTATTACATTGCTTAATCCAGGTACGAATTCCGTACTCTTTCAGCGAGACTCTTTTGTTTTTGATTTGTTCGTTTCGTTATTCATTTCGAAATTTAGTATTGCATCTCATAATTATTCCTTGTCAAATTATTTTGATAGTTTGTTTTGGTGTTCATAGTTGGAACTCATATTTGTACTCTTTAGACTAGTACAACATGTCTAAATTTATTTTGATAGTTCCGTCTTGGTATTGATACTTAGAACTCGTGTTTGTACTCTTGATCTATTGTATCATCTTTTGTATTTATTTTGATTCTCGTATAAAGTACATGTTAATATTTTTGGAGACTTTGAGTTGATGATTCATTTCAGTTTAACATGTACATATTAGAATCCCTTTTTGTTGATATTATGTCGCATGTGTTGTGACATGGTATCCTTGTTAGAATACCGTAGGGTATACCTGAGCTATAACCACCAGTGGGGGTACCACATGCATGTCCTCTTGGCACCGAGGCATGACACCTTTCGTGGCAGTGTGATCAGTCCACGGCGTCTCTGTTTTGTGCTCCGGTGGGAATTGGCCATTTGGTATTTTGTTGTGGGAGGTGTATGGGTCGACCCTAGTTTTCTGTTTTGTTCTGTTCTGCGGATTGGTGATGTTTGTGCCAAACACACCTTCTAATTTTATATACATTAGATTCGCGGTCCAATGTGTGTAACTTGCTTATGTGGCATTATTTGACTTGCCTGTGTGGCATTATTTTGACTTGTCTGTGTGGCAAGGTATATTTCTGAGCTCGGTATGAAATAACACTCATCCATTTGATTCAACCTATTATTTTGTTGAGTTAGTTTTGTTCGTTTCGTTTTAGTTCATTTCGTCTCATTTCATTTAATTGAGTTAATTATTTCGGTTCATTATTTGTATTCTATATCCGTACTGGGCATTTGGCTCATGCTGTGTTTTCTTCCGACAGGTAATCAGGGAAATCAAGGGTAAGTGTGATGAGAGCTCCATTCATTCCAATGATTTAGAAATATTCTGTTTAGACTTGAGGTGTCAGTTTACTTGGAATTGTAATAATTATTTTAGATTGTGGTTTGAGACAGTTTGAGATTTATTATGGTTGACTTGTAGTATTTATTAGTTATTAAGACTATTCTTTTGTGGCTTTGAGCCTTGCTATTAAATTTATTAGTTTTGTTGTGTTTTGAGTAACCTTTCTTTCTATATAGGGAAAGGGGGTGTTACAGAGTTGGTATCAAAGCATAGGTTCTTTCTTGTAGAAACCCTATTTAGGTTTGACCTGTGAGTTATGGGTAGACTTTTGGGTTATATTTTGTTCATTTGATTTTTCTGCTCACTATCATATATCGCCTATATTCGAATCATCTCTAATCATTTTGTTATCTATTCGTTGATCTCTTTGTTAGATGGCTCGTAGATCTGCCAGAGTTGCTGGGAGGCGAGGCAACAATAGGGGAAGAGGTTAGGGTCAGCCCAATGAGCAACCTAATAATCAGATAAATGCTCAGTTGGCTACCTTGGTGATTCAGACAGTGAATCAGGCGTTACCTCAATTGGTGGCACAGGTACAGTAATGCGAGCGTCTGACCACCACCGAAATTTCTGAAAGGGAGAACCCGAGAAATAATGGTCCACAGGCAAACGAAGAGGAAGGGAATGCAGATGGTATTGATCAGCAGGTGGTTCCAATGTATGTGCGGTTGGAAAGGTTTCAAAAGCAGAAACTACAGGCATTTAGTTCAGCTCCAACTCCAATTGATGCAGAGAATTGGATTACCACCTAGAGAAGATCTTTGATGTGTTGGGGTGCTCAGATAATCAGAAAGTGTTGCTTAAAGCTTACAAGCTAGAAGGGGATGCACAGAGATGGTGGAAAGTGATGAAAGTAACAAAGGGTGATGGTTATGTTGAGGCACTTAGCTGGGCAGAGTTTTGTGAGGTCTTTTATCAGCACTACTTCCCAGCTGCTGATAAAGAGGCCTATGCTAGAGAGTATCTGTCGATTCGGCAGAAAGATGATGAGTCCATCACGGACTTCATGACGAGGTTTACTAGGTTGGCGTTTGCGGGAACCTCGGTGAGGGACTCTGTGAGAACAAGCAGAGAAGTTTAAGTGGAGGATTCATTATAGGTATCGACAACATCTCATTAACAACAAGTTTACAGACGTGTCAGCAGTGGCCAATGAGACCAAGAATATTGAGACGGAGCGACAGGACTTTTGGTCTTCTAAACCGGAGGGGAGTCGAAAGAGGGACAGAGATGACCAGCAGGGTCAAACTTCAGTTTAGAATGGGAGAAATCAGGGTGGTCAGTTGAATAGGAATCGTGGTGGCCAACAGGGGAAGTGGCGTGGTTAGAATCAAAATAGAGGTTATCAGCAGATGCCTCAGCAAGGGCAAAATCATCAGCTGCAGCTACCTTGGAATGATCGTAATCGTGCCAGAGAGCGTAATCGCCGCAAAAGGCGTAATCAGGTCGTTATCCAGGACGGTTGGTGGGGTAACCCAAATCTCATTCCGATAGCTCCTTGTGCTACTTGTGGGGCTAGTCATCCGGGAAGGCAGTGCCACAGACTCATAAGTGCATGCTTCTTGTGTGGTCAGATGGGTCATATTGCTAGGGATTGTACCGGTCCACGTGGTAATGGTGGAGGTGGTGATAATGGTGGAAATGGAGGTCAGCGTCAGGGTGGTCGAGTGTTTGCTTTAACATATAACCAGGCGGCAGGTGCACCAGGTATTGTTTCTGGCACTCTTTTAGTTGGCAATCGTGAGGCGTCTATTTTGTTTGATACGGGTTATACTCATTCTGTTGTTGCTCGGTCTTTTGTTCGGCACCTGGGTGTGCCATCTCAGTCTTTAGATTCTGTTATGTCTATTGCTACCCCGATGGGAACTTTTGTAGTTATTTCTGATTTGTATCGAGGGTGTCCGATCAATTTTGGGGATAAGATTCGTAGGGATAATCTCCTCCCGATGAGTATGCACGACTTTGATGTCATTCTTGGGATGGACTGGTTGGATAAGCACCAGGCCACTATCGATTGTCAGGCAAAGAAGGTTATATTTGGAGATGTGAAGTCTCCAGAATTCGTGTTTTAGGGTTCACAGCCGAGTAGAGTGGTGAAGTTAATTTCAGATTTGAAGGCTGGAAAATTGGTGGCAAAGGGTTGTGAGGGGTATTTGGCATTTGTAAAGGATACATCTAAGGGTGAGACTCGTGTTGAGTATGTTCCAATTGTTCGTGATTTTTTTGATGTGTTTCTTGAGGAGTTGTCAGGGTTGCCACCGCAGCGAGAAGTGGAGTTTGATATTGAGCTTGTTCCTGGTGCGGAGCCTATCTCTAAGGCACCGTATCGGATGGCACCGTTGGAGTTGCAGGAGTTGAAGGAACAGTTGTAGGAACTATTAGATCGTGGTGTGATCCGGCCGAGTGTTTCGCCGTGGGGTGCTCCGGTCTTGTTGGTAAAGAAGAAGGATGGGTCAATGAGGCTGTGTATAGACAACAGAGAGTTGAACAAGATTACCATCAGGAATCGGTATCCATTTCCGAGGATTGATGACTTGTTTGACCAACTTCAGGGGGCAAAAAAATTTCGAAAATAGACTTGAAGTCGAGTTATCATCGGTTGAGGGTAAGGGATGAGGATATTGCTAAGTCGGCTTTTCGTACTCGATATGGGCATTACGAGTTTCTGGTGATGCCATTCGGGTTGACTACCGCTCCGGCGGTGTTCATGGATTTAATGAATCGGGTGTTCAGGGAGTACTTAGACCAATTTTTTATTGTCTTTATTGATGACATTTTGGTTTACTCCAAGTCTAAGGAAGAGCATGAAGAACATCTTCGCATAGTGTTGGGGATTTTGCAGAAAGAGAAATTGTATGCTAAATTCTCTAAATGCGAGTTTTGGTTGGAGCAGGTCGCATTTTTGGGACATGTTGTCTCTGCTGAAGGCATTAAGGTGGATCCTGCGAAGGTTGAGGCTATCACTAAATGGCCAAGACCTACTACACTAGCAGAGATTAGGAGTTTCTTGGGTTTGACAAGGTATTATAGGTGGTTTGTGGAAGGATTTTCTTTACTTGCCTTACCATTGACCCAATTGATAAGAAAGGGCACAAAGTTTGTGTGGAATGAGGAGCGTGAGAAAAGTTTCGAGGAGTTGAAGAAACAACTTGTGACAGCTCCTATACTTGCATTACCGTCGGGGACAAAAGGCTACCAGATTTATAGTGATGCTTCTAAGAAGGGCTTGGGGTGTGTTTTAATGCAACACGGTAAGGTGATTGCGTATGCATCTAGGCAGCTTAAACCTTACGAAGTGAATTACCCCACACATGATTTGGAGTTGGCAGCAGTGATCTTTGCCATAAAGATTTGGAGGCATTATTTGTATGGAGAGACTTGTGATATCTTCACCGATCACAAAAGTCTTAAATACATTTTCACTCAGAAGGAGCTCAATATGAGGCAGAGGCGTTGGTTGGAGCTTCTAAAAGATTATGATGCTAGAATTCAGTATCACCCGGGGAAGGCAAATGTGGTTGCAGATGCTCTTAGCCAGAAGAGTTCAGGGAGTGTAGCAGCCCTTATTACACAACCTCAGCTTATTTTGGATATGGAACGAATCGAGTTGGATTTGCATGTACGAGGTTCAGATGGGCATTTGGCAGGTATGAGAGTGGAGCCTTCTCTTATCTCGAGAGTTAAAGAAGCTCAAAAGGAAGATGGGGAATTGTGGAGTATGGTGCAAAATCTAGAGGAGGACAAGTAACCCGAGTTTCGTATTGATTACCATGGTGTGATTTGGTGGGTGAGCAGTTGTGTGTACCGTCCGATCCAATCATTCGGGAGGCGGTGTTGGCTGAGGCTCATAGTTCACCATTTTCTATTCATCCAGGTTCTACGAAGATGTATAGGGATTTGAAGAATAATTTTTGGTGTAATGGGATGAAACGAGACGTGGCTGAATATGTTGGGAAGTGCCTCACTTGTCAACAAGTGAAGATAGAACATCAACGAGCTAATGATTTGCTGCAACAGTTAGACATTCCAGTGTGGAAGTGGGAGGATATCACGATGGATTTTGTGACTGGTTTGCCGAAGACTTTTAGGAAGAATGATGCCATATGGGTAGTAGTGGACCAGTTGACCAAATCGGCACACTTTTTGGCTATCCATGAGGGATACACAGTGGATAGGTTGGCATAAATCTTTCAGCAGGAGATTGTTAGATTTCATGGTACTCCAGTGTCTATTGTTTCAGATCGGGACCCACGGTTCACTTCACGGTTTTGGAAAGGGTTTCAACGAGCTTGGGGTACTCGACTCAACTTTAGTACTTCTTTCCATTTGCAAACTGATGGGCAATCCAAACGGACTATTCAAACATTGGAGGACATGTTGAGGTCTTGTGCACTTGAGTGGTCCGGTAATTGGGATGATTACTTGAGCCTAGTTGAGTTTGCTTATAACAACAGCTGGCATGCAAGTATTGGGATGGCTCATTTTGAGGCATTGTATGGTAGAAAGTGTCGGGCACCAACTTGTTGGGATGAGGTTGGCGAAAGGGCCATAGAAGGGCCTGAGTTAGTCCAAATTACTACGGAGAAGGTAGCGGTGGCTAAAGAGAAATTGAAGTCGGCTCGATCACGGCAGAAAAGTTATGCTGATAAACATAGGAGGACTTTATAGTTTGAACCTGGTGAACATGTGTTTCTAAAAGTTTCTCCTTGGAAATGCATTCAGCGATTTGGGTTGAAATGGAAACTTAGTCCGGGTTATATTGGACCATTTGAGATTCTGGAGAGGGTTGGTGAGGTTGCATATCGGTTAGCTTTGCCTCCACAGCTAGCTCATGTGCACAATGTATTCCATGTGTCGGTATTGAGGAGTTATCATTATCATCCGTTGCACGTGGTGCAATATCCATTCGATAAGATTCGAGAGGATCTTACTTGTGATGAGCAAGCCGAAGCGATTTTGGATCGTCAAGAGTGGATTATGAGGAGGAAGACTATTCCGTTTGTTAAGGTTCTATGGAGGGACCATTCGGAGCGAGAAGCCACTTGGGAGCTTGAGGAGTCTATTCGAGCGGAATATCCGCATCTTTTTGATAATTAGGTACGTTTTATTCTTTTGATTCCGGGGACGGAATTCCTTTAAGGGGTAGGTGATGTAATACCCGGAAAAAAAATAATAAAAAAAATATTGCTTTGTTTTAAAACATATTAATTGTACTTTGTCTTTTATTTGGGTCAAACTAGTCATTTACTTTTAGGCTAATATGTATTAATAAATGATGAATAATTAAGTTGATAAATTGGGCCATAAAAATAATTTGATTTAATTTATATGTGGGTCAAATTAAAATTCTATCAAAATTAGGAGAGTTGGTAAATATATATATAAAAAAGGGGGTAATTAATAAATAAATATCTAAAACCTAACCCTATGTTAATTAGTTCTGTTCGAATTAAAATTGATTGTGAGTGAGGCAGAAAAGAGCAGAAGAACTACGGCGTCAACATAAGAGGAGGAAGAGGAATTGAAATTCATTTCTATCATACACGTAAGTCTGCCTCTATTTTGTTATCGGAATTATTGGGAGTAGCTAGCAATCATTATAAATATATTTGTACTGCTTTAGAATACTTGATTCAGGTTAATAATTTATATATATATATTGCGCCCATCATCTTCTAACATGAAAGATCAGTTAGTTTACAAGGTTAGCAACGTGTAAAATAATAATAATAATAATAATAATAATAATAATAGCTTTAGGAAAAGTAAATTTTTTTTATTAATAATTTAACGCATAGTTTATTAATTTATTTTATTAATTTGTATAATTAGTTCGAACGGAAGGAATTTAACGAACTATATTGGGATAATAATTTTCGGTATTACATTGCTTAATCCAGGTACGGATTCCGTACTCTTTCAGCGAGACACTTTTGTTTTTGATTTGTTCGTTTCGTTATTCGTTTCGAAATTTAGTATTGCATCTCATAATTATTCCTTGTCAAATTATTTTGATAGTTCATTTTGGTGTTCATAGTTGGAACTCATATTTGTACTCTTTAGACTAGTACAACATGTCTAAATTTATTTTGATAGTTCCGTCTTGGTATTGATACTTAGAACTCGTGTTTGTACTCTTGATCTAGTGTATCATCTTTTATATTTATTTTGATTCTCGTATAAAGTACATGTTAACATTTTTGGAGAATTTGAGTTGATGATTCATTTCAGTTTAACATGTACATATTAGAAACCCTTTTTGTTGATATTATGTCGCATGTGTTGTGACATGGTATCCTTGTTAGAATACCGTAGGTATATACGAGCTATAACCACACAATGTGGGGTACCACATGCATGTCCTCTTGGTACCGAGGCATGACACCTTCCGTGGAGGTGTGATCAGTCCACGACGTCTCCGTTTTGTGCTCCGGTGGGAGTTGTGTAATAACCCGATATTTTTTATGTAAATAAATAAGAAATTTTGCATATAAATTTTTTTATTATTATTATTTTAATGATGAGAATATGTGTAAGTAATGTATGATAAATGCAAATATATTTATTACCTATAAATAATTTTAGAATTATTAATCACTACAAATCATATTCTATAGTAATTAATTTTTTGTAAGCGAAATGTTTTTATTAATTATTTTCCAAGAAAACATGATTTTATATTATTTAAATATGAAATGATTATTAGAATTAAGTATAATAATAAATGTTTTATTATATGAATTTGTTCAGAATATTTAAGTTAATTATTTTAGCTTAATTATTGATGTTGTATACGATGAATAAATCATATATGGAATCCAAACCCTAAATTTGGGTATTGATCAATGGATGAGAATAATAATATAATATTAATTATATTTTTATTTTCAGTGCTATAAATATGTACTGTAAATGCATAGACTGATAACTATAGGCCAAATATGGTAAATTGTGGCATAACCCTCATATCGTGTTATTAAACCCTAATTGTTAAACTCGGTTATGAGTTCGAGACGGTGTAGTACTTGTGTTATATAAATTTTACTATGTATTATATAATTTCTGTAATTAGGAGAAACCCTAATTATTATTTGAAAACCCTAATTTGCTAAAATAAGAAACCCTAATTACTGTTTTAGTAAATTATAATGATAATTAGGAAACCCTAATTGTTAATTTGGAAACCCTAATGATGTTAAGGAACCCTAATTATTTAAACCCTAATATTCTATTAAAAACCCTAATTTCTATTAAAAACCCTAATTTAATTAGTGTGTTTAAAATTAAAATTTTATTACACTTTAATTTTAATTGTCCAAACCCTAGTAATTAATTGGGAAACTTTAAGATGAAAAATCTAGTGATTAAACCCTAGATTTAAGCACCTTGGAAAAGAATGCCCTTAAATTAAAATAAAATTTACCATTTTACCCTTTTTAACCCATTTGGTGAATAATTGCTAGGAAATCTTGCCAAATCTTGCAAGCCACCCTACCCTATCAACCTAGCAGCTAGAATTCAAGCATATAAGATTCAATTCACCAGCCAAGTTCATTATATCAATTCATTGCATAATTTAAGAGAGAGAAAGTGCTCATTTTTGGCCTAAATTGTTCACAAACACTTAGCCATATTCTCTCAAGACCAAACCCACGAAATTTCCTTGCTAGATCAGTCCCCAATCAAGCCCCACGAATACTAACATCAAATCAGAAACAAGAAATCAAGAATCAAGGTGCAAAAAGGTATAAAAGAACCCTACTTAAAAATTCTGTGATTTGATGTTAGATATTATAATTGATTGTTAAAATATGTTGTATGGGGTGTTAATCAATGATCTGGGTTGCTAGATGTTAAACCCATAACATATAGAGGCTCGGATTTGATGATTTTCCAAATCTAGAAAAAGTTGGTTTTGTGGTCTGACAACGAATGTTAGTGGCCACAGATCCTTTCTCGATTATGTTTTTAGTTGTTTTTAAGTTGTTATCTATAGCTTGTAATGTGGTCTTTAATCTACAAAAGAAATTAGGGTCATTTGATATCTAGATTAGTAGTTATTAGCAATTCAAACTCCATTGGCCAAGGAATTGGACGAGCCTTTTTCAAGGCGATTTCCCAAAGAAAGCGAAACGATGTCGACAAGTTTGTTCATGGCTTTGATCTGTCAGTCCCGATGTGTTTTTAGTTATTTGTTGTATTAACCTTGTATCCTGTTATGTGTTCTATGATTCCATGGCTTTAGATCGTGTAAAAAAACAACAGGTAGATCGTAGCAAGTGGTCAAAGTAGGCCACTCGCACTGACTTAGCATTTCTGGGAAATTTCCAGAAACGGATATAAGCTTATTTCTGACAGTGGTTGACCGGCTTGTATCTTTTTGATTTATTGATGTTATGGTGATATTTTGTGATAGATCTCTACACTTTTATGCTGGTTACACACTGAAGGTTATAGATCACACAAACATCAAAAGGATGTCAAGTTGTGGGAGCTCAAAAGTGAACAGTCGAACTGTTCTTCATTTCTGGGCAAACCCAGAAATGAAGAACAGCTCTAACAGTGTTTTCGTTCGCTTAGATCTTTTATTTTATGCATATTATGACCATGATTGTTGTTGTATATTGTAGTATTACATTAGTTCTACATACTATGATCATTAGATAGTCCATCAACAGCACGATCGGGTCTGAAATCGTAGTCAAAGTACCCCACTCGAAATCTGACATTAGTTTTCTGGGTATGATGAAGAACACCATTAGCGATAGTTTTGTCGCCTAATTTACCATAACCAACAGTTTAATTTCTAAATTATTTATTTTAATTAAATAAATAGAGAAAATTAGTGTTAATTATTAAAAAATACCAAATAAATTATTAAAAATTATTTTAAAGTCCGAAAATTAGTTTTTAATTATTTTAAGTATATTTCATAAATATTTAATATTTTTGGAATGTAAAAAGTATTTAATTTATTTAAGTATAATATTAAATAAGTGATTTAAAATGATTTTAATACATGAAAAATCATTTAAAAAATATGTTATGATATAAAAAGATATTTTAAGTTATTTATTATCATTTTTAATATTTTGTGATGATTTTCATTATTAAGTAGATATTAATGATGATTAAGTTATTTAATAAAGATATTAAATAAATGATGGAAAATAGAAATAATGAGTTAATATTTATATAAAAATGATTTAGAGATTATAAAAATATTTTAAGTTATAAAATATAACTTTTGATATTTTGTCATGAAATATATTAATATTTTAATATTAAGGATATTAGATTTATTTAATAATTATATTAAATAAAGTAATGTAAAAATGATTTTTATATTTGAAAAATTATTTTAAGTGAAAATAAGGTTTTTAAAGATATTTTAAGTTATAAAATATAGCTTTTTAATATTTAAAGGATAATTTCATTAATAATTAAATCTTAATGATATTTATTAAACATTAATGATATTAAATTTATTTAATAATTATATTAAATAAATAGTTTTAAAATAGTTTTATTAATTTAAAATCATTTTAAAAGGATATAAATGAATTAAAAATATTTTAAGTTATAATTAATGACTTTTAATATTTGAATAAATAGTACATTAATACTTAAATATTAATGGTAATTATTTAAAAATGATTTTAAATGTTTAAAATCATTTAAGGGTATTTTAATACTTTAAAATATTTTGAGTTATTATAAATAACTTTAATATTTTGGCAATGGTTTCATTAATAGTTTAATATTAATTAAATATTAATGATAATAGAATTAGTTAATATTTAAATCATTTAAAAATGATTTCAGTGGTTGAAAGTTCATGATAAATTATAATAATTATTTAAAAATTATTATAAGGCTATAAAAAATAATATAACTGATATTTAAAATATCTAAACGAAAATTGAACTACACGATAGAGTTTTAGACTCGATAATTACCCGATAAAGCCGTCGGTATATAGAAATATTTCAGAAATTGATCTGAACTTCGATAAATTGACTAGATATATGTTTGTTTATGATCCAATGACTGTTAAACATATGTGACAATGTGATTAGGTTATGTGCTGACTGCAATTAGTAGTACTATGTGTTACGATATATTATTCTAATTGGACGAATGATCTTATTACTGATAGGTCGATGTATAAAAGATTAATCTAAGTTGCGTTATTGTAAGCAGCAGCTTAAGCAAGTATCTAAACCTTATGCACTACTTTTATTTCGTGCAAACAGGTATATCATGTTATGCAAGTTTCCTAAACTTACTCCAATTATTATTATGCAAGTATCCGAACTATTCTTTATATTGTGCAAGTATCCTACTTTTGCATTTACTTTATGCAATGGACATGAGTAAGATAGTTTCAGAATTATATTATTATTGTGTCAGATTATTAACTCTATTATTATTGATTATGTATCCAATCTTTGTATTCATACAAGTTCTTACATTATCCGGTCATTGTATTATTGTATAATTTAGATATTTATTACATTCGATTAATTCAGTATATAGGGTTGCACAAGTGTCCCCACTTGGATAACCATTGTATTAATCATATGTTGATACATACTTATTGATTTCAAGTATGTATCGTTGACTTAAAAGCCGTCTAAGCTATTTGATTCAACTAGACATAAAAATATTGTTGAACAAGACAGAACGTTATTGTATCCAACCAGATTATTTTGGTTTGGATTCCCGACTAAGTATGAACATCCCGAATATTGGTAAACCTTTGTGCACCTAAGGTGGATAGAGTGAACGATAATATCGTTCTTGCATGTAGTATTGATCAATACAGGGCATAACGGGCTGATCACCACCCGTGCCCGTAAGTTATGACGGTTTACAGATGAATTTCTATTTAGCCTTTTTGAAAATAGAAAACAATGTTCATAGTATGTTGACTGATCTCCAGTTATAGTCTATACGTAGTTTCAAATATTATATATGGAAGTGATATGTTGTTATTATTGGTTCAGCTTACTTCACAACTGTTGATTCGTTGTAGAAGTGTCTTTCAAAGAAAACATTTAATTCTTTCAGTTAATATATATTGTCGTTATTACTTGATGGGCAATCCAATGCTCATTCTTGCTTTAAACTTAAATGTTTTCAGTTAAGTATGATCAACCTGAAGGCTCGAAAAAGAACAAGGGAAAGGAAAGTCGCATGCGAATGAGATTTATAATATGTTGTGTAATAGTTATAGTTTATTAAGACAATGATACTTATTATCTATGATGTAATGAATGTTTAAAGGTCTCGTATGTAAGACCCCGAATTTTATGAAATAAAAGTATTCAATTTTTCTTATAATTACTATTCAGTAAATGGTTAAATTGATAAAAGTTAAAGTTAAGGGTGATATATGAATTTTTTTCAAAATACACAATTATAAAATATTCATTGTTGTCGGGGAATATTCGTTTGGTCGTGGAATATTCTTTTTTTGGGAATATTAAACGACGACTTGACCATTTTGGGCCCCATAATGAGAATAAGCGTCGGATGAAGAAAGCGACAAAATTAAGTTTTATAAATAACTGGCGTAATCGTTCATCAATTAATAACATTGTTGGAATACCCGGTTGGTAAAGTAAAATGTCTGGCGTTGTTGCACAAGAGTAGACACCGGTATTACAAGATATTTTTTCAATTATTGATTCTTACGTGAGAAGGCACTACTCAATAATTGTTACGATAATTCTTGTTCAATATTTTATTTTATTGATTCAATAATTCTTGTGTGTTGATATTTTATTATTGTTGTTCAATAATTATCCTTTGCATGATATTTCCCATTATCGGATCAATAATTCATATTATTTGAATAATATTATTAGATAGCATTATTGGCAATGTCTAGAAAGTTACATCAATGAGAGGTTTGGTCACCTAATTGCGGCGCCAAGAAGGAGAAATTCTTATTGGAAAGCCCCTCTTTCTTAGGAAGCGTAAAGTTGTCATTATTTGTGATTTTGTAATATTATTTGTGAATAATTAGTTATTGATTTATATGATAAGAAAATATTTATTTGATGTGGATATAAATGATGGATTTATTTATGTATTTATAAGTGAAGGAATTAAAGATGAGGTGTTTTATCAGTATTTGTCGAAATGGAGAACAAAATATGGGATTTTCAGAAAAATTAGTTTATTACTTGATTTTGTAAAATCCATAACTCTTTTGTGTATAATGAGTTAAGAGATGAGCCATATATCAAAAGAAAGCCCTAGAAGTAAGCTAACTGTAAAAATTTGAATCACCCAAAAATTCTTTGTAGATATTTCGTGGTGAAATTTTGAATGAAACTGGTCCAAAGGACTAATAGTCCAAAAAATCGGTGTTCTTGACTATATTGCGTGAGTTATAAATTTTGATCCGACTAGTTGGATCGTTGTAATTTTGGATATGTTATACATATATAAGTTGAGTATATGTCCACAAATTTTGAACCGTTAAAATGAACGTATGATTTGTTATGAATTTTAAGAGGTGGCTCGATTTGGAAATTAGGTTTTGGTGGAAAATTCTAGAATTGAGTGGGCCCCACTCTTGGTTGTTGGGGAAGATGGCTGATTTTTGGTGGGTGGAATAGTAGCGAGTAAAGCCATCAAAGTTGCAAAAGTTAAGTGCGCTTGGCGTGCTAACATTTTTCCTATAAATAGAGGCTAAGTTAGAATTGAAAATCACACAGAAACATAAGCTTTCTCTCTTCTCTCTCTAGATTATTGAGTGTAATTTGTGAGTATTTAGATACTTGGTGAGTTGATATTCATCGCTGCAAGTTTCCTTGACGTCATATCAGATATCCCGTCGAAGTCTTTGCTTTTGAGGTAAGGGATAGTAAGGGATATTATTTTTTTAAGTAATGATATTATTTCTTCAATATCATTATCTTTGAAATATTAGTTGGAACTTTTTATCAAATTTGGAACTTTTTCATGTCGGGGTTACTATTCATGAGTTACTATTCACGAGTTACTATTCATGAGTTATTATTCACGAGTTACTATTCACGAGTACTATTCATGAAGCGTGAAGATGTTTTTTGTGGAATTTCTATCTTTTGGTGTCGGAGTTACTATTCACGTATACGGCAGACTATTCACGATATCTGACACTATTCACGATATCAAGACTATTCACCAAAAATAAAATTTCTTCTTTTTCGTCCAAAATATCTATTCTGGATACTAGCTTTGATTGTATCCATGTTTTGATCATTCTTGAATTTTACACCACTATGATTATTTTGAGGTATTTTTGGATGTATAGATTAGGAGTTATGGATTTTATGAGAAAAGACTATTTTAAAAGTAACTATTTATAACTCCTTGCGGTTAACTCCAAAATTGATGAAATTTTTATTGAGAGTACATCTATATAATATCAGTGTACTCTGTGAATTTCAGAATTTTTGGATAAAAGTACAATTTATGATAAATGTTTAAATATTAAATTGGTTTTGGCCATATGAAAAATAGTAAATGAATTTTAAAATTTCAAGAAAATATATGTTCAATATGGGACTATTTTATGCTAAATCCCGGAAAAGAAATATTTTTAAGCTGATTTGGTATTTTTCATGAAAATGTTCTAGTTATGAGTAAATGAATTAAATATGTTATGTGAAGTAAGAAAATTGGAAAATATGATTTATTGGCTTGAGAATCATATATGAGATATATATAGATTTTTTATGAGGGTTTTGGTTAATGATGATGAAATCTTATGAGTTTGGCAATTTTAGATGATTAAATGCATTAATTATTAAAGTGTAAATAATTGGATTAAATTATTTATAAGTTTGAGAAATGATTAAAATATTATTATAATATTAATAATATTAGATTATGAGATTTCTAAGTGATTTATAACATTTGGATTAAGGTGTTATAAATATGGATATGAATTTTATTATGAAACTTTATCTTTTCGTGTCGAGGTTACTATGCACGTATACGGGACTATGTACGAATACGGGGTACTATTCACAACAAATTGGTTTCTTCTCTGACCAAATTATCGTTGATTTATGAATCTTACTCTTGAAATTAAAACCATGTTTTGATTATATTATTTTTATATAACATTCTTATAACTCTAATGATGATATTTCTCTTTGACTTGAGTGTAAAGATGGGTAAATTATTGGTATGATCGTGACCATAGGTTCTCTTTGGCCAGTAGTGCAAAAGTTGAATTGTTGGTGGTATGATCATGACCATTGAATTTACAATTGAATATTTTTAGCTTAAGTGCAAAGGTGAATTGATCAACATGGTTATAATTATTGTTATATAACTTCTGAAATGATTATGTATTTATTTGAGATATGAATATCTTTTGCTCGTAATGCAAAGATGACATTGTTGAATATCTTTAGCTTTGTAGTGCAAAGATGAATTATTGATGAATATCTTTGGCTTGTAATGCAAAGAAGATTTTGTTGTTGAATATCTTTAGCCTTTATAGTGCAAAGATGAATTATTGATGAATATCTTTGGCTCAGAATGCAAAGATGACTGTTGTTGAATATCTTTGCTTTGTAGTGTAAAGATGAGCTGTTGATGAATATCTTTGGCCGTGGTGCAAAGATGAATTTATTAGTATGATTATGAGCGAGGCTGTGATTTGGTATAACCATGATCTTTGATGTTTCGGTAAAGGCGGTGATGAAATTATCTTCGTCATTCCGGATGAGAAGAGGAATTTAGAATCACAATTATGATTATGAGTTATTCATATGATTGTGGAAAGGCTGTTGATTGATGTTACTGAGGATAAAATATTGTTGGTGGACTTTTAACGTGAGAAGACAATAGACTTTATAGTCTATTTGACTCTTTTAATGGATTGCTCGTTCATTGCAACTATGGTTGAAAAGTTTTATCATCTACCATATGTTCTAAATCTACGATTCATTCTTGATGAAGACTATTGATAATTTATTTGTCTTTAGTCATAATATTCTTTCTTGAGCTAGTTGTACTCTCACCCTTTTGTTTCACAATTCCTTCGTGTAATAAAAGTGTAGTATTTGGGTCGAAGCGGGGATAGCGAGGGAATAGAGTGGTGGTCTATAGATGTTGAGGGTGAGGAGAATTTAACTTGGAAGGGTGTTTTGTCACTATCATACAAGATGTCTAATGACATACAAACTCGTATTATCATAAGACAAGGTTGTGCACATCCACTTGCCGAGTATATTTACAAGCACTACCTATATAATCTTGGTGTTTGTTTGGAGTATAATACCCAATTAGAGACAGTGGAGATAATGATATGTCAAGAAAAGACTCACCATTGGGAAGAATATGATAGTAATCTTCTCGTTTTTCTTTGGGGGTCTATTAGGGTCAACCAAGGATAATTACGTGGCCATATGATATCTACCATAACCTAAAAGCATGGCCTCCCATATACGAAGGTTTCCTTGTGAGCACTTCCCAAAGATTCTAATTTCTAAAGCAGTTTTGACTATACCTTTATGTAAGGTGTCATTGTGACGTGATACTGATTGGTATATATTTGCATCAAACGCATAAAGATATATGTGTTGTTGTATTTTGCACGACAATTGTTGTAATAAAGTTGTAGTTATTTTCCGTACCATATATTTGGCGACTCGAATGGGTTGGATGGAATGGACCTATTTTGGGGTCGTTACATCGTACTGAGGAGTAAACTTTGATGCATATGTAAATTAAGTTTGAACTTTATATTATTATTATTATTATTATTAGCATTATCAAATTTTATAGAAATGGTATCGTGAAGCACCGAGTTCGGGTTTTAAGTGCGGATTTGGGGCGTCACAAGTTGGCCATTTGGTGTTTTGTTGTGGGAGGCGATAATTTAACCCTAGTTTTCTGCTACGTTACATTATGCGGATTGGTGATGTTTGTGCCAAACACACCTTCCGATTTTTACATACATGTTTGTGAATTTCTCATAATTTCCAACATTTTGGTGAGATTTGTTTGAAAAAACAAGTGAAAAAGGTCGATGAAAGCAATGATGACTTCTTTAGTAATGGGAAAGAGGGCGCTTCTACCCACTATCAACGCCGGGATTTTGGATGTTACTTGTGATTGTTCTTTTTAAATGGATTGTTTGAAAAACAAGTGAAAAAAGGTCCGGCGGTATGATGACGCATTGATGGATTTGTTAAGAGTCGATTGGTTTTTAAATGGTTGTACAACATGACTAAGAAAAGGTTTCACATTAACCAGAAAGTGTGATTCGATATTTAGGTGAAAGCGGGGACTTGGTGGGGAGTTGGTTAGGGGAAGGTGTTAGGCACCCAGGCATCCGTGTTACCACGGTGACCGCCTCTTTTCAAGAAACTATTATCGAGTGTGTGTGTGTGTGTGTGTGGGTGATGTCTTTGTTATATGGAAGTTGTGCGAGGCCTCGTTCGAACCTATATACACGGGTTTGAATTTATGTAAAAATTAGGTTTTAGCAAGATATGGCGGTGATATTTTATAAAGAGGTTTTTCAAACCACGATGCTCAATAGGAATTGAGACCTTTTATACTCCCATTTTTGTTAAGTGATCGACTAGATTGATTTTATTTGTGGATGTGAGGCATCCATATGAAAAATAATATACAAAAATAATGCCGACTTCCTCGTGGGTATGGAAACCATCGAGGAAATTCAAACACATCGAGAATAATTTATAAAAGTTAACTTACATTGAAAAATGTCCATCACGAGGCCGAATCTAGATCAATGGGATGAATCTGTGATCACATGATTCTTAGGCGCACTGAAAATGTTGCAATTTGTATAAAAGCAATAAGCGGTATATATATATAAAAGCGGTATATATATATATATCTGAGACACATGATCCATGGGGGATCGAAATGTAAATAAAGCTATTAAGCACCTCCATGGGGATCGAAATGTAAATAAAAGTTGTAAAAAGCTATCCGCCATACGGAGGAAACTCGAGGCGGGATAAAATATAAATAAATATATATAAGCGATCAAGCGCCACGAAGAAAACTCGAGTTGCGGGGATGAATATATATATATATATATATATATATATATATAATAATGCACCGGATGTAAAATCCGGGCTCATCGAGCAGTCGACACACGGTTAATATATATAAATGTATATATATATATATATATAAAGCAATAAACGCGCTCGCAAGGCCAAAGTCAGGCTCATCGAACAAAGTTCGACATAGTTATATATATATATATATATATATATATAGAAAAGCAAATAAGCGCTCCAAATAAGAAGTCTCAGGCTCAATCGAGGCATAACTTCGATAATGTTAGTCAATATATATATATATATATATATATATATATATATATATATCTGATTTGGAATGAAACCACGGATGAGAAGTCCAGGGGCAAAGCAAGCAACAACACGACTCTCAAGCGTGTAGAATGGTGTGTGCAAAGATGAGAGAAAGACTCTAAAGTGTGTGAGAAGGCTCACGGTTGGTGATAAAAAGGCTTCTATATCTTTAGAGTGGTAAAAACTTTGGCTTTTGTGGGTACAAAGAGGCTATATATGAGCTCACATGTGTTTAAAAGTGGGAAAATGCATTGTATAATGAGTCTGAGAGAAAATTGTGAGGGTTTCCCGTCTTTTTTCTCTTAAAATCAGCACCCCAAGCCCTCTATTTATAGGCAATAATATGGAGGTGTAGGTGTACCAGGCAGGTAGTGGGTCGGGTCGGCCTAGGTTTGTCGGGTCGGGTCATCGAAATCACGTGCACTCGAAGCTTTATAATGTCCCTCAGATTTTGAGAAGTCAATCAGGGCATCCGTTTTGAGGTATCTGAGGACCTATTTCGGACCGCCGTTGTCGAGAGTTATACGATGGCATGGGATTAGAGTTTGTATGAAGTCATTGAAGATGGGACGATGCCTCCGGTCTTGACTTCAACTTTCATCCGTTACCCCGCCTGATAGTCACTCGGGATTGGTTAGCCTTGTGGGACATCGTTGCGTAGAGATGTGATGTGGCATCGTGTTGGGACGAGATAGCGATGTTGCCCCTCACCGGTGTTATCATTTGGATTGGGCCGATAAATGAGGCGTTGCTCGAGACTTATTTGAGATTGAATTGCTGCTGCAATTGTTGAAGGTCCTCATTTTCATCTTTGAGGTGTGCTGTCTTCCGATGTTATTTAGGGTTGAGTGCAGTGTATCTCGTTGTGCTTGAGATTGAAAGGTGGTGGCATTTGAAACAAGCATTTTCGGGGTTATCTAAAGCTGCATTCCTTGGGGTTATCACCGAGGTTGGTGGCTATTCCCATGGTTGGGGGCGAGATTGGATACCTCGGGGTTATCTCAAGAGATTAATCGGTCTTCTCGGTGTTTATTCGGTATTATATCTCTGGTCTCGGGGTTATATCCGAGGTTGGAATTATTGCTCCCAGTGTGATCTGGGGTTGATCTTTGAACTCCGGTAGTATCGGTATGGATTTGGATTGTCTTCGGGGTTCTCTCTTAAAAGGCGAATCTGTCCTCTGTAATGTTCGATGTGATGTAGTACAAAAATTTTGAGTGTCTCTGAGATGCCCTCTTTATCATACTCGTGCATGGCGATCATGGGTAGGATAAAGAATCCTAGACACTTGAAAAGTAACAAGATAAACATGGTATTATGGATAGCAACATGATGCAAATGTATGATGCATGTGTACGGGGTTGTGGCCCAACATGTTGGGGAAGATTGTTGGCTCCCTGTTGCTTCAACTAGGGATTGCAATCTTGACGGATCGATGTGTGGCCGAAACTGTTAGGATGTTGATGTTGGAGTTATCACCAAATTCCTATGTTCTTGATAACGACTTGATCCTGAAGGGGTACCTCTTATGTGTAAGGGATCTATGGGGATAAAGCTTGATCTGTTTGAGGATGTGTATAACATATTCCATCATCTATCCTCTTTGATAATGTTAACCTCTCCTGGTTAGTATCGCCAAAATATGTCACGATTACATTGGATTTTCTTGATGATAGCAAATCTTTGTCGGGGATGCGACCTTCGTTGGCGTGTGAATCAAGCAATTTGAAACATCTATGGGATATATTGTCAAGGTTGCTTGACCTTGTTGACGATGTGAATCAGCAATTTGAAACTTTGTGAGGAGATCGTCGAGGTTGCTTGACCTTGTTGGCGATGTAGATCAGCGGAGCATTGCGTTGTGACGCCCGTCGGGGATCCATTTGGGGAATATGAAAGCGGTTGGGTATGAGAACCTCAAATAGCTCTATAGCTCGATAGGTTTTTCGCGCTATAATTTGAAATGATGTCAAGGTTGCTTGACCTTCGTTGATATGTAAGTCAGTCTTTGAGCATGCGTTACTCTACTCCGTGGGAGATATCGTTGTAACCCCGTCGAGATCTCTGAGGAGACGCGTGAGTGCGTCGTAACTCTCGAGCGGTTCTCAGCGCTCGATGGGTTTACGCCATCAATTTGAAATAATGTCAAGGTCGCTTGACCTTCGTTGATAAATTGTCAGCGGATGAGCGTGTTGTAACCCCCACCGGGGATCTACGTCACGTAACCCCATCGGGGACTCACGTTATAACCCGTTGGGGACTCACGTTGTAACCCGTCGGGACCTACTTAGGGTAATGACCGAGTTGGCGACATCGGACTGTCGGACGAGGTATTGCGGATGTGATTTATGACAAATGGGATCATTGGCGGGGTATACCTCGTGTTGGGTGACTACCTGATGAGTGATGTCTGAGTTCAAAGTCTCATCGAGAAGACTAGGATTGTATATCTTTTTTTTGCTCGATCGCGTGGCATTTTATTCCGATTTGACCTTTCTAGCCCATAAGAACTCCATTTCAACTTTCGAATGGACCGGTAGGAGGGTGGGACCCACATAAAGGAGCCATGGTGTGCACTGTAGCCAGTGCACTTGCTTGTTGCATGAGCAGTGAGCTCATGACGGCGTGGATGATAAATCCTGCTGACCGCCTTCATAAGTTCATTTCTAACTCACTTCGCTTAGAAAAAACCGCGAGCCTTCTTCAGATCTCTTTGAGTTTAAGGGCTTCTTTTTTGCAAATTTTGTCACCGTACAAGTGTTCTACACTATCCTAGTAACGTATGCATGTATTTTTTCTAGTTTACATCAGTTAGATTGTGAGATATTGCGAAATGCATCTAAACACATAGTAGTGATTATGTATGCACAAATGACTTGATAAAAAATATTCAACATAGTAAATGTTAGTATTAAACCATGCTGAACATAATGATGTGAAAAAATTTGACTTTTAAGATAGTCAAATTGACACCATTTTCTGCTATTTTTTGTCCTATTTGAGGTCCAATGATCAAAAGGTAGAAAGGAAAAATACTCCTAGCATTGAGGTTGGCCTTATGCATGATGATTTTGATTTTTAATGCATATATTAGGTATATGACTTTCTGATAGGTGTGCTACTGAATGGTCACCTAGACATGCCTATGTGCATGTTGATAGTCCTATTTTCAAAGAGGACTATGGCACAATTTTTCCAAATGTAGGCATTGGGTAGTCATGCATTTTAACTCTATTATATGTTAAAGTAAATGCATGCATGCATATAGTCATAGATGCATTTAAAAAGCTCCAGGTAAGGAAATACCACACCCTTTCTGAGGTAATTTGGAGACTTATTGTCCAGATATTGATGGATCCGGATCGGTGAAGCGGTTCTTCTGGGACCACTTACGGCGTACTGGTGGAGGGCTTACGAAAGTGCCTCGTCCCGATTACGTCGAGACGACCTCGTCGGTTGGTGGAGGCGTGATACGTCCTATCGGTAGATGTTCTAGGCGTCGAGGGGGCGAGGAGGTGGATATTGAGGATCCCGCTCTCATCGCACATATCCCTCGTGAGGAGCTTCGAGCATCCGGTGGTGAACCCGAGTTGTTGGGTGATTTGGGTAGACACCCATCGATGTACTTGCATGCTAACGAGGTATGGCGTTAGACTTTATCTTCCTTCTTTCCTATTGATGCGGATTAAAGGGTTACGATGTTGATCGCATTTCATGCGAGTTCGGAGTTTTTACGACCTCGAGGGAGGCTGGTTTAGCATCCACTCCATGTACCGGCGCTTCATCCCGATTATAGAAGCGATAGTGCGTGAGTGGGGATTTGGGGCATTTTCTCCATCCTTCCCGTCGTTGTCCACAGGGTTACCTCGGGGCATTATCTAGCGATGGTTTCATCGGACTCGATCCTCCATCTCTTTGGATTGCGAGGTGATGATGGCGCCTATGGATTGGCGATTTATCACGGTATGGAGTTTGGAGGGGCGATTGCCTTGCATGGCGAATATTACCCCTACTGCCGTCGAGATCCTTATTAGGAGTTTTCGTGGGCGCTCGAAAGGTGGGGCTGTCCGTTCGAGGTCCTTTGAGCATAGATGTTATAAGTGGGCTATTGGTGAGCCCATGCTTGATGATGTCGAGGATCGGGGATCGCGTTTCTACGGCGATTGTTCGATGATCATTCGAGAGGCGCCATAGTGAGATAACTCTTCCACGGTATCTTTTCGCTTTGGTCGGCGCCACCGCGATGTGGACCGTATAGGAGAGTATGATTGGGGCTCTTACACCTTTGCCTATTTCCTCCGGGGCATGCGTCTGCGCTCGCGAGGTTTTGATCGAGGCTTGGCTAGGATTTTACCCATTTCTTTGGTGAGTATTTCTCTTGTCTTTTCCCATTTATAGGTTAAGAGTGTTTCTTGATAGCGAGATGTTTTGCCATTGTGTTGGCGGTTTTGGGCTATGAGAGGCTCCCGTGTTTGCGTCCATGAGTGTGTTAGGCTTAGATACCTATCCACGAGGGCGGCGATGGCACCATTCTATTTTGCGAGAGGTCCCACATGTCGAGGGGCTTCGCTCCTTGTCAGTATCTTGTTGGAGTTCTTAACGGTGGCGCCATCATATGGCTTCCATACTCGAGGGGATCATTTGACCATCGGTTTTGAGGATGGACACCCTCTTTGGAGTAAGTATTTGATTTCCACGGAGATTTCTCTCTCTTCACACGGATGGAGGTGGGAGCTCTATTTAGGAGAAGCGTCTTATTTAGGAGCACCACAGGGGAGATTCGTATACCGATCTTGCCTCTGTCGAGCGTCGTTGGCACATATCGCGATCACCCGTCAATCCTTGATATTCCATTGTTGGGAGTTAGCGGTTTTGATTTATTCGAGGGTCCATGTACTCGGGAGATATTCGGCGTTGGTGGCTCCCTCGCACTATTGGGGCCCGATCCGTGCCACCACGATTTATGGGGACATGGTTCGGGATCTTTGATGATGACGGATTGGGTGGCTTGTGTAGAACTCGACTCATCGACCCAGATTGATAGTTTGACGGCGGTTGGACCCGAGCACATGTATTTATTCGCATTTGGGCGAGAGATCCGGTGAGGCGAGTCATTTGTTCCTTCGGCTCGGTCTTTGCCCCTCGAGACGACCCATTTGGTTTCTTGGGTGCGTAGATCCTCCTCTTTATAGGCCGACATCCTGTTGATAGAGATCCGGTGACTCGGGAGGAGTTACATCGGTGGGCGAGGATTGAGGATGTGGACATCGAGACCACTGGTCTTCTTCTGATGTATATTCTCGTTATATCTTTTGATAGGCTTCTATTAGATATTGGGTGGTTGTTCCCCATCCTTGCTATATCTTTTGATAGGCCTCTATTAGTAGTAGGGCGTCTGTGCCCCATTTTTATGTATTTGTAGCTGTATAGAGCTGATGTATTAGATGATGATATATTTAGGAATGTATGCACGTTTTTCATTCCCTATATCATATTGCCATCCATTATACATTATCATGTATCGTATTATGCATATATATGTATGTCGAGAGATATTCGGCATTGACCTGGATGGTCTTATGACACGGCCCGTCTGGATGTCTTCTTGACGAGTTAAGTAGTATAGATCATACCCCACCGTCGGTGGTGGCATTGGGTATCACGATCGTGATGCGATAGCATGTCACCACCAAACAGGGTATTTGTAGATCTATTTTTGTAGCATACCATGACCCTTTTGGCATTTTGAGGTTCTGCAGGATTTGTGGATGGGATGATAGAGCATTGGCTACCAAATAGGCGGTATTCCATTTTAGCACCCATAAGTTGACTCTACTACGGAGGGTATACGTTTGATGATGCTGCCCTTAGAGCGGACCTTGCGTGCACATGGCTTTGGGAGACATGAGTAGGCGATTCATGACTCTCACGAGGATTGAGGCGTGAGTAGTGCGGGGATGGTGACATCGGCCACGTGATCTCGGCATTTTTGTATGTATGATTTGGCGCGGAGGATAGCTACTTCACGACATTAGGGATTTCACCGTGTCGGAGGATCATTGGCGTTTGGCGAGTTGATGTCTTGATGCTTATGTGTCTTTGTAAATACGTGTATATGTCGCGGTATATGGATGAGATAGATATAGGGGTTATCATGGTGTGAGAGCTCTCGGGGAGGTCGTACCATTGTACTATGATGCGTGGTAGAGACCTGCGATCGACATCTCTTCTGATTACTTACCGTCGGCGTGTTCTTTGGGAGTTTGGTCATCTTTGTATGTGTGGTTTATGTCACACTTACGACCGGTTGGTACCCTTAGGCGGCATGGGTATTGCTTTCTCCCATGATGTGGCTATGTCATACTCCTTTTAGACCATCGGAGTGTATAGATGCTCGATCTAATCGCATTTTTGGCGGATATCGAGAGATCCATTTAGCATATTCTTTGTGCTGGGGCTTTGCTCACCATATCGACTTCATTACTCATGCTCGGGCATGGATTTCCTCCCTTGGGCGGCTTGAGGCGTGACTACTTATCATCCATTGGGCCGTGATGTCGCGATTCGACTAGTTCGAGATTTTCATCCTTTCGAGGGGCGGCGGTCGTCGTTGACTTCTCGATACCTCTCGGCAGAGGGCCGATCTCGTGTATCGCTTCTTTGGGATCGGCGTGAGCTAGTTGCTTTTCACCGGTCGTCCGGTTATTCGCATGAGTACTCGCATGGATGGATGGAGCGGAGGTTTTTTCATCATTTGCGGCGGTATTTGCGATCTGGGAGAAGCGAGTTATACGATGTAGAGCCTATGGAGGACATTGATACCTACATCGAGGAGGATCTGGCTGTTGGGTTGTCGACATTTCTTACGGATTCTCCTAGTACCGGTACTTTTGTGATTGATTTTCGACACGATACTTAGAAGCGAGTCTTCATCGATGACCTTTGAGAGAGATCAGATTTGATCTATGATGTCGACTGCTCTTGATGTGAGGGACGCCGCCCTATTAGAGAGAGACGAGGCATTGGCTCGTAGAGATGATGCCCTCGCTGAGCGTGATGAGGCCAGGTCAGCCATAGACGTAGTGGTAGTTGAGCGGGATATCGCCATATCTCTGCCGGGATGTGGGCATCACGAGATAATCTTGCGGTGAGGTCCCTTACCCTTTGGTATGATCGCGAGAGAAGCGCTTATATTGATGAGCATATGGTCATCATGCAGATGGCTACAGATCTGTTGGGTCATGTGGATATTCTCATCTAGGAGACTACATCTTTACCTCCTTTATCTGAGAGGGATGCCATGTTTGTCTTGCTAGCTCGCATGTACCACGATTAAGTAGATGAGCTTGTATTTTTACTGCACAGACTAAGCAGCCATTTTGTCGTATACGATTTACATTATATATATCAACACTGACATATATATGAGGAAATATATTTTTTGGATCACTTCCCTTTTAGATATGCCTTGCTATTTGCTTGATATTTTGCCTGCTGCTTCAGGGCTTGTGATCTTGATGTATTCTAAATTCCTCCTTGGTGGATGGACATGGAGTTGTCTCTGGATAGTTAAGAATGGATCATTGATCTATGTATCCCTACCATCTTTGGTGTCTTGGGACTTGTTTCTGGATGGAAATGTGGAGAGGAGTGTGGCTTTCCTCTTTGAGATTGACTATACCACAGATGGTCGCCAGTACTTCTATTTAGGAGAAGCCTAGTTAATTCCATCTCTTATGGTTTGGTGTTGCTCTTCGTGGTATGACCGCAGCTTAGATGGTCGTCGAATCTCTTATTTGGGAGGAGTTCAGGTAATTCCATCCCTTTGGTCTGAAGCTAAATGAAATGTAGTGGATTGAAAGAGAATCCCAATACCATTTGACAATGGTTTGTGTTTTGGTAGGGGGTGAGACCGCACCATGAATGGCTGCCTACGTACTCCTATTGAAGAGGAGATCAGGTCTGCGTAGTTCGAACCTGGTGTAAGAGGTTCAACGCTGTATATGGCTGACATGGTGTAGGAATGTTTTTGGTTGTTTTTGTTTTATGTAAGGGCAGAAATGTTTTTGTTGTTTTTATTTTATTGCGACCGGGCCTTATGAAATGGTTGCCTACGTACTCCTATTGAAGAGGAGATCAGGTCGACGTAGTTCGCCCCTCAGGGCGAGAAGAAAAGTGTAATCCCATGTGCAGGTCAGAGTGCGGGGAGGAGAAAGTTTAATCCTAGGTTGAGGATAAACTGTAGGTGAAAAGTTTGATCCCAGAAATGGGTAGCCAAACTATAAGCGCAAGAGGTTCAATCGCGGTGGGATGACCTAAGTTGTATGAGTGCTGAAGGAGAAAGCCAGTGGCGGCTTGAAAAGTACGTTCCACGAGGGGCAAAGTGTAGATAAGTTGTATGTGGTAAAGGGTTAAAGAAGCTGGAATGATTTGGTGACGATGATGATGCACACGGGGTGTTTGTTTGCTGGTTACGCCGGACATAATACCATTTCACGGTATGCGAGTTGATGAGTTGTGGAAATTCATCGCCGTCCATTTCTTGCAATCTGAGGCGCCTCTGTCGATACTTCCTTGACAATAAGCGGGCCTTCGAGTTAGGAGCGAATTTTCCTTTAGCCTGATCTTGGTTGTTAAGAATCTTCTTCAGAACCAAGTCATGTTGTTTAAATTACCGTAGCCAGACTTTTTTGTTGTAGGATCTGGCGATCCTTTGCTGATATAATGACCATGGAAGATAGCCGCGGTTCGCCTTTAAATCTATTAGAGACAATTGGTGATACATCTTGTACCCATTGGTCTTCATCTAGGTGGCGTCGATCGATACTACGAGAGATTCCATCTCAACTTCTATGTAGAACCTTTGCTTCCATCCCATAGGTTAAAGCGTGAGGGGTTGCCCCGGTTGAAGTACGCATTAAAGTTACGTAGGCTAATAGAGTCGAGAGGAAGCGATAGGTCAGGGCCAATCTTTGTGGTTGGAGGACATCTTTGCATAATCTTCTTGATGTTTTGTTAGCCGCTTCAATGAAAGACCGTTCATCTTTGGATGATAGATGACGAGTTAAGATGTTTGATGTGGAATTTCTTGCATAATTCCTCCATCATTTTGTTGTTGAGGTTTTGGCATTATCGACACAATCACCTCGGTTGTCCATATCGACAAACAACATTGTTTTACGATGAAAGCAATGATGACTTCTTTAGTGACCACAGGGAAGGAGGCGCTTTTACCCACTTGGTGAAGTAGTCGATCATGGTGAAGATAAATCGGTGACCATTCTTGGCTTTAGGCTCGATGGGCCCGATAACGTCCATTCCCCACATTGAGAAAGGGCAAGGCGAACTCATATTGTGGAGTTCAGAGTGGAGGGCGTGTATAGCATTCCCATGAATCGGCAGCGATAGCATCTTTTGGCGTGGTCATTGCAATCGACTTTGAGGATAGTGATAATGTCCGATCACGAGGACTTTCTTGACAAGGAGGGAGCCACTTTCATGTGGGGGCCACAGACTCTACCATGGATTTCATCCATAAGCCTTTGGGCTTGATCTTTGTCTAAACACACGAGGAGACCTAGTCCTGCATCTCTTTTGTAGAGCGCATCTCCACTCAGGTAGAACTTCATAGCAAGTCGATGGATCCGCCTTTTCTCGGTCGGGGCTCGCCTCGGGTGGTGTAGATCCATCTCGCAGATATTCCTTGATATCTTGATACCAAGGAGGTTGGATGGGAGGTAGCTCATCGATACTTCTCAACATAATTTCCATAAGTGTTGGGGCCTTGTTCAGGGAAATTGTGACGTTTGGCAAGTGTTCCTTGTCTGATATGCGAATTAAGGAGGCCAAAGTTGCTAATGCATCCGCAAAGTCATTCCTATTACGAGGAATGTGTAGAAAGGAGATTTCTTCGAACTCCAAAGCCATCTTCAAAACCTACCGATGGTAAGGCAGCAAGTGTAGTTCCTTCATTTGATAGATTTCGATGGATTGTCTGATTACCAACTCTGAATCTCCAAGGACAGTTAACCGCCTTATGCCCATTGAACGGGCAAGTTTTAGCCCCATAACTGACCTTCATACTCGGCACCGTATTGTTGGTCTTGACAAAGCGTAATTTGACGGCAACGGGATACTGCTCCCCCGTACCAGATACTAGAACTGCTCCCACTCCAGAACCTTCCATATTAACAGCTCCATCAAAATACATCCTCCATGATTGGCGCGTATCGTACTGATGGTGTTGCTGTACTGTCATTACTCCTTTATCAGGGAAATATGTTTCCAAGGGTTTGAAATCCCCTGAAGGTGTGGCGGCTAGTTGATCCGCAATTCCTTGACCTTTGATGGACTTTTGAGTCACATATACGATGTCAAATTGTTGTAGGATCAACTGCCATCTGGACAACTGGCAATTTAACATGGGTTTGTTGAACACGTACTTAAGAGGATCCACGCGGGATATGAGATGGGTTGTGTGACCATGGAGGTGATGATGTAACCTCATGGAAGCCCATGTTAAAGCACAACGCGTCTTTTTGATCAGCGTATACTTATGCTCACTGCTGCTGAACCTTTTACTGAGGTAATAGATAGCTTGTTCTTGGCCTCTATCGTCTTTCTGTCCCAGCATGCATCCCATGGCATTGTCACTTACGAACATGTACATGAACAGGGGAACATCATCCCTGGGTGGTACCAAGACGGGAGCTTTGATTAGCTATTTCTTGATTGTAATGAAGGCATGACACTCGTCATTCCATTTCATGGAGGAGTTCTTCCTTAATAGCTTGAAAATAGGTTCACAGGTTGCTGTGAGTTGGGAGATAAACCTGCTAATGAAGTTGATTCTTCCCAAAAATCCCCGTATTTCCTTCTCTGTCTGAGGAATGGGCATTTCGGTGATGGCTTAGATTTTAGCAGGATCCAGCTCTATCCCTTTGTGGTGACTAGAAATCCTAGCAACTTGCACGATTTAACGCAAAAGGCGCATTTAGCTGGATTCAACTTCAAGTTGTACTTACGCAACCTGTTGAACAACTTTCTAAGATGGTGTATATGGTCATCCTCCTTCCGGGACTTAACAATGATGTCATCCACATAGATGTCAATCTCTTTATGCATTAAGTCGTGGAAAAGAGCCATCATAGCTCGTTGATAGGTAGCTCATGCATTTATGAGGCCGAATGACAACCGTCTATAGCAAAAAGTTCCCCAAGGAATAATGAAAGCAGTCTTCTCACGATCTTCCTTGGCAACCATGATCTGATGGTACCCCGCAAAGCAATTAGCAAAGGAGTACATGTCGTCTTGCGCAGTATTATCAATAATAATATGGATAAATGGCACGGGAAAGCTGTCTTTTAAGAAAGCTTTATTCAAGTCCTGGTAATCCACGCAAACTCGCACCTTCCCTCCAGGTTTAGGTACAGGCACGATGTTGGATATCCACTCAGGGTATGTAGACACCATGATGATGCCAGCTTGAAATTGTTTCACAATTTCTTTTTTCACTTTTAAACTCCACTCAGGTTTCAATCGCCTGAGTTTTTGCTTGACTAGCTTAAATCCCTCTTTAATGGGAAGGCGATGAAGGACAATGTCAGTGGACAAACCCACCATGTCTTCATGAGACCATGCAAACACGTCCTGGAATTGGGTCAATAAGCGTAACCATGTCATTTCGTTGGTTTGGGGTAAGGTGCGAACAATCTGGATTAACTTAGGGCTTTCTAAGGTTCTGAGATTGAAAGAAGTGGTTTGATCAAGGTTGGGTTTGGGTTTGTCTTTGACCTATTCTTGAATTTCTGGAGGCACCTCAATGTCATCCTGGATATCCATCAAGGCTGAATTCATCTCTACATCAAAGGTACAATCCTTGTGTAGGAGAGGCATCGTATCCGCAAGTACATGCACATCTAAATTCAGAGTCCTGAAACAAAATATGCTTTCACTTAGTATATATGAAAGTACATGCACATTTCTTGAGTGGCTGACATTCACATTTCTTGAGTGGCTGACATCACCTCGACAGAGATCTTAGGTTCGGTCAATGGTGCTCCAATAGCGTGGTATTGGGTGTTGCTTATTTTTAAAGCATGAAAACTAACTGGTTCTATGTCTGTATTGGCATTGATGAACGGCATGTCCCCGTGCTGAGGAATCTCTGGTTCAGCGTTGACTATGACCAGGCTATTATTGATGATGTATTTCAATTGTTGGTGAAGAGTGGAGGGGACTGCCCCAGCCATATGAATCCATGGTCGTCCCAAGAGCAGATTGTATCCTGAATCTATCTTGAGCACATGGAAAGATACGCAGAATGTGTGAGGACAAATTTCGATTAGCGATTTCAATTACTTCGATAGAAGTTACGGCGGGCTCCATCAAAAGCTTTGATGATAGTATGGCTACTCGAATTCGGTTGAGATTGATATTCATCTTCACCAAGGTAGCATATATGGGCGGATATTCGGAGAGGAACCTCCATCTATTAAGACTCTCGCTACCATGTATCCGGAGGATAAGACCGCAATGTGTAACGGTTTGCAATCACCGGTCCCTTCGGATGGTATGTCATCATCAGTGAAGGATATCACATTGTTGTTGAAAATGTGATCAACCATATGTTGAAACTTTTTCGTATCCACTGATGTCGGGAGATTGGCTTCTTCTAGAACCTTTAGCAAGACCTTCCGGTGATTCTCAGAGGTTAGGACCAAGTCCAAAATTGATATTTGTTGTGGAGCTTCTTTCAAGCTTAAAACCACCGTAGCTTCATTATGACCCACAGCGCGGAGGAATTTTTCAACCTTCTCCATGGGTATTTTCCCCTTTGATTTGGTGGTGGGCTTCATCACCCGATGGGGGAGATACAGTGGATTTTCCTTCGACACTGCAGCAGTTGTATGTGGCGTGGATCCTTCACCTTCTCCATAATTCAACGGAACCTTGCGCAAGCTAACAATAGGATATTGTGCTCTGCATGGAAAGTTGATTGGCTCAGGAGCGGCCACTTTTAAAGGATTGTTTCCTCCTTTGAGCTGAATTATCGGTGTTGTGAGTAAAGTATTAATCTCTTCAGCTTCAGTGGATATAACTACTACCACACTTTTCCACTTAGTAGGGCCTGCATTCTTACTTGCACGTAACATAGTGTCGTTACCTTCCAAGCGCAGTACACCACTGTCGATTAGATTTTGAATAAGGTAGCGGAGTGCCCAGCATTCTTCTGTGCTGTGACCGCCAGACTGGTAGTGGTATTGACATACTCCATCAGAGTTGTACCGTCCCGAACGGGGGTTGATTGGAGGTAGAAGGGAACTGATCCTTCCTTCATTGATTAATATGTGAAGGATTTCCACCATGGGTTGGCCCAAATAGGTGAATTCCCGTTTGTTGGCGAAATCCCGAAGGGCTTTGGCATTTGCTCTCTTCGTCACTTTGTCTTCCAGCATCTCATTTTCTGAAAGTGACGAGGGAATATTCATGACAATAGGTAGGAGACTGGCATGCTCCTGGCTAATTAATTGTCGAGTCACTTGATGCTGATAAGTCACCAGTTCCGCCAATTGTTCAATTTGTTTGTCAAGAGCTTTGATCTTTCGTTCCATTGTGAATTGGAACTTGGTATAATCCCATTTGTCATCACCGTCTTTGAGGGTTTGGGAAGATTCACAGCTGAAGTTGGAATTTTGTCCATTGCTCTAATTGATCATGTTGACCTCTTCTTCTTTGTGTTAAGGAAGAGGCTTGTCTTGTACATGAGGCTGATCGGGTTTGGTGACTATGATCTCCCCGTTGTCTATTAGGTCCTGGATCTTGTGTTTCAAGGCCCAACAATCCTGAGTATCATGTCCAGGTGCCCCGACATGATAAGCACATTTCCTAGCAGCATTGAAACCCCGTCCATTATGGCTGGCTGGTGGAAGAAGATGCGTAATTTTCTTCGTGTTGTCGAGGAAGATTAAGAATGTTCTCGAGGGTATCCCCTAAGGGTGTAAACACACTCGATGGCATTTGACTTCTCTACCTTTTGGTACTGGAGGGTTTGCAGAATGTGCTGGAAAGGGAGTGTAGTTTCTCCTTTGAATAGGCATATTTTGATTGCCTTTTTGCCCCTGTAGTACCAGGGAAACATCTTCCTCTTTCTTTTTATGGACCTCAAGGGGTTGTTCCAATAATTTCAGATTGGATGTGATCAGCAACAGCTTTGAGTGCGGCTAGGTCTTGAATCTTTCGACTTCAACCCCATTTCAACCATCTCCCCATACTTGACCATTTTAGGAAAATGGTTTGCCGATCTTGGCTAAAACTCTCTCACGTGAAGGAGCTTTCTTGTATGTCATGAAAGTCATGACCATTTCTAATTACGTCATGGCAGGACTAACTCAGGCGACCAGGCGTCTCCACCTTTGAGCATACTCTACGAAAGACTTGTTAGATTGTTTCTTGATCTTGGTAATTTGATCTGGATCAGAGCCATCCGAGTTTGAAAAGCGTATTGAGTGAGGAAGGCATGTGCTAGCTCTTCCCAGCTATGGATTTTGGAGTTGTCTAATCTTGTGTACCACGAACGGGCTTCTTCAGTTAGACTCTTTTGGAACAATTGCATTCTGAGCTTTTCATCCTCCGCATAGGATCCAAGTTCTCCAATAAATACTTTTAGATGTGTGTAAGGATCCCCTAACCCGTCATATTTTTCAAAGTCAGGAGTTTTAAATTTTTCTGGATAGTGAACACCAGAAAAAATACAAAGATCAGCATATGAAACACTCCCGTGTGTTCCAATTCCTTTGATAGCGCAAAGGGTCTCTTCCATTTGGAGGACTTTCTTTTTGATGTCACCATTCGGCGGGCTAACATTTTCCTATAAATAGAGGGCTAAGTTAGAATTGAAAATCACACCAGAAACAAAGTTTTCTCTCTTTCTCTCTCTATATTATTGAGCGTATTTTGTGAGTATTTAGATACTTTGAGAGTTCTTTATTCAAGATAAGTTTCATTCAAAGATCACTTAGATCTTTCCTTAGAAATAATCGATTCTTTGAGGTAAGGGATGTTATTTTCTTCTCAAATGATATTATTTCTTCAATATCATTATGCTGAAATATTGGTTGGAACTTTTTATCAAATTTGGAACTTTTTCATGTCGGGGTTACTATTCATGAGTTACTATTCACAAGTTACTATTCATGAGTTACTATTCACGAGTTACTATTCATTTAGTACTATTCATGAAGCGTGAAGATGTTTTTTGTGGAATTTCTATCTTTTGGTGTCGGATTTACTATTCATGTATATAAGACTATTATTCACGATATCTGACACTATTCACGTGTATCTGGCACTATTCATAGAAAAATAAAATTTCTTCTTTTTGTCCAAAACATCTATTCTGGATACTAGCTTTGATTGTATCCATGTTTTGATCATTCTTGAATTTTACACCACTAAGATTATTTTTGGGGTATTTTTGAACATGGATAAAACAAAGTACGAATCCTTAATCCTTAATCCTTGTCATTTTGTTTCCTTTGGATTCGTTTCTTTAAAAATATTTTCATCATCCTCGGTCTTAAATGATGATATTATTGAATATCTTTGGCACTGTAGTGCAAAAGATGAATGATTTCTGAAGAATATCTTTGGCCAGAAAGTGCAAAAAGATGAACAAGTGTTGAGATGAACATGACCGACCGACCGAGTAGGAAATGTAGCCTATAGACTTGCGTTACCTCGAGTATGTCTCATGTTCATAATGTGTTTCACATATCCGTGCCGTAAATATGTGAAAGACACGAACCACGTTATTGAGTTAGAACCAGGACGAGATAGCCAGAAGACTTAACGTATGAGGAGGTTTTGTCAAGATTTTGGATAGGAAGGAGCATGTCCCACGCCGCAGCAAAGGTCATACCATAAGTTAAAGTTTTGTGGAGGAATCATGCTATAGAGGAAATGACGGGAATCTAAAGCGGAAATGAAAGCGAGGTATCCTCACCTTTTGAAACACCAGTACGTGACGTCAATTTCGAGGATGAAATTTCATAAGGAGGGAGGTTGTAAGACCGAAATTTTTTTAAATAAAAGGAATTTCCTTTATTTATTATTTTGAAATAGTAAGGGTTGATTTGATTAATGTGGATAGTTAGGGATAAAATACGCAAATATTTCAAAATAAGCAAGTGGTTATAAAATATTCATTGTTGTCGGGGAATATTCGTTTGGTCGTGGGAATATTAAATCTTGTCGGGGAATATTAATACTGACGGTAGTATGACCATGTGTGGGCCCCATAACTAAAAAGCGATTGGATGAGGAAAACGACAAATATAAGTTGTTTAAAAATAACGGCGTAATTGTTACCAGTTTATCTTGTTGGAATGCCGTTGGTTAAAACACACTAATAATACGCGTTGAACAAGAAGTGGCACGCAGTATTGCATCAATTATTGATCCTTACGTACGTAGAAGGCACTACTCAATAATTGTTACGAGAAATTCTTATTCAGTATTTTATTTTATTGATTCAATAATTGTTGCGTTGGTATTTTATATTATTGTTGTTTCAATAATTGTCACGCACGATTTCCCATTATCGGATCAATAATTCATATTATTTGAATAATATTATTAGATAACATTATTGGCAATGTCTAGAAAGTTACATCTAAGGAGAGGTTTGGTCACCTAATTGCGCCAAATGAGGAGAGATCCTTATTGGAAAGCCCCTCTTTCCCAGGAAGCGCTTTGGTTGTCATAATTGTGATTTCGTAATATTATTTGGGAATAATTAATTATTGATTTATATGATAAGAAAATATTTATTTGATATGGATATAAATGATGGATTTAGTTATTATATGTGGTTATAATTGAAGGATTTAATGTTGAGGTGTTTTATCGGTATTTTTGTCGAGAATGGAGGTATTAAAAATCAAATCGATATTATTTTTACGATATATTGCGTGAGTTATAATTTTTTAATCGAACCGTTGGATCGCTGCGATTTTTGGATATGTTATACATATATAAGTTGAGTATATGTCTACAAATTTTGAACCGTTAAAATGAACGAATGATTTGTTATAAATTTTAAGAGGTGTTTGATTAGGAAAGTAGGGTTATAATTGATTTTGGTGGAAAATTCTAGAATTGAGTGGGCCCCACTTGTGGTTGGTGAAAAATATGCTGAATTTTATTTCAAATGTGGTGGGTGGCAATAGTAGCGAGTAAAGCCATCGTGGTGCTTGGTCAAATGCCGCTTGGTGAGCTAACATTTTCCTATAAATAGAGGGCTAAGTTAGAATTGAAAATCACACCGAAACAAAGTTTTCTCTCTTTCTCTCTATATTATTGAGCGTATTTTGTGAGTATTTAGATACTTTGAGAGTTGTTGTTCAAGACAAGTTTCATTCAAAGATCACTTAGATCTTTCCTTCAAGTAATCGATTCTTTGAGTAAGGATGTTATTTTCTTCTCAAATGATATTATTTCTTCAATATCATTATCTTTGAAATATTGGTTGGAACTTTTATCAAATTTGGAACTTTTTCATGTCGGGGTTACTATTCATGAGTTACTATTCACAAGTTACTATTCATGAGTTACTATTCACGAGTTACTATTCACGAGTACTATTCATGAAGCGTGAAGATGTTTTTGTGGAATTTCTATCTTTTGGTGTCGGATTTACTATTTATGTATACGGCACTATTCACGTATATGGCACTATTCACGTATACGGCACTATTCACGTATACGGCACTATTCACCGAAAAATAAAATTTCTTCTTTTTGTCCAAAACATCTATTCTGGATACTAGCTTTGATTGTATCCATGTTGATCATTCTTGAATTTTACACCACTAAGATTATTTTTGGGGTATTTTTGAACATGGATAAAACAAAGTACGAATCCTTAATCCTTAATCCTTGTCATTTTGTTTCACTGGATTCGTTTCTTTAAAAATATTTTTCATCATCCTCAGTCTTAAATGATGATATTATTGAATATCTTTGGCTTTTGTAGTGAAAAAGATGAATGATTTTGAAGAATATCTTTGGCCTCTGTAGTGCAAAGATGAACAAGTGTTGAGATGAACATGGCGGTCGATTAATATCTTTGGCCCGTAGTGCAAAGATGAACATGTGTTTAAATGAACATGATTAATCGATGAATATCTTTGGCACAGTAGTGCAAAGATGAATATTTGATTCCGAGATGTTTATGGATTGTTGTTACGGGGATAAAAGATGAGGCGATAAACTTTTAAATTCATACACATGATGATAGTAGTTTGCATTCTCTACTTAACTCTTCTAATGAATTATTATTTCAGCTGCGAATATTGATTTAAAATTTGTTGTCTATTGTATTCTATTAAATTTTTCCCTGTTGAAGACTAACGATAATTTGTTGTATATTATCTTAGTCATAATATTCTTCTTGAGCTAGTTGAGCTCACCCTTTTCCTTTTTGTTCCATTCTTCTCGTGGAGGCGAGAATATAGCGAAATACTTAGTCTGGGGTATGGAATGAAGGTTTTAGAAAGGATTGTTTAGTAGTCCTCACCATTTTGTAAAATAATGTATCAATAAATGTGATGAGGATTTATTTGAGTATAGATATTGTCTAGAAGATAATATTTGTATTTAAACTCACGCCATTGTTGTAATAATAAAGTTGTAGTTGTTTACATGCACTCATGTATTGACAACTCGAGAATGGGTGATGTATACCTATTTTGGGGGCGTCACGGTTGGTATCGAGCTTAGGATATGATCTCTGGCGGAGATCGGGGAATAGAAACTAGGAGGGAGAGACGAGTAAATCCTTCGCTAGTGTGTCCTACCTAAGCTTATTTGTTAGTTGGTCAATATATAGGGATATTATGTGATATATTGATTTCTTAATTAACCCTTGTTTTATGGTGATTTGAGAATGTCATTGAGAATATTAACAATGGAAATGAGACCGTGGAGACGCTTTGTACTCACCAACGAGAGAGAACGCGTAACAGTGGCAATGTTCCTCCGTGAACAACACCATTGAAAGCGGATGATGAAGCGAGGGGATGTTTAGAAGCTTTTTTTGCGTTCATGCAAAATCAGACGAGGAGACTCGTGTTCAAAATACTGAGGAGGAAATGATAGCAATTCACGGGTTGTCACAACAAGCAGTTCAAAGAGTTGGGACCACGAGAATTTAAGGGAAAGCGGATCCGATCATGGCGGAAACATGGGTCAAACAAATTACCAAGATATTCGATGTCTTGGGATGCACGGAGAAAGAAGGTTCCATTCGCCACCTTTATGTTCCGTGGCGAGGCAGACTATCGGTGGGAATGCGTGAAGCGTACCCATCCCGGCCGCTTTTCGGCATGTCTTGGGAGGCGTTTCAGAGACTATTTAATGACAAATACTTTCCGAAAGTGTTACGTCGTATATGAAGGAAGTGGAGTTCATCAAATTAGAGCAAAACAACATGCGGTGTCTCGAGACGAGGCAAAGTTTGCGAGTTATCCGTGTTTGCACCTCATTTGGTGGAGAATGAGGAGCGTATGACGCGGATGTTTCTTAGAGGTTTGAAACCCTAAGATACGTCAAGATCTCATTTCATAAACTTTCTCTTTATTCAGATGTTGTAAATGAGGCTCAATTATTAAGCGAGATAACGAGTACGGTCAACCGAGGGACCATAACAGGATCGTACCAGAGATAGCGATCAATGAATAATGATAACTGCGGAGAAAGAAAAGCAGACGGATGAAATGGTAACCACTCCGGTGGTAATCATGGTCATAAAAATGTAAGAAGCGAGTCGGGAGGAGATTTTAAAAAGAGGAGATTTAACAACGACCATGTGAAGCAGCGGTCTTGCGGTAGTAACCGGTTCTAAGGAGGAGAACGACCACCGGTCATATGCTACAAATGCGGAAAGAGGGACATATCGAGTCAAACCGTGCCACAACAGTTCAAGGTATGCTATAATTGTGGAAAGGAAGGACATATCGCTTTCGAGATTATGCGGTAGCGAAACCTAGTTCAATGAGGACGGTGACTCAAAAGATCATCCCGAGAAAAGCCAAAGTCAACGATTAGGAAGAGCGTTTGTTGTGATGGTCATAATGCGAGGAACCCAAACGAGGTGATTACTGGGTAAGCTATTTATAAATTCTTGCGAAGTTTATACCTTACTTGATCTGGGGTGCTACCCATTCATTTATCTCTCTGCATGTGCTCAACGTTTAAACTTGACGGAGAAATTAGACTTTGACCTATCTGTGGAAACTCCGTTAGGAGAAACTTTCATCACATCCTTTCGTTTATAAATCTTGTTTGATTCAAGTTGGCACCATCACCTTACACTGTTGACCTTATCTCTTTAAAGATACTTGCTTTTGATGTGATTTTAGGAATTGATTGGTTAACTACTCATCATGCCAAAATTGATTGTTTTCGTAAGGTTGTTAGTTTTCATATTCCTAACCAACTTTGTTGTATGCAATTCAAGCAACTAAACCATTAAAATCAATCACTATCATATCTAATCATAAAGCTATTCGTTTATTGAAAAGCGGATGTCAAGCTTTCTTAGCCCATGTTATGGATTTGAATAAAGACACGTCAAATTTGAATAATATTCTGTTGTTATTGACTTTCCGACGTATTTCAGAAGAACTTCCGGTCTACCCCGAGCGTGAAGTTGAATTCTTTATTGATCTTGAACACGTACAAAGCCCATTTCTAAAACCCCATATCGAATGGCTCCTATTGAACTTCAGGAGTTAAAGGTCCAACTACGAGGAATTGTTGGACATCGGTTTCATTCGCCCTAGTACATCTCCTTGGGGTGCTCCTGTTTTATTTGTAAAGAAGAAAGCGGGAGTATGCGACTTTGTATTGACTATCGGGAATTGAACCATGTCACCATCAAGAATAGGTATCCTCACCTCGTATTGATGACTTGTTTGACCGATTGCAAGAGGGGCACAATTCTTTTCAAAAATCGATCTTCGATTACGGATATCATCATTGAAGATTAGGCGAGGATATTCCAAAGACGCGCTTGAGAACTTCGGTATGGGCATTATAATTCTTAGTCATGTCTTTCGGACTAACTAATGCTCATGCGGCTTTCATGGATATGATGAACCAAGTATTCAAGGAATATTTGGATGGGTTCGTTGTTGTCTTTATTGATGACATCCTTATATATTCCAAAAGTCGTGAAGATCATGAGCACCATTTGAAATTTGGTACTCCAAAGGCTTCGTGAAAACAAACTATATGCCAAATTGAAGAAATGCGAGTTCGGCTTGAGGAAGTAGCCTTTCTTGGGCATGTGGTGTCAAAACATGGAGTATCTGTTGATCCGTGAAGATTGAAGCAATACAAAGTTGGGAGCAAAAAGTCGGTTCAGGATCAAGCACGTAGCTTTTTGGGCTTATTTGGTTATTATCGGAGATTCGTGGAAGGGTTTTCTCGAATCGCTACTCCATTAACTCGGCTAACTCGGAAGGATACAAAATTCGTTTGGAGTGAAGAATGCGAGAAGAGTTTCCAAGAGCTTAAGAGGAGACTTATTTAAGACTGTTCTAACAATACCATCTGGTTCGGATGGATTTGTTATCTGATGATGCTTCGTGCAAAGGGTTAGGATGTGTTCTCATACTGGCGTGGGAAAGTCATAGCCTATGCCTCATGACAACTTAAAGAGTATGAGAGGAATTATCCTACTCATGATCTAGAGTTAAGCGGCCAATCGTTTTCGCGCTTAAAGATATGGAGGCACTATCTATATGGGGAGAAAGTGGAGATATATTCGGACCATAAAAGCCTTAAATATTTCTTCACTCAAAAAGAACTCAACATGCGACAATGACGTTGGCTCGAACTATTGAAAGACTACGACCACACTATTCAATATCATCACGGTAAAGTTTAACGTGGTAGGTGGCGCATTGAGTAGAAGATCATATGCTCTGGGAACGAGTGCGATGATGTCAAGTATCGATAGAGCCAACTTTAATAGAAAAAGTTAAGGTTGCTCAAGCCACCAACCCGGAGGCGATCGTATGAAGAAAAAAAGTACAAGAAGGAGCTATTTAGGGCGAGAATTGATGAAGAAGGAATACTTGAGTCCACTCTAGACTTTGTGTTCCTAACGACTACGATTTGAAGAACAAGATTATGATGGAGGCACACAATACACCATTTGCAATCCATCTGGAAGTACTAAAATGTATCGTGATCTTGACATACATTTTGGTGGAACAATATGAAAGAGAGATTGCAAAGTTTATCTCAATGTGTTTAACTTGTCGGCGTGTAAAAAGGCGGAGCATCTAGTACCTAAGGGTCCGTTGCAACCACTTGAGATTCCGGAATGGAAGTGGGAACACATTACCATGGATTTAATTCACGGGTCTTCCCTACGGTTTCTCAAGGCATCAATGCTATTTGGGTTATTGTTGATAGATTAACCAAATCGCTGCTCATTTCTTTGCCGATCACGGAGACTTATTCCTTGAACGTCTTGCTAGTATGTACATAAATGAGATTGTGAGGTTGCATGGCATACTGTATCCATAGTTTCGGATCGTGACCCAAGATTCACTTCAAGATTTTGGGTTAGCTTGCAAAAAGCTATGGGCGCAGATTTGCGATTTAGTTTGACATACCATCCCCAAAGCAGACGGACAATCGAGAGAGGACTATTCAAACTCTTGAAGATTTATTAACACTCTGTGTCCTAGACTTCAAGGCGGTTGGGATAAGTATTTACCATTGGTGGAATTCTCCTACAACAACAGATTATCGAGCAAGTATAGGTGTGGCTCCATTCAAGCATTATATGGACGAAAATGTCGTTCTCCAATATGTTGGGATGAGGTGGGTGAAGCAACATTGTTGGGACCCGAGTTAATACGATATATGATCACCGAAAAGATCCAAATGATTCGACAACGTATACAAAGCGGCACAAGATCGACAAAAGAGTTATGCGGATCTTCATTGAAAAGGACGTGGAATTTAGTGTAGGGGATCATGTATTATTGCGAGTTGCTCCATGGAAGGGAGTTACAAGATTTGGGAAGAGAGGAAAGCTCAATCCACGATTTATTGGTCCATTTCAAATTCTTGACCGAGTAGGAAATGTAGCCTATAGACTTGCGTTACCTCCAAGTATGTCTCGTGTTCATAATGTGTTTCACATATCCGTACTTCAGTAAATATGTGAAAGACCGAACCACGTTATTGAGTTAGAACCAGGACGAGATAGTCGAAGACTTAACGTATGAGGAGGTACCTGTCAAGATTTTGGATAGGAAGGAGCATGTCCTACGCGCAAAGGTCATACCATAAGTTAAAGTTTTGTGGAGGAATCATGCTATAGAGGAAATGACCTGGGAATTGGAAACGGAAATGAAAGCGAGGTATCCTCACCTTTTGAAACACTGTGCACGTACGTCAATTTCGAGGATGAAATTTCATAAGGAGGGAGGTTGTAAGACCCGAAATTTTTTAAATAAAAGGAATTTCCTTTATTTATTATTTTGAAATAGTAAGGGTTGATTTGATTAATGTGGATAGTTAGGGATAAAATACATAAATATTTCAAAATAAGCAAGTGGTTATAAAATATTCATTGTTGTCGGGGAATATTCGTTTGGTCGTGGAATATTAAATCTTCGGGGAATATTAAATGCACGGCCACGGTATGACCATGTGTGGGCCCCATAATAAAAGCGATTGGATGAGGAAAGCGACAAATATAAGTTGTTTAAAAATAACGGCGTAATTATTACAGATTAATCTTTGTTGGAATGCCCGAATTGGTTAAAAACACACTAATACGGCGTTGTTGAAGAAGTGGCTTGCAGTATTGCATCAATTATTGATCCTTACGTAAGAAGGCACTACTCGATAATTATTACGATAATTCTTATTAAATATTTTATTTTATTGATTCAATAATTGTTGCGTTGGTATTTTATATTATTGTTGTTTCAATAATTGTCTTTGCATGATATTCCCATTATCGGATCAATAATTCATATTATTTGAATAATATTATTAGATAACATTATTGGCAATGTCTAGAAAGTTCATCTAAGGAGAGGTTTGGTCACCTAATTGCGCGCCCGATAAGAGAGATCCTTATTGGAAAGCCCCTCTTTCTGAGGAAGCCGCTGGTTATAATAATTGTGATTCTGTAATATTATTTGGGAATAATTAATTATTGATTTATATGATAAGAAAATATTTATTTGATATGGATATAAATGATGGATTTAGTTATTATATGTGGTTATAATTGAAGGATTTAATGTTGAGGTGTTTTATCAAGTATTTTTGTCGAATGGAGGTATTAAAAATCAAATCAAATTATTTTTACGATATATTGCGTGAGTTATAATTTTTAATCGAATAGTTGGATCGTTGTGATTTTTGGATATGTTATACATATATAAGTTGAGTATATGTCTACAAATTTTGAACCGTTAAAATGAACGAATGATTTGTTATAAATTTTAAGAGGTGTTTGATTAGGAAAGTAGGGTTATAATTGATTTTGGTGGAAAATTCTAGAATTGAGTGGGCCCCACTTGTGGTTGGTGAAAAAATATGCTGAATTTTATTTCAAATGTGGTGGGTGGCAATAGTAGCGAGGTAAAGCCATCGTGTAGGTAGGTCAAGTCTGCTTTTACGGGCTAACATTTTCCTATAAATAGAGGGCTAAGTTAGAATTGAAAATCACACCGAAACAAAGTTTTCTCTCTTTCTCTCTATATTATTGAGCGTATTTTGTGAGTATTTAGATACTTTGAGAGTTGTTGTTCAAGATAAGTTTCATTCAAACATCACTTAGATCTTTCCTTCTCAATCTTGATTCTTTGAGGTAAGGGATGTTATTTTCTTCTCAAATGATATTATTTCTTCAATATCATTATCTTTGAAATATTAGTTGGAACTTTTTATCAAATTTGGAACTTTTTCATGTCGGGGTTACTATTCATGAGTTACTTATTCACAAGTTACTATTCATGAGTTACTATTCACGAGTTCTTATTCACGAGTACTATTATTCGTAAGCGTGAAGATGTTTTTGTGGAATTTCTATCTTTTGGTGTCGGATTTACTATTTATGTATACCAAGACTATTCACGATATATGGCACTATTCACGATATGGCACTATTCACGATATCTGCACTATTCATAGAAAAATAAAATTTCTTCTTTTGTCCAAAACATATATACGGATACTAGCTTTGATTGTATCCATGTTGATCATTCTTGAATTTTACACCACTAAGATTATTTTTGGGGTATTTTTGAACATGGATAAAACAAAGTACGAATCCTTAATCCTTAATCCTTGTCATTTTGTTTCCTTTGGATTCGTTTCTTTAAAAATATTTTTCATCATCCTCGGTCTTAAATGATGATATTATTGAATATCTTTGGCTGTAGTGAAAAGATGAATGATTTCGAAGAATATCTTTGGCTCAGTAGTGCAAAGATGAACAAGTGTTGAGATGAACATACGACCGATCGATTAATATCTTTTGCCCGTAGTGCAAAGATGAACAGTGTTTAAATGAACATAATTAATCGATGAATATCTTGGGCTGTAGTGCAAAGATGAATATTTGATTCAGATGTTTATGGATTGTTGTTACGAGGATAAAAGATAGAGCGATAAACTTTTAAATTCATACATAGAAGATAGTAGTTTGCATTCTCTACTTAACTCTTCTAATGAATTATTATTTCATTGCGAATATTGATTTAAAATTTGTTGTCTATTGTATTCTATTAAATTTTTCCTGTTGAAGACTAACGATAATTTGTTGTATATTATCTTAGTCATAATATTCTTTTCTTGAGCTAGTTGAGCTCACCCTTTTCCTTTTTGTTCCATTCTTCTCGGGAGGCGAGAATATAGCGTGATGCAAGTGGGGGGTATGGAATGAAGGTTTTAGAAAGGATTGTTTAGTAGTCCTCACCATTTTGTAAAATAATGTATCAATAAATGTGATGAGGATTTATTTGAGTATAGATATTGTCAGAAGATAATATTTGTATTTAAACTCACAGCTTTTCTTGTTGTAATAATAAAGTTGTAGTTGTTTCTGTACCATGTATTGACAACTCAGAATGGGTGATGTATACCTATTTTGGGGGCGTCACAGTTTAGTCTTTAGGGGAGGTGTATAATAACATGCTATGTGATGTGTTCGTTTTAGGAATTTTATCCTGCAAAATGGGTGTCAGCTGTTTGTAACATGTATGTGGACACATTGCTTCATATTTCTCATTACATGGAGATATATATGAAATGAAATTACAAGTAATTGTGTTTTACAAGTAATTAAAATGAGAGAGCATAAAGAGACTTTCCTCCGTTTTGGGTTTATCAGAGACTGACCTATCTTAGGTTACTCTCGCGGCTTTTTGGCATGAAGATTCCCAAATCATCGCAATCTACATGAAGGGAAGTTAATCCGGTCTTTCAACTGGAGCGAATTTGGGTGGTGCCTTTCCTGAGCCTCGGAGAATTAGTCTTCTCACGAGTCCAATAATCAAACACTGACGGGATAGCCTCCTGGTGGAGGGACCACACTGAAAGTAGTATGCACACAAGCCAATCATGTTTGATGATAAAGCATATACTTTGTAACAATCTTATTCATTTATTAATAAAAAGTATTAATTTATTAAAGGCTTTTAATTATCTACATAATGATGTTTTATAATATGTGATAAACCCATAGTTTTAAGCAATGCTTTTAGAATAATGATGATGATCATTCTAATGAGATCTAAATTCTTAGAAAGCTTAAAACTAAAATAGTTCCCAATCATTGGATTACTAAATTGGGGATTAGTGAATCCGGATAGATTGGTACATACGTTGCTTGCTCATTGGATGAGGATGATTGATCTCATGATCATTTGTGTGGAGACACTAAAGTAAGTATGTAGGTGCTTATTAGAGAATAAGTTCACTGAACGTGGCTCGCTAAGGAATACCTAATGGAGTTTTATTTTGCTGTCAATAGGAATTCTGTAGTGATAGTAGACAAGTAATCCTTGGACTTGAGATCATCATAGTATCTTGTGTATGATGAGTTATACTTTGACTTATTCCTTAAGACCCTTAGGGTATATCAAAGGTATGCTTGGGTATAATAAGTTATACATGGAGATAATGTATGATAAATAAAGAATCTACCACTTCTAATAAAAAAGAGAAATGTCCTATGTGATTCGATAAATGACAACCCAAGAGTCCTTGGTTAAGGCGAATGAAATTAGAAAGGAGTTTCTAATTTGCATTATTTGGAGTTGTGCATTTAAGAGTCGAAATACATATAATTAAATAAAATAAGACTTGTGGTAATTCCATATCTTATATTTAATTGGGACATTGTATGGTGGAAGGATTGAATTGCACTGGTAACTATTTACTCAAAAGTTCTTTTATGATTAATGTTGAAATCTATATTATACGGAAAGTCGTTGATCGTTAGGGAGGCTTATCCCTATTGTAGAATAAATATTATTTATTTAAATAAATTAATTGTTTAATTTATTTATTTAAATAAGATTAGAATTATTCTAATTGATTTATTCACAACCTAGGTTTAATATGGAGAACCTAAAGGGTCACACCATAAAAGGAAGAATAATTATTTAAGAAGTTAATGGCATAATCGTAATAATATGTTAAGTATATTTAATTTAATCTATGGTGATAGAATAAATTAAATAGCTTAATATTTATTATTTAATATTTTAAAATATTAAATATAAATTAATAAGAGAGTCTTATTAATATTATTACAATTATTATTATTTTAATTTCTAAAAGAGTTTAGGAATTAATTTAATATAAGTACTCTCATTTATTCCTAATAGGATTAGGAGGGAAAATTAATTAAAGGAGTTTAATAATTATCCCTAATAAAGATTAGGGAGCTTAATTAATTAAAAGAATTTAATTAATTAAATAAATCTCAATTCTTTAATTGTTAAGGTGGGTTGCCCACATCTATAAATAAGAGGAGTCTTATTATGGGTTGTGGTGGTTGTTGACTTTTTCAACATACGACATAATTCCAATTGTTGGGAGAGTACACCTTTTTCTATAGAGATAGAAAAACTAGGGTTTAGCCAACCATCCTTCTTCTTGAATTTTCTTCTTCCTTGGTGGATCACCTCTAGAGGCCAAACGCTTGGGTGGCTAATGTTGATCAAAGGAAGGAACCAAACCCGGTGGATTCAAGTTGAGCGAAAAGGATTGGAGGTGAACTTGTACCGAGGAAGCTTCGATCTTCAAGGGTATGATTTTATTCTTTATCTTTTCGTTTAATTAATAATTATGCATAAAGGGTGATCCGGGTATATGGTTTGTAAATTTTAAACTCGATTTTACATCGCTTAGCATTATTTTGCAATTTGATTCATGGCATATGAATATTACAAACCTAATAAATGGTATCGTGAGCCAAACCTTTATGCAAATTATTAATTGTTCAAATTTAATATTATATTGATATGTGTTTAGAACAATTTAATTGGGCATAATTTTATTGTATAAAATTAAAAAAAAAAAAAAAAAAAAAAAACTGTTTTCGGAAACAGTTTATTTTTATTTTTTTTTATTCCCACTATACTGTCATGAATTCGGTAATCTTTTAAACTTGAATCTCCTGTATAATGAGCTGCTCGTTCTTCTAATGCACGGTTTTTAAAAAAAAAAAAAAAAGGTTAGCAGATCATGTTACCTGTTTTAGCGGAAAAAGCATGCATGGAGCTATATATATATATATATATATATAGAATAAGTTAAAAGTTAACTATATATATATATATATATATATATATATATATATATATATATATATTATTATATATATATATATATATATATATAATAGTTATATATATATATATATATATATTATTCTTAATTATTATATATAATTAAAATAAAAGTTTATTTTAATTTTAAAATAAAAGGTTTATTTTAATATTAAAATATAAAGTTTTATTTTAATCTTAATAATTTTATAATTAAAATAAAAGGGTTTATTTTAATTTTAAAATTAGAATTTCATGCTAACTAATTAGAGTTGGAATTGGATTCCATGATAACTAATTGGAGTTGAAATTGGATTCTATTTTTCCTTAAATAAAGGAGTTTATTTAGATATGAAATAAGATTTCATATTATTCAAAATAAAAGAGTTTATTTGTGAATAGAAAAAGAATCAGACTTTCCTTAAATAAAGGAGTTTATTTAAATATGAAATAAGATTTCATATTATTCAAAATAAAGGAGTTTATTTGTGAATAGGAAAGATAATCCGTGTTTAATTTTTTTTAATATTTTTTTACATGGAATTGGATTCATAATTAATTAAAATAAAAGAGTTTATTTTAATTAAATTTTTTTTTACATGGAATTGGATTCCATAATTAATTAAAATAAAGGAGTTTATTTTGATTAAAGATTTTGATTAAAATAAAATAGTTTATTTTATTCAAAATAGGATAAATTAAAATAAAATAGTTTTATTTTGATTTAAATTTGGATTAAAATAAAGAAGTTTATTTTGATTCAAAAATAGATTTTATACTAACTAAATTTGCCCATTAAATGATATCAATATATATATTAAATGTTTATTATTCATAGGATGAATGTTATTTATTGATGCATATGATGATGTGTATGATAATAAATGGGATTGATTATGGACTATTGACCAATGTGATTGGATTTTATTTTAGTTGGATGCATGAATGTATGGGTTTTATTAAATGGGGTCTACGTACCTCGTCTTCTCTAATTTTTCTGAATGTAAATTCTATCTCCCTTCTATGTACTTCCCTCGATCACGATCAAGGTTTCTATTTATTTTAAAATAGTTTTGCAATAGGAATATTTAGAATTAATTTTGAAGAATTAGAGATCAAGGGACAAGAAGCGCTTGAAGACCCGTTTTGTAATAGAGCAGGGTTTAAATGTAATAGTTATATTTAAATATTATTTCTTGCACCCCTAGGCTTGACCTTTTTGGTTCACTTGGTGGCTCTAGTGAACCAAACTAGAATAAAAGTCCATAATCAATCAAGGGTAGAATATAGTATTCTATATGTGCATGCTTATACTATATATATTATATATTATGCAAACATGCTTCAGATGTTCATTAATATGACGCGTATTTTTATATATATATATAAATGCTGCGTTAAACAAGATGAGACAAATTAATAACAAAACCCTCAATAATTATATTAAGTCCTAAGCGTTCAAAGATATTTGGAATATCGAGCGCCGCTTTCTAGCATGATAAAATTAATAGAGTATTAAATATTTAATATGAGTTTGTTGTGTCACCACAAGGCAAGTATTAAGTATTTAAGATGTTAATTTATCACATTTGATGCTTATAAAGAAAATTGAACAATATTGTTTTGTTGTGTCACCACAAGGATGATATTTTTATTTTTTGAATATATGGAGTGCTAGGTCGGACTTAACTTGGATAATTTTGATTCGGATGTGCCACCACTTGATCAAAATAATCTAAGAGGCAAAAGAAAAGGAGTTGCATAGTTGATGTAATTGACAAAAGTTGTCTACCTATTTATTTATATATAGTTTGTTGTGTCACCATAAGGCTATATACATTTGAAATGGGATCCTTATTCTCACTAGCAAATTGTCATGCAAAATACGACAACACATATACTGTGAGTTTAAATACAAATATTATCTTCTAGACAGTATTCAAACTCAAATAAGTCCTCATTATAATTATTGATACACTATTTTACAAAATAATGAGGACTGCTAAACAACTATCTTGATCCATCATTCCATACCCCGACTAGTTCCTTCTATATTCCCTCCTCCTGAGAAGAAAAATGGAACAAAAGGAAAAGGGTGAGCTCAACTAGCCCAGTAAAAAAATATTATGACTAAGATAATGAACAACAATTTATCGTTAGCCTTCAACAAATCAGATAAAATATAATGGACAACAAGTTTTAGATCAATATTCACAGCGAAAGTAACAATTGATTAGAAAAGTTAAGTAGAGAATGAAATCTACTATCATCTATGAATTTAAAATTTTATCATTAATATTTTATCCCTGTAAGATCAATCAATATACATCTTGCATCAAATACTCATCTTTGCACTACAGGCCAAAGATATTCATTTGTATCACCAGTTGGTCATGTTCATCTCAACACATGTTCATCTTTGCATTACGGGCCAAAGATATTCATTAGGTAATCATTCATCTTTGCACTACAGGCCAAAGATATTCATTTATATTATCATTTAGGACTGATGATGATGAAAAATATTTTAAAGAAACGAATCCAGTGAAATAAAAGGACCAAGATTAGGGATTCGTACTTTAGATAATCCAAGTTAAAAAATGTTCCATAATAAAACATAGTGGAGTAAAATTCAAAAATGAAGATCAAAACATGGATACAATCAAATATGGTAACCATAATAGACATCTTGGAAAAAGAAGAGAAAAATTCATTTTTCTGTGAATAGTACCATACTCGTGAATAGTGTCGTATATGTGAATAGTAATCCTGACACAAAAAGGTAGAAATTCCACAATAAAATTCATATCAATATTTCGGCATAATGATATTGAAGGAAATAATATCATTTACGAAGAAAATAGCATCCATTAGCTCAAAAGAATAGTACTTTCGGCTAAAATTTTAGATATAGTGCTGAAAGAAACTTGCACTGAATAGCAACTCTCAAAGTATCTAAATACTCACAAAGATACGCTCGATAATATAGAGAGAGAAAACCTATGTTTCTGATGTGATTTTCAATTCTAACTAAGTACCCTATTTATAGGAAAATGCTAGAACGCCTAAGTTGACAAATTTACCAAAGGTGGCTTCTACGTATCACTCATCTTTGAAGATTCAAGCCCACCACTTTTGAAAAATTAATTCAACACATTTTACTAACAAAGGACAAGAGTGGGCCCACCCATGATTTTAATAAAAACTTTATTTCCCAAACTTAAATAATTCATAATAAATAGCATTTTTATCAGAAAAATATGAAATTTATGTCAATTCCATAGGAAATCGAATTCTCTACAACTTTTTAGAAGAAAGTTATTCCAAATTCCAAATAGAAAATATCTGAAATCCACATACTGATGATTTTTAATACCTCGATTCTGACAAAATACTGATAAAATACCTCAGAATTAATTCCTTCATTTATATCCACATAAAATAAATATATCCTTCATTTATATCCACATAAAATAAATATTTCCTTATCATATAAATCAATAATTAATTATTCACAAATAATATTAATTATTGATCTGATAATGGGAAATACTGTGCAGTGACAATTATTTAAACAACAATAATATAAATATCAACGTAGCAATTATTGAATCAATAAAATAAAATATTGAACAGTAATTACTGTAATAATTATTGAGTAGTGCATTCTTACGTAAGAATCAATAATTCAAAAAAATATTATGCAATATCGTGTGCTACTTTGCAACCACGCGTATTACTATATTTTAACCACCGGGTATTCCAACAGTGTTAACGGTAATAATTACGCCATTATTTATAAAAACTCAAACTTGTCGTTTTCTTCATCCGACCATTTTCCGTTATGGGGCTCACAAATGGTTGCGCCATCGTACGAATATTCCCCGACAACAAGAATATTCCATGACCAAATGAATATTCCCCGACAACAATGAATATTTTATAACCACTTGCTTATTTTGAAAAATTTACATATTTCACCCATAACCAAAGAATTATATCAAATTAACACCTTATTATTAACAATAATAATTAGAGGAAATTCGATTTATTTATAAAAAGTCGGGGTCTTACAATACCAATCAACAATCTATCTATGCACTACGACACAAGATGACTTTCATCACAATATAAGTATGAGGATGATGACAATGATATAAGAATTCAATTAAAAGAAAACAAATGATAAATTTTTAAAGATTTATAATTTAGATTATCCAGAATTCAATAATGTCCAAATTGTCAACATGATACTGCTTTGTGGAGTAAAATTCAAGAATAATATTGTATCAAAAATGATTTGGACCGAAAAGAAATCACTTTTTGTCATGAATAGTACTCCGGGTGAATAGTACCCCGTGAATAGTACTTCGGGAATAGTACCCCAGGAATAGTACCCCGGGAATAGTATTTTATGAATAGTACTTTGTGAATAGTACTTTATGAATAGTACCTGTGAATAGTACTTTATGAATAGTACCATATAAATGAATAGTACCCATGAATAGTACTCCAGTATGAAAAGCTTAAAATTTAACAAGAATGTGCAGAAAATATCCTTGTGAAACGATACTAGATGAATCACAAATTTCAAGGATATTCTACTAATTTCATGGAGTATAGAAGCAATACTTTGACAAAATGAGGGTATAATCATGAATACGAGATGCAATAATATTACTTATATACTACAGAGTATGGAAGAAAATATTATTTCATCCGAATATTGAACAAAAATAATATTCATTACCTTAGAAGAAGGCTGTATACTAGAATGATGAAATAGCAGAATAATCTTCTTCTTTCTATCTATAGCTTCTCTCTCAATAATTGCTCTTGTGAGTCTTAATGAATTGGTGAGTATGAAAGAAGAATGAGCTTCTTTTTATAGGAAAACATAGTTTCGATAATTACACGATTAGGGGCTCGAATTATTACAGTATAGAACCTTCATCTATAACTCTATTTTTAATTTAGTCCTGCAATTATTATCAATCTTGCACCACATCCCCTAATAGTACATACATATGAACCAATAGTTCCATACATGTGAACCAACAATAATTTGCATGTGAACCAATAGCAATTAATTGCTCATTTATCCAATTAATTGCCCGTTTGGTCAATTTAAAATCCAGAAATCAATTATTATCGAAATAAATGTCGAATTCTACTAACACTAATAATCCCAACACAATGAAAATATTTTTAACAACAATTTCATCTTTAATCAACACGAACTTATTCATCATTAATATTATAACTCACAATATTTAACAACCAGATCATTCCCAGGAAAGAAGGGGCTTTTCGATAAGGATTTCTCCTTATTGGCGCGCAATTAGGTGACCAAACCCCTTTCCTCGACAGAACTTTCTAGACATCGTCAATAATGCAAATAATAATATGAATACCTTTATCGTCTCAATTATTGATTTAATAATATAAAATATTATGCAGATGATACTATGATAAGAATTGAATCAATAATATAAGAGATATTATGCAGCAATTACTGTAGCAATAATTGAGTATAATTGAGTGACTTCTCACGTAAGCGTCAATAATCAAAGATACTGTACAATATCGTGTGCTACTATACAACCATACGTATTACTGTACTTTTACCACCAGGTATATCAACAGTTTAACGGTAACACTTTCACCGTTATGTTTATAAAAAAGATATTTCTGTCGTTTTCTAAGTACAACAATACTTCCGTTGTGGGGTCCACCAATGATTGTGTCGTCGTACAAATATTCCCTGTTAAAATGAATATTCCCCGACCAATCGAATATTTTATAACAACTTACTTACTTTGAAAAATTTATAAATATTACCCACAACTATAACATTATATCAAATCCACACCATAATATTCAAAAATATATTTTGAGAAAAATTAATCTATATTCTTAAAAGTTGGGGTCTTACAACCTCCATTTCTTATGAAATTTTGCCCTCGAAATTAGGGTACGTACATGGTATGTCGAAGAGGTGAGGATACCTTGACTTCATTTTAGATTCTAACTCCCATGTCATTTCCTTAACATCGTGGTTTCTCCACAAAACTTTAACTTGAGGTATAACCTTGGAGCGTAGAATATGATCCTTCTTATCCAAGATTTTAACAAGTACCTCTTCATACGTTAAATCTTCCGCTATCTTGTCCGTTTCTAATTCAATAATATGGTTTGGGTCTTCCATATATTTACATAACATAGATATGTGAAAAACGTTATGAACACGAGACATACTTGGTAGTAAGGTGAGTCTATAGACCACATTTCCTACTCGATCAAGGATTTCAAATGGCCCAATGAATCGAGGATTGAACTTTCCTCTCTTTCCAAATCTTGTAACTCCTTTCCATGGAGCAACACGTAACAACACATGATCTCCAACATTGAATTCCACGTCCTTTCGATGAAGATCAACATAACTCTTTTGTCGATCTTGTGAGGTTTTTATACGTTGTCGGATCATTTGAATTTTTTCCATTGCCATACGTACCAATTTTGGTCCCAACAATGTTGCTTCTCCCATCTCGTCCCAACATACTGGAGAATGACAATTGCGTCTATACAACGCCTCGAATGGAGTCATGCCAATACTTGCTTGATAACTGTTGTTATAGGAGAATTCCACCAATGATAAGAACTTGTCCCAACTTCCTTTGAAGTCTAGGACATGGAGTCTTAATAGATCTTCAAGAGTTTTAATAGTCCTCTCCGACTACCCGTCCGTTTGAGGATGATATGCTGAACTAAATCGTAAATCCGTGCCCATAGCTTTTTGCAAACTAACCCAAAATTGTGAAGTGAATCTTGGGTCTCGATCAGAAACTATGGATACTGGCATACCATGCAGTCTTACAATCTCATTTATGTATATACGAGCAAGACTTTCATGTGAATAAGTTTCTCGTATAGGAAAGAAATGAGCAGACTTGGTCATTTTATCGACAATAACCCAAATCGCATATATGCCTTGAGAAACCTTGGGAGGACCAGTAACGAAATCCATGGTAATGTGCTCCCACTTCCATTCTGGAATTTCAAGTGGTTGCAATGGACCTTTTGACACTTGATGCTCCGCCTTGACATGTTGACAAGTTAAAAACCTTGAGATAAACTCTGCGATCTCTTTCTTCATATTGCTCCACCAAAATGTATGTTGAAGATCACGATACATTTTGGTACTCCCGTGATGGATTGCAAACGTTGTATTGTACGCCTCTATCATGATTTTATACTTTAAATCAGGGTCTTTTGGAACACAAATTCTGGAGTTGACTCGAAGTATTCCTTCTTCATCGACTCTTGCTTCTGGAATAACACCTTCTTGCACTTTCTTCCTCATACGCATCAGCTCCAGGTCTGTAGCTTGAGCAGCTTTAACTTTATCGATTAAAGTTGGTTCTACTAGTATATTTGCCATCATCACGTGGGTCTCTAGAGTCTTTAACTCTATCTCCATCTTTGTAAGTCATACAAAATTGGCCTTTGCGTTAAAAGTATCATACTCATACCCACATATGATCTTCTACTCAATGCGTCACTTACTACGTTCACTTTTCCAGGATTGTATTGAATGGTATGATTGTAATCTTTCAATAGCTCAAGCCAACGTTGTTTTTGCATGTTGAGCTCCTTTTGGGTGAAGAAATATTTGAGGCTTTTATGATCTGCATAGATCTCCACCTTCTTCCCATATATGTAATGCCTCCAAATTTTAAGCGGAAAAACGACTGTTGTCAACTCTAGATCATGGGTAGGATAATTCCTCTCATACTCTTTGATTTATCGTGAGGCATAGGCTATGACTTTCCCATGTTGCATGAGAACACATCCTAACCCTCTACCTGAAGCATCGCTGTAGATGACAAATCCCTCCGAACCAGATGGTATTGTCAGAACAGGTGCTAAAATGAGTCTCCTTTTGAGTTCTTGAAAACTCTTCTCACACTCCTCGCTCCAACTGAATTTTGTATATTTTCGAGTCAGCTGAGTTAATGGAGTAGCAATTCGAGAAAATCCTTCCACGAATCTCCGATAATAACTAGCTAAGCCCAGAAAGCTACGTCCTTCATTCACTGACTTAGGTTGCTCCTAGCTTTGAATTGCATCAATTTTTGTCGGGTCAACAGATATTTCATGATTTGATATCATGTGCCCTAGGAATGCTACTTCCTCAAACCACAACTCGTATTTCCACAACTTGGCGTATAGCTTGTTTTCACGAAGCTTTTGAAGTATCAACCTCAAGTGTTATTCATGATCTTCATGGCTTTTGGAGTATATGAGGATGTCATCAATTAAAACAACCACAAAATGATCCAAATATTCATTGAATACTCTATTCATCATATCCATGAAGGCAGCAGGAGCATTAGTCAATCCAAAAGACATAACTAGGAATTCATAATTCCCGTACCGAGTTCTGAAAGCAGACTTTGGAATGCCATTAGTTTCAATCTTTAACTGATGATATCCTGAACGAAGATCGATCTTTGAAAAGAATTTGGCACCTGGAAACTGGTCAAACAGGTCATCAATGCGAGGTAATGGGTACTTATTTTTTATGGTGACATGATTCAACTCCCAATAATTAATACAAAGTCGTATACTTCCATCTTTCTTCTTTACGAATAGAACAGGAGCACCCCAAGGAGACGTACTAGGACGAATGAAACCGATGTCTAATAAATCCTGCAGTTGGGTTTTTAAATCCTGAAGTTCAATAGGAGCCATTTAATATGGGGCTTTAGAAATGGGTTTTGTACCGGGTTCAAGGTCGATATAAAATTCAATTTCACGCTCTGGGGGTAGGCCAGGATGTTCTTCAGGGAATACATCAGGAAATTTATTAACAATAAAAATATCATTCAAATCTGACATATTTTTGTTTAAATCTGTGACATGGGCTAAGAAAGCTCTGCATCTGTTTTTCAATAAATGAATAACTTTATGGCTTGATATGATAGTGATTGACTTTAGTGGTTTGTTTGCTTGAATTCACATACTAGGTTGGTAACCAATAAATCCCTAAAATCACATCAAATGCAAGTATTTTCAAAGAGATAAGATCGACCGGTAACGTGTGGGTGCCGATTTGAATCAAACAAGACTTATAAAAAGTGGATGTAATGAAGGTTTCTCCCAATAGAGTTTCAACAGATCAAAGTCTAATTTCTCCGGAGTTAAATTTAAACATTTCGCAAGTAGGAGAAATAAAAGAATGGGTAGAACTGGTATCAAATAAGGTATAGACTTCGCTAGAGTTTATGATTAACTTACCCGTGATGACTTCGCTTGGGTTCCTCGCTTTTTGGGAGGTCACGATAAATGTTGTCCCTTGAACTACCGTCTTTGTCTTGTCTGGGATGGCCTTTGGTGCCTCCATCCAAGCTGGACTTGACTTCACTGCATGACAAAATCGGGCTAGGTAATCTTCTCTTCCATAATTATAACACTCTTTGGACTGCATCGTGCAGTTTGGATTGATGTGTCCCTCCCCTCTTCATTTGAAGCATACGATCGGTGGTTATTCTCCTTCCTTGGAAACGGGTGTTGGTACTACTGTCTTTCCATCATTGTAAGACCCAAAATTTTTAAATAAAAAGAATTTCCTTTATTTATTATTTTGAAATAGTAAGGATTGATTTGATTAATGTGGATAGTTAAGGGTTAAATACGCAAATATTTCAAAATAAGCAAGTGGTTATAAAATATTCATTATCGCTTGGGAATATTCGTTTGGTCGTCGGAATATTCAGATCGTTTTGGGAATATTCGCATTTACGACGCCAAGCCCATGTGTGGGCCCCTATAACGGAAAGTGATTGGATGAAGAAAACGACAAATATAAGTTGTTTTTAAATAATCTACAGAAGTTGTTACTGCTAATTATCATCGTTGAATAATTCTTGGTTTAAAACACACTAATACGCGTTGTTCAACAAGAAGACACCAGTATTGCACCAATTATTGATTCTTACGTAAGAAGGCACTACTCAATAATGGTTACGTGAATTATCGCTCAAAGATTTTATCGAGTTAATAATTGTCGCGTTGATATTTTATATTCATCGTTGTTTCAATAATTGTCATTACACAAAGATCTTTCATTATCGAAGCAATAATTCATATTATTTGAATAATATTATTAGATAACATTATTGGCAATGTCTAGAAAGTTCGCTCTAAGGAGAGGTTTGGTCACCTAATCATGCCGCCAAGAAGAAGAAATTTTATCGAAAGCCCCTCTTCCTCCTGAACCGCCTCGGTCATCAATATCAGGATTCTCGTAATATTATTTGTGAATAATTAATTATTGATTTATATGATGAGGAAAATATTGATTTTATGTGGATATAGATGGAGAAAATTTTAAAATGACAATTGTTGAAAATTAATATTTTATCTTTTTCTCGATAAAATAATTCATTTAAATATATTATTTTAATAATATATTAACGGTGATATTTTTACAACGTAATGTGGGATATATGAGTATACGAGGAGGAAGAGTATTTTTGTTGCAATAAATGTTTAAAACATGTTAAACATGTCGGTGGACCCCATTTATCGATCGAAATTTGATTATATAATGTAAAATGCCCGCTTGTGGATTTTGGCCAATTTCTTGATTGAATTTGGAAAAACTTTCTTCCGCAAAGTTGTAGAGAATTGAATTTCCTATAAAAACTCGCGAGATTCGAATTTTCTGATGAAAGGGCTATTTATTATGAATTATTGAAGTTCAAGTCTCAAATAATTGATTTTTGAAGTTTAAAATATTTAAAATTAGAAAAACGTTTTTTTCTTATTTTTTTCTAGAAGGTGGCATGTGTTTGATGGCTGAAATCAGATTCTAGACATGTGTAGAAAATAATATAATTATATTATTAATTTATTAAATTTTCTCGCTTTTGGTGTTCTAAGCAATTTCCTATAAATAGGTGCTTAGGTTAGAATTGAAAATCACACCGTAAATCAAGTTTTTCTCTATATTATCGAGTTTATGATTCTTGTGAGTATTTTGAGTATACTTTGAGTATTGCTATACTAGTGCAAGTCCAAGTCATAGCCTATATCCTGTTTCAATTTAGAAGTACCGATCTTCGAGGTAAGTGGATATTATTTTTTTGTAATGATATTATTTCTTCAATATCATTATACCGAAATGTTGATCCAAGTTTTTATCAAATTTGGAACTTTTTCATGCTCTGGGGTTATTATTCATGGGTTACTATTCATGAAAGTTACTATTCACGAAGTTACTATTCACGAAGTTACTATTCACGAAGTTACTATTCATTTAGTACTATTCATGAAGCGTGAAGATGTTTTTGTGGAATTTCTATCTTTTGGTGTCTGAGTTACTATTCACGATACTAAGACTATTCACGATATTCAAGACTATTCACGATACGATACTATTCAACGAAAAATAAAATTTCTTCTTTTCGTCCAAAATATCTATTCGATACTAACTCGATCAGATCCATGTTTTGATCATTCTTGAATTTTACACCACTATGATTATTTTTGAGGTATTTTTGGCGTGGATAAAACCAAGTACTAATCCTTAATCCTTAATCCTGTCATTTTGTTTCATCGGATTCGCTTTTTAAAAAATATTTTCATCATCCTCGCCTTAAATGATGATATTATTGAATATCTTTGGCCCAGAGAAGTGCAAAGATGAATGATTTCAAGAATATCTTTGGCCTCAGAAGTAAAAAGATGAACAGTGTTGAGATGAATATGATCGATTGATTAATATCTTTGGCTCAGAAAGTGCAAAGATGAATGTGTGTTTAAATGAATATGACTAATCGATGAATATCTTCGCCTCAGAGTAAAAAAGATGAATATTTGATTCCAGATGCATATCGATTGATGTTATTGTGGATAAAATATTGATGATGGATCGTTAAATTCATAGATTATAGTAGATTTCATTCTCTACGTAACTCTTCTATGAATTATTATTTCACGTAATATTGATCTAAAACTTTGTTGTCTATCAGATTCTATCGATTTTTTCCTCGTCAAGACTAACGATAATTTGTTGTATATTATCTTAGTCATAATATTCTTTATCGGGCTAGTTGAGCTCACCTTTTCCTTGTTGTTCCATTTTTCTTCTCAGAGGCTAGAATGTAGCGAGTACTAGCTCTGGGGTATGGAATGAAGGTTCTAGAGAGAGTTGTTTAGTAGTCCTCACCATTTTGTAAAATAATGAATCAATAATTATGATGGGGATTTATTTGAGTGTGGATATTGTCTAGAAGACAATATTATATTTAAACTCATTAAGATATATTGTCGTATTTCAATACATTTGTATTATTGAAGTTGTAGTTTGCTTTTGTACCATGTATTTGGCGACTCAGAATGGGTGTTGTGTATACCTATTTTGGGGCGCCACAGCTTGGTATCGTAGCTTAGGATATGATCTCAAGTGAGATCTGGGAATAAAACTAGAGGGGAGAGACGAGTAAATCCTTCGCTAGTGTGTCCTACCTAAGCTTATTTGTTAGTTGGTCAAGATATAGGATATTATGTGATATATTGATTTCCTTAATTAACCCTTATTTTATGACAAGATTTGAGAATGTCGATCGAGAATATTAACAAAGGAGTAAATGAGACCGTGGAGATGCCTCAGACTCACCAACGAGGAGAACGCGGCAACAGTCGGGCAATGTTCCTCCCGTGAACAACACACCACCGAAAGCGTAGATGATGAACGAGGGATGTTTAGAAGCTTTTTGCAGCTCATGCAAAATCGCATTTAGGAGACTCGTGTTCAAAATACAGAGGAAATGATAGCAATTACAAAGTGGTCACAAGCCAAGCAGCTTCAAAGAGTTGGGACCACCTGCACTCGGGAAAGTTTGATCCGATTAAGCGAGACGTGGGTCAAACAAATTACCAAGATATTCGATGTCTTGGGATGCACGGAGGAACAGAAAGTTCCATTCGCCACCTTTATGTTCCGTGGCGAGGCAGACATCGGTGGGAAATCAGGAAGCGCACTCCATCCAAACCGCACTCAAAGATGTCATGGGAGACGCTTTCAGAAATAGCTTCAATGACAAGTACTTCCTCGAAAGTATTCGGCTATACGGGAAGGAAGTGGAGTTTATTAGACTAGAGCGTAATAACATGATTTGTCCCAAAGACGAGGCGTAAGTTCATGAGTTATCCAGTTTGCACCTCATTTGGTGGAGAATGAGGAACGATGACGCGGATGTTTCGAGAGGTTTGAAACCCGACATACGCCAAGATCTCATTTCTCATAATTTTTTCTCTATTCAGAGATGTTGTCAATGTGGCTCATTGTTAGAGCGAGATAACGAAAGTACGCTCAACCGAGGGACCATAACGTGGATCATATCAAGATAGCAGCCATCGTAATAACGATAACCAACGGAGAAAGAAGAATACGATAAAGGCAGAACCACTCCGTGGTAATCGTGGCCATGAAAATAGAAGAAGCGAAGCCTGGGAGGAGATTTTAAAAAGAGGAGATTCAACAACCACCATGTGAAGACGCCGCCACCAAAGAGCAACTAGTTTTATGGAGGAGAACGACCACCTATCCGATGTTACAAATGCGGAAAGAGGGACATATCACCCAAACCGCCCCACAACAGCTTTAAGGTATGCTATAATTGTGGAAAAGAAGGACATATCGCCGAGATCAGACGATATCGAAACCCACCCAATGGGAATGGTGACTCAAAAGGATGTCCCGTAAAAGTCAAAGTCAACGGTTCTTGGAAGAGCGTTTGTCGCAGGATCGGTCAAAATGCAAGGAACCCGAACGGTTAGCACTCAAGTTAGTTAATTATAAATTTTTGCTAAGTATATACCTTACTAGATATTGGTTCTACCCATTCTTTTATCTCTTACTTGCGCCAACGCTTGAACTGACTACTTGAGAAATTAAACTTTGACCTATCTCGTGGAGACTCCATTAGAGAAACTTTCATTACATCCGTTGTTTAAAAATCTTGCTTGATTCAAGTTGGCACTATCACATTACCGTTAACCTTATTTCTATAGAGATATTTGTTTTTGATGTGATTTTAAGGTTAACTACTCATCACGCCAAATTGATTATTTTCGTAAGGTTGTTAGTTTTCATATTCCTAAGCAACTCGTTATTCAATTCAAGCAATCAAACCATTGTAGTCAAACATTTTCATATCAAGCCATGAAGTCATTCGCTTATTACGGATGTCAAATTTTCTTAGTCCATGTTATGGATTTGAATAAAGACACGCCGATTTGAATAATATTCCGTTGTTATTGATTTTTCCCGACGATTTCAAGAATTTTTCGCTTACTCCCAAAGTTCGATATTAAATTTTGTATCGACTTTGAACCCTAAGACAAAACTCATTTCTAAAATCTCACATCGAATGGCTCCTATTGAACTTCGTGAGTTAAAAATTCAACTATAGAATTTGGTACCGAGCCTTTATTTTGTGACTTCCTTTGTGGAATTCACCCAAGCCGCACTCTCTCGTAGGGGACGCCATATTCGTATGCGATAGTAAATCGATAGGTGTCATTGTGACGGCTATCCAAGATTGGGATATGAGTCACAGCTTGAGAGCAACCTAAGTCAAGAATCGAAATACGTAGCTTTCAGGCTTAGTTGGTTATTATCTGAGATTCGTTGAAGGATATTCTCAATCGCTATTCCATTAACGCAATTGACTCAGAGAGATACAAAATTCGAATGGAGCAAGGAATGTGGGAAGAGCTTCAAGAACTCAAGAGGAGACTCATTTCAAAGACATGTTCGATCATGCCATCCTCGAAAAGTTTAACGTGGTAGCCGACGCGATGAGTAGAAGATCATATGCGGAACGAAAAGCGATGATGTCAAGTATACGACAGAGCCAACTTTAATAGAAAAAGTTAAGATTGCTCAAGCCACCGACCTTGAAATGATGCGTATGAAGAAGAAAGTACAAGAAGGAGCTATTCCTAAGCTTAGAATTGATGAAGAAGAATACTTGAGTCCACTCTAGACTTTGTGTTCCTAACGACTCGATTTGAAGTACAAGATTATGATGGAGGCACACAATACGCCATTTGCAATCCATCCTCGAAGTACTAAAATGTATCGTGATCTTCACATACATTTTGGTGGAACAATATGAAGAGAGAGATTGCAAAGTTTATCTCGATGTGTTTAACTTGCACAACGGTAAAAGCGAGCATCTTGTACCTAAGGGTCCGCTGTAACCACTTGAGATTCCGGAATGGAAGTGGGAACACATTACTATGGATTTCAAGTTATTACGGGTCTTCCTACGGTTTCTCAAGGCATCAATGCTATTTGGGTTATTGTTGATAGATTAACCAAGTCTCGCTTCATTTCTTGCCGACACGGAGACTTATTCCTTGAACGCTTTTTTCTAGTATGTACGTAAATGAGATTGTGAGATTGCATGGCATGCCCAAGATCCATAGTTTTAGATCGTGACCCAAGATTCACTTCATGATTTTGGGTTGGGTTAGAAAGAAAGCTATGGGCACTAATTTATTTATCTGTTTTGGCATACCATCCTCAAACGGATGGGCAATCGTAAAGGACTACTCAAACTCTTGAAGATATATTAAAACTCGTGGTCCTAGATTTCAAAGGAAGTTGGGATAAGTACTTGCCATGGTGGAATTCTCATACAACAATAGTTATTAAACAAATATAGGCATGGTTCCATTCAAGCATTATATGGACGAAAATGTCGCTTCCAATATGTTGGGATGAGGTGGGTGAAGCAACATTGTTGGGACCCGAAAGTTAGTACGTATGACTCACCGAAAAGATCCAAATGATTCGACAACGATACAAACGGCACAAGATCGACAAAAAGAGTTATGCGGATCTTCATCGAAAGGACGTGGAATTTAATGTAGGGATCATGATTGTCATGAAGTTGCTCCATGGAAGGGAGTTACAAGATTTGGGAAGAGAGGAAAGCTCAATCCACGATTTATTGGTCCATTTCAAATTCTCGACCGAGTAGGAAATGTAGCCTATAGAGATCACAAGTTATTCTCCGAGTATGTCTCGTGTTCATAATGTGTTTCACATATCTCATTTCAGTAAATATGTGAAAGACCCAACCACGTTATAGAAAGTTAGAACCGGACGAGATAGCCAAGACTTAACGATGAGGAGGTACTGCCAAGATTTTGGATAGAAGGAGCATGTCCCACGCCAAGAAAGGTTATACCACAAGTTAAAGTTTTGTGGAGGAATCATGCTATAGAGGAAATGACCGGGAATTGAAACGGAAATGAAAGCGAGGTATCCTCACCTTTTCAAAACACCAGTACACGACGCCAATTTCGAGGACTAAATTTCATAAGGAGGGAGGTCAGAAAGACCTCAAATTTTTAAATAAAAAGGAATTTCCTTTATTTATTATTTTGAAATAGTAAGGGTTGATTTGATTAATGTGGATAGTTAAGGGTTAAATATGCAAATATTTCAAAATAAGCAAGTGGTTATAAAATATTCATTATCGTTTGGGAATATTCGTTTGGTCGTGGAATATTCAGATCGCTTGTGGGAATATTCGCATTTACGCCGCAAAGCACCATGTGTGGGCCCCATAACGGAAAGTGATTGGATGAAGAAAACGATAAATATAAGTTGTTTTTAAATAACTACATGAAGTTGTTATCAAGTAATATCTTTGAATACCCTATGGTTAAAAACACACTAATACGCCGTTGTTGAACAAGAAGATACCAGATTGCACCAATTATTGATTCTTACGTAGAAGAAGGCACTACTCAATAATGGTTACGTGAATTATCGCTCAAAGATTTTATCGAGTTAATAATTGTCGCGTTGATATTTTATATCATCGTTGTTTCAATAATTGTCATTACACAAGAGATTTTTCATTATCGGCAATAATTCATATTATCTGAATAATATTATTAGATAACATTATTGGCAATGTCTAGAAAGTTCGTCTAAGGAGAGGTTTGGTCACCTAATCATGCGCCAGAAGAAGAAATTTTATCGAAAGCCCCTCTTCCCGAACGCACCGGGTTGTCAATATGTGATTCTCGTAATATTATTTGTGAATAATTAATTATTGATTTATATGATGAGGAAAATATTGATTTTATGTGGATATAGATGGAGAAAATTTTAAAATGACAATTGTTGAAAATTAATATTTTATCTTTTTCTCGATAAAATAATTCATTTAAATATATTATTTTAATAATATATTAACTGTGATATTTTTACAACGAATGTGGGATATATGAGTATATGAGGAGGAAGAGTATTTTGTTGCAATAAATGTTTAAAACATGTTAAACATGCTTGGTGGACCCCATTTATCGATCGAAATTTGATTATAATGTAAAATTGCCTGCTTGTGGATTTTTTGGCCAATTTTTGATTGGAATTTGGAAAACTTTCTTCTGCAAAGTTGTAGAGAATTGAATTTCCTATAAAAACTCGCGAGATTCGAATTTTCTGATGAAAGGGCTTTATTATGAATTATTGAAGTTCAAGTTCAAATAATCGATTTTTGAAGTTTAAAATATTTAAAATTAGAAAAACGTTTTTTTATTTTTTTTTCTAGAAGGTGGCATGTGTTTGATGGCTGAAATCAGATTCTAGACATGTGTAGAAAATAATATAATTATATTATTAATTTATTAAATTTTTCGCTTTGGTGTTCTAAGCAATTTCTATAAATATAGGTGCTTAGGTTAGAATTGAAAATCACACCGTAAATCAAGTTTTCTCTCTATATTATCGAGTTTATTCTTGTGAGTATTTTGAGTATACTTTGAGTATTGCTATACGGTGCAAGTCCAAGTCATAGCCTATATCCTGTTTCAAATTGTAAGACCGATCTTTCGAGGTAAGTGGATATTATTTTTTTTCAGAATGATATTATTTCTTCAATATCATTATATCGAAATGTTGATCCAAGTTTTTATCAAATTTGGAACTTTTTCATGTCTGGGGTTATTTATTCATGGGTTACTATTCATGAGTTACTATTCACGAAAGTTACTATTCATGAAGTTACTATTCACGAAGTTACTATTCATTTAGCAGTACTATTCATGAAGCGTGAAGATGTTTTTTGTGGAATTTCTATCTTTTGGTGTCTGAGTTACTATTCACGATATACTAAGACTATTCACGATACTCTGACTATTCACGATACAGACTATTCATTTAAAAATAAAATTTCTTCTTTTCGTCTCAAAATATCTATTTCGGATACTAACTCGATCAGATCCATGTTTTGATCATTCTGAATTTTACACCACTATGATTATTTTTGAGGTATTTTTACGTGGATAAAACCAAGTACTAAACTTAATCCTTAATCCTTAATCCTTGTCATTTTGTTTCATCGGATTCGCTTTTTAAAAATATTTTTCATCATCCTCGCCTTAAATGATGATATTATTGAATATCTTTTGGCCTCAGAAAGCAAAGATGAATGATTTTCAAGAATATCTTTGGCCTCAGAGTAAAAGATGAACAAGTGTGTTGAGATGAATATGACCGATTGATTAATATCTTTGGCCCAGAGTGCAAAAGATGAACAGTGTTTAAATGAATACGACTAATCGATGAATATCTTCGGCTCAGAGTGTAAAAAGATGAATATTTGATTCCAGATGTATATTGATTGATGTTACAGGATAAAATATTGATGATGGACCGTTAAATTCATAGATTATAGTAGATTTCATTCTCTACGTAACTCTTCTATGAATTATTATTTCATCATGTAATATTGATCTCAAACTTGTTGCCTATATTGTATTCTATCGATTTTTCCCGTCAAGACTAACGATAATTTGTTGTATATTATCTTAGTCATAATATTCTTTATCGGGCTAGTTGAGCTCACCCTTTTCCTTGTTGTTCCATTTTTCTTCTCGTGAGGCTAGAATGTAGCGAGTACTAGCTGGGGTATGGAATGAAGGTTCTAGAGAGAGTTGTTTAGTAGTCCTCACCATTTTTTAAAAAATAATGAATCAATAATTATGATGGGGATTTATTTTCATTAAGATATATATTGTGTGGATATTGTTCTAGAAGACAATATTATATTTAAACTCACAAGATATATTGTCGTATTTCACAATACAAACATTTGAAGTGAGGTATTGGCGTATTTCGGGTTTGAAACCTGTAGAAACATTGCATTCTTTCCTACCATGTATTTGTAAAAACTTGTAATGGGTGTCCACCTTGATATACCTATTTTTTTGAGCGAGAGTCTGTCTGCTTTGATGTTGCATGAATTGCATAAAGCCTCTGAACATCCCATCGTTCATCATCTGGTCGGTGTTGTTGTTTACCTGAGGATTATTGCCTTCTTGGTGCACATTATCCTGGGTATTAATCGTTGGTGACTCAATAGTCTCATGTGCTTCATTGCTTATCTCAACATTTTCATATGCCATTTTCCAACACTGCCACAAAACAAGGGTTAATTGACATACCACATATTATCCCTATACTCTGACCAACCAATTAAATAACAAATAAACTTAGGTAGATCATACTAGCAAAGGAATTACCCGTCTCTCCCCTCCTAGTTCTAGTCTCATATCTCAGCCAAGGATCATATCCCTAAGCTTTGATACCAACTATGACGCCCCCAAAATGGGTATACATCACCCATTCTGAGTCGCCAGATACATGGTACATAATTTAAATACAAACTTCCTTATACAATACGACAAAAATGTAGCTGAGAGTTTTTACACGAATATTGTCTAGTAGACAGTATTCAAACTCAAATGGAGTCCTCATTAAAATTATTATCACACTATTTTATAAAATAGTGATGACTACTACAACCACCATCTCGGACCGTCACTCTATTCCTCGACTAGACCCGGTTACGTTCTCATTTCCTGAAGAGAACAATGAAAGCAAAAGGGTGAGCACAACTAGGCCAGTAAGAAATATTATGACTAAGATAATGCAGAATAAATTATCGTTAGCCTTAAACCGTGTTAAACTGATAATAAACAACAAATTTAACTGCAGCGGAACAAGCAATCCATTATAAGAGTCAAGTAAAGCATGATATCTACTATCTTCTATGATTTAAAAAGTTTATCATCAACTTTATCGCTGAGACTCAACTCAATAAATAATCCACATCACTGAATTATCCGTGCACTACGGGCCAAGGATATTCATTAGTATCACGTCCAAGAATTATCCATACACTACGAGCCAAGGATATTCGTGTAATCACCAATGGACATAATCATGTCACCAACTGTACATCAATTCACTACGGGCCAATTAAGACTTTTATCACATCATTTGTAACATTACAGGTCATGATTATACCGAATGATCCTTGGTCATAATCATACCAATCAATTGTCCATCTATGCACTACGACCAAAGATGACTTTCATCACAATATAAGCATGAGGATGATGACAATGATATAAGAACTCAATTAAAAGAAAGCAAAGGATAAATTTTTAAAGATTTATAGTTTAATTTATCCAGAATTCAATAATGTCCAAATTGTCAACATGATACTGCTTTGTGGAGTAAAATTCAAGAATAATATTGTATAAAAAATGATTTGGACCGAAAAGAAATCAAATTTTGTCATGAATAGTACTCCGGGTGAATAGTACCTCGTGAATAGTACTTTAGGAATAGTACCTCGTGAATAGTACTTTATGAATAGTACTCGTGAATAGTACTTCGTGAATAGTAATTTGTGAATAGTATCTGTGAATAGTACTTCGGCATGAAAAGCTTAAAATTTAGCAAGAATGTGCAAAAAATATCCTTATGAAACGATACTAGAAGAAGCACAAATTTTAAGGATATTCTACTAATTGAACGGAGTATAGAAGCAATACTTTAACAAAATGAGGGTATAATCAGGAATATGAGATGAAATAAAATTACTTACATACTACAAAGTATGGAAGAAAATATTATTTCATATAAATACTGAACAAAAATAATATCCCTTACCTTATAAGAAGACTGGATACTGGAATAGTGAAGTAACAGAATACTGTTCTTCTTTCTATCTATAGCTTCTCTCTCTATAATTGCTCTTGTGAGTCTTAGTGAATTTGTGAGAATGAAAGAAGAATGAACTTCTATTTATAGGAAAACATAGTTTCAATAATTGCACGATTAAGGGATCAAATTATTACGGTATAGTACCTTCATCTATACCTCTATTTTTAATTTAGTCCTGCAAGTATTATCAATCTTGCACCACCTCCATTAATAGTACATACATATGAACCAATAGTTCCATACATGTGAACCAACTATAATTTGCATGTGAACCAATAGCAATTAATTGCTCATTTATCCTATTAATTGCCCGTTTAGTCAATTTAACATCCATAAATCAATTATTATCGAAATAAATGTTGATTTCCACTAACACTAATAATCCCAACACAATGGAAATATTTTTATCAACAATTGCATCTTTAATCAACACGAACTTATTCATCAATAATATTATAACTCATAATATTTAACAACAAGATCATTCCCAGGAAAGAGGGGGCTTTTCGATAAGGATTTCTCCCTATTGGCGCGCAATTAGGTGACCAAACCCCTTTCCTCGACAGAACTTTCTAGACATCGTCAATAATGCAAATAATAATATGAATAACTTTGTCATGTCAATTATTAATTTAATAATATAAAATATTATGCAGATGATACTATGAAAATAATTGAATCAATAATATGAGAGATATTATGCAACAATTACTATAGCAATAATTGAGTATAACTGAGTGACTTCTCACGTAAGCATCAATAATCAAAGATACTGTACAATACCGTGTGCTACTATGCAACCACGCGTATTACTGTACTTTTACCACTGGGTATATCAATAGTTTAACGGTAACACTTTCACCGTTATGTTTATAAAAAGATATTTCTGTCATTTTCTAACTACGACAGTACTTCCATTGTGGGGTCCACCAATGATTGTGTCGTCGTACGAATATTCCCTGTTAAATCGAATATTCCCCTAGTAATCGAATCTTTTATGACTACTTACTTACTTTGCAAAATTTATAAATATTAGTCACAACTATAACATTATATCAAATCCACACCATAATATTCAAAAATATATTTTAAGAACAATTAATCTTTATTCATAAAAGTTGGGGTCTTACATCCAGGGTTATCTCTGGAAGATGATTCTGCCCTTCTGCAATATTAGTAACAGGAATGCAAAATTTCGAGTGTCTACAAATGCCCCTCTTTATCATATGCATGCAATGTAATGGCATGGAAAGGATAAAGAATATTAGACACTTGAAATATGACAAGATATTCATGATGCAATGTACTGCAACATGATGCAAATGTATGATGAATGTTGTTTATTGGACAATTTTCCAATGGGATGTGATGACTATTTGTTTCCATGACTTTAGATGGGTACTGGAGTTATCACAAATGACTCTGATGAACTGTTTGGATGTGTAATCCAAATCTCTCAGGTACTTTCAGGATGTTGACGTTGGGGTTATCACCAAAGTCCTTAATCCTTGGTACAGACTCTCCACCATAGATATTTCTCTAATGTACAAGAGACTCTAGGGGATTGTGTTTTGTCTGATGAAGATGTGTATAATAGATTCCATCATCGGTCCTCCCCGATGAGCATGTTTTTCCTGGTTTGTATCGCCAAGCCTTTCCAGTGATCTGTCGGAGTTATTGCCAATAGTCTATGTTGTCAGGGTTGCCTAACCCTAGCTGAAATGTGCATCAACGGATACCACCATCGGACCATCTCTGATGCTTCGTTGGGTTTAATTGCCAATGACTGTAATCATCAGATGACTTCTGATGCTTCGTTGGGTTTACTTGCCAACGGATGGTGATGTCAAGGCTGCTTAACTTTCGTTGAAGTGAGATCATCAGATGGCTTCTGACGCTTCGTTGGATTTACTTGCCAACGGGTGAAGACTGTCAAGGTTGCTTGACCTTCATTGAAATGTGCATCAACGACTCATGTCATTAGATGGCTTCCGATGCTTCGTTGGATTTACTTGTTGACGACTGAAATTACATCAAGGTTGCTTGACCTTCGTTGAAATGTGCTTCAACGGCTGATATCATCGGATGGCTTCCGATGCCTCATTGGATTTACTTGCCAACGGATGAAATAACATCAAGGTTGCTTGACCTTCATTGAAATGTGCTTCAACGGCTGAAGACGCATGAAGTTCCCATTGGGAGAGCTATTTTGGAGTTACGACCCCGAACTGACGGCATCAGACCTTTGTTAGGTATTTTCGATTGTAGTTTGCAACAGCTTTGATCATTGGTGTTGTGTACCCTATGTTCGGGCGAATACCAATGAGCGACATATAGACTCGCAGTTTGGTCTTGAAAACAAGGATTTCATGTTGTTTCGCTCAATCGCGTAGCGTCTTTTTTCCCGATTTGACTATCTCAACTTGTGAGACCTCCTTTGTAACTCAGAGTGGACGAACTGGAGGGGTGGAACCCACATAGGGTAGTCGTAGGTACAGTTGCGGCCAACCGTGGGTGTACTTGTAGGCTGCTTGCCTTTCACAAGTCACTTTCATGTTGCGCCACATAGAGAATCCAAGAGTTCTTCTTCAGATCTGCTGAGTTCGGGCCGCTTTTTGTGAAATTTATCACCGTACAAGTGTTTCACACTATCCTCGTAACATATGCATGTCTTCTTTTCTATTTTTGTCTGTTGGAAAATGAGTTATCATATGAAATGCGTCTAAACACATAATAGTGAATATGCATGCCTATATGACTTGATAAAAAATATTCAACATAGTAAATGTTAGTAGTTCCCGCACCCTTTCTAAGGTGATTCGGAGACTTGTGTCCAGATATTATAGATCCGGATCAGCCGAGTAGTTCCCGCAGGACTACTTTAGGTGTGCGGAGGAGGACTTCTGAAGTGCCTCGACCCCATTCAGTCAGACAGCCTCGTTGTTTGGTGGATGCGGTGATTCGTCCTATCCGGGTTGATGTACCGAATGTTGAGGATGAGGAGGAGGATGTACTGGTTGCGGCTCCAGCTCCTGCTGCTCATGCTCTCCATAGGGATCTTTCAGGAATTAATGTGATGATTCTAGATCTTCTGGGTGATTTGAGTCGCCACCCCTCAATTTACTTGTAGGCAAACGAGGTAAAAGCTAGGTTTGATCTTCTTTTTTTCTATTAATGAGGAGCCAAGATTTTGATGTTAATCTGCGTTTGTGATGCAGGTTCCCAACTTTATGCAACCTCGAGGGACTTGGTTCATCATACACTCTCTATATCAGGCTCTGCATCCAGATTACCGAGAGATTGTGCATAGTTGGGGTTTTGGGACGTTATTTTCCATCCTTCCCCACCGTTGTCCCTGGGGTTACCTCAGGGCATTGTCTGAGCGCTGGTTTCACAAGACCCATTCTCTCCATTTATTGGATTGTGAGGTGATAATGACACCGATGGATTGGCGGTTTATCACCGATATGGAGTTTGGAGGGGTGCCAGTGCCTTGTATGGCGAACATTACCCCGACTGCCGTCAGATCCTTGCTAGGAGTTCCGGCTGAGGCGCTCAAGGGTAGGACAATTCGTATAGGTATTTTGAGCATAGATGCTGTGAGTGGGCTATTGAGTGAGCCCATGCATGCTGATGTGAGAGTCAGGGATCGCATTATTCGGCATTTGTTCCTGGTTATTATCAAAGGTTGTTTCATAGCAGACAACTCTTCCACGTTGTCATTCACTTTGATTAGCGCTACTCGGGAGGTGGACCGTATTAGAGATTATGATTGGGGCTCCTACACCTTTGCCTATTTCCTCAGAGGAATGCGCATACGTTCGTAGGGCTTGACAGAGGCTTGGCTAGGATTTTACCCGTTTCTGCTGGTGAGTATTTCTCTTTTGATTTCCTATGTACAGGTTAAGAGTGTTGACTGACAGCAGATGTTTGCCTTTGTGTTGGAAATTTTTGGCCTATGAGAGGCTTCCATGCTTGCGTCCTATTAACGTGTTAGGTTTAGATACCTATCAACGAGGACAACAATGGTATCACTCCACGTTGGAAGAGGTTCCTATAGCTGAGGGTTTCACCCATTGTCGCTTATAGTTGGAGTTATTAACAGCTAATGCCATCACTTGGGTTCCCTAATCTGTGGATCATTTGACCATCGACTTTGAGGATGGATACCCGACTGGTGTTGAGTATGTGATATCTATTCGCCAGATTCCTCTCTTCACGGATGGAGGATGGGAGCTCTATTTGGGAGAGCGTGCTATTAGGAGCACCACAGGAAAGATTCATGTACCGATCTTGCCTCCTACTAGACGTTATTGGCCTATGTCGCAGTCGCCTGTTTGTGATATCCCGTTGATGGGCGTTGACGGCTTTACTTTGTCAGAGGGTCCGTTTACTCAGGAGACATTATACTGCTTGTGGTCCCCTCATACAATCGGAGCCCAGACCCGCGCCACTGAGTTCATGGGGGATATGGTTCCTAGATCCGTGATGATGATGGATTGGATGGCCTGTGTCTGAGATCCGACTCATTTGACCCGGCAGTTGGACCGGGCACATTTTTTCATCTAACATTTCGGCAGAGATCCTTTAGAGGCGGATACTTTTGATCCTTCCAGCTCGGGGGCTAGCCCTTCAGATGACCCATATGGCTTTGCCGGTGCAGATATTCCCTTGTATAGGCTTGACATCCCTCTTGGCGGAGATCCAGTGACTCAGGAGGAGTTACATCAGATGGACAGGATTGATGATGTAGACATTAACACCATTGACTTCTTTTGATGTATTTTCTCGCTATATCTTTTGATAGGCCTCTATTAGATACTGGGTGGCTGTGCCCCATTCTCGTTATATCTTTTGATAGGCCTCTATTAGTCGTAGGGCGTCTGTGACCCATTTCCCTGTATTTTTTAGTTGTACAGAGATGATGTATTTAGATGATGATGTGCTTAGGAATGTATGTACTATTTTCCATTCCCTACATCATATTACCATCTATTATTTGTCATGCATGTATTATGTCATGCATATGTATGTCCAGAGATATTCAGCATTGGCCCCTGGATGGTCTTATGATATGGCCCACACAGATGTCATCTTCAACAGTTAGCCATCTTGATCATACCCCACCAGTATTGGTGGCCTCATGCTTGATATCTTGGTATGATAGTGTATCCCCTTTAGACATGGTAATTATAGATCAGCTGTTGTAGCATTCCATGACCCTCATGTTGTTTCAGGTTCCATTGGGCTTTGTAGATGGTATACTAGAGTGCTGGGTACCGGAGAGGCAGGTTTTCTAGTTTGAGACCCATGAGTTGACTCCCACCTTGGAGGAGTATGAGTGGTTGAAGGCTTCGCTATTGGACATGCCTTGCGCTCAGATGTCTATCGGAGATATGCGCCAACAGTTCATGACCCTCACCGGGTTGAGGCGTAGAGTAACACAGGATGAGATAACATTCGGTCATGTAGTGTCCCATCATTTTTTGATAGAAAGATTTGGTTCAGTGGACAGCTATTCAAAACACTCCGGGGATTTCACCACGTTGGAGGATTAGTGGTGCGTTGCCAGAGTAGACATACTCATGATGTGCGTAGTGGCTTATTTGTAGATGCCATTGTACATGGATCATCTTAACATCGGAGTTGTTAGGGCAGTGAGAGCTCTCAGGGAGGGTCATACCATTGTACCGATGATTGTGGCAGAGACACTGAGGTCGGCCATATATTGCCACACCCATTCTGCAGGGGTATTTACAGGCAGCTCGGTCTTATTGTATGTGTGGTTCATGTCACACCTGAGACCGATTGGCACCTTTCGACGGCATTGGTACTGTTTTTCCCATGAGATAGCCATATCTTACTCCTTTCAGCTGGCAGAGTATACAGACGCTACATCCTGGTTGGTGTTCTTAGTAGGGATCGAGGATCCATTTGACATTTTTCCGTGTACATGGCTCAGTTCTCCTTACAGCTTCATTACTTTTGCACCAGGCAAGGATTATCTTCCTCTGGCTGGTTTGAGGGGCATGACCACGTATCACCCACTGGCTGTAATGTCATAGTTTGACCAGTTTCAGGATGTTCATCCTTTGAGGGGGCACTAGGTCAGCGTTTATCTTCTCGGCATTTGTCAGTAGAGGATAGATCCAGGGTGTATGCCTGTTGGGATCAGCGTGAAAGTGCTGAGTTTACTGTTAGCCATCCGGCCTATTCTATAGAGTATTCTGCATTGATGGAGGCAGAGATTACGTTAGCCGGAGTTGTATCCACCGTGTCGGGGATTAAGTTTGTCAGTGGGGAGCCCATGGTGGACATTGATTTTTTCCACTGAGGATGATATATTCACTGGGTTACCAGCAACTCTTGTAGATTCTCCCAGTATGACTGCTACTGTGATCCAGTATTCAGCAGAGTACTTAGATCAGAGTCTACATCTGATGACCTATGAGAGAGATCAGGCTAAGGTCTTGATGTTGACAGCTCTTGCTGGGAGAGATACCGCTCTGTTAGAGAGAGATGATGTTTTAGCTCGTAGAGACACCGCTATTGCTGAGCGGGATGAGGACAGATCATCTAGAGACGCAGTGATTGATGAGCGTGATAACGTTATATCTGCCTAAGATATGGATGTTACAGATAGTACTATAGTGAGGTCCCTTACTACTTGCATCATTGTAGAGATGAACATGTATATTGATGAGCATAATGTCACCATGCAGTTGGCTGTAGATCTGTTGGCTCGTGTATAGACCCTTGGGCAGGAGATCACAGCGTTACCTCCTTCTTCTGAGAGGGATGCCATGTTGGACTTGATAGCCCGCATATACACTGACTTGTAGATGGGCTTGTATTTTCCTGCACAGACTAGCTTAGCCATTTTTGTCATGTACAACACATTGTATATATCATGGCGTATTATATATGGTAGGGAAATATATGTTGATTCACTTCCCTTTTAGTTGTGCCTTGTTACTTGCCTTATATTTGTCTGCTTCTCCAGGGTTTGTGATCTTAATGTATTCTGAACTCCTCCTAGATTGATAGACATTGAGATGTCTCAGGATTTTTTAGAATGGATCGTTGATTTGTGTGTATTCCCTACCATTTTGGTGTCTTTGGACTGGTGAATGGAGAGGAGTGTGGCTTTCCTCTCAGAGGTTAACCGCACCATAGATGGTCGCCGGTACTCCTTTGTATGGGGGAGCCCAGGTAATTTCATCTCTTATGGATTGGTGTTTCTCTTTGAGGAGTCAACTACAACTTAGATGGTCGCCAATTCTCCCATTTATGTGAGGAGACTAGGTAGTTCCATCCCTTTTATTTGAAGCCAATGAAGTGTGGTGTATTGAAGGATGATCCCTGTACCGTTTGACAAGTTTTTGTATGTTGGTAGGGGGTAAGACCGAACCATAAATGGCTGCCTACGTACTCCTATTGAAGAGGAGATCAGGTCTGCGTAGTTCAAACCTGGTGTAAAGGTTCAACACTGTATGTGGCAAAGGGGTGTAGAGATGTGTTTGTTTTTGGTTTTTTGTTTTTTTCTGGTGAGACCGGACCATAAAAAAGGCTGCCTACCTACTCCAGTGTATTGGGGAGATCAGGTCGACGTAGTTCGCCCCATATACAGGACGGATTGTAGATGAAAAGTTTGATCCCATGTACAGGATAAACTGGTTGTGTGAAAGGTTTAATCCCTGGTGGGATAACCTGAGGTGAGTAATGTTTAATCCCTGGTGGGATAAACTGAAGGTGTGAAAGGTTTTGAAAACCTGTAGGGAGTGAAGGATCTGGTGATCCGAAACCAGGCTGCTGGTTGAAAAGTGTGATTGTCCCTGATAGGGAAAATGGTTGTAAAGAAGGTTGTATGTAGGGTTTGGAGAACCTGAATTGACTGGGGATCTGGTGATCCTAAACCAGGATGTTTGCTTGATGGTAACTTCAGACATAGTACCATTTCATGGTGTCCGAGTTAATGAGCTGTGGAAATTCATCGCCATCCATTTCCTGTAATTTGAGAGCACCTTCTGTCGATACCTCCTTGACAACAAATGGGCCTTCCTAGTTTGGGGTGAATTTTCCTTTGGACTAATCTTGTTTTTCAATGATCTTCTTTAAAACCAAGTCATGTTGTTTAAACTGCCGTAGCCAGACTTTTCTGTTGTAGGATCTGGCGATCTTCTGTTGGTATAACTGACCATGGAAGATAGCAGCGGCTCGCCTTTCATCGATTAGAGATAATTGGTGATACCTATCTTGTAACTATTGGTCTTCATCCATCTGAGCGTTTATCAACACTCTGAGGGATTCCATTTCCACTTTTATGGGGAACACTGCTTCCATCCCATAGGTTAATGAGTAAGGGGTTGCCCCAGTGGAAATGCTTATTGATGTTCTGTAGGCTAACTGGGTCAGAGGAAATAAGTCAGGCCATCCTTTGTGATTGGCGGACATCTTTTGCATGATCTTCTTGATATTCTTGTTTGCCGCTTCAATACACCATTCATCTTTGGACAGTAGATGACGAATTTGAGATGTTTGATGTGGAATTTACTGCATAACGCCTCCATCATTTTGTTGTTGAGGTTCTTAACATTGTTTGATATAATTACCTCTGGTTGTCCATATTGACAAATGACATTGTTTTTGATGAAAGCAATGATAATTTCTTTTGTAACCTTGGGGAAGGAGGATGCTTACAACCACTTGGTGAAGTAGTCGATCATGGTGAAGATAAATCTATGACCATTACTGGCTTTGGGCTTGATGGGCTCGATCACGTCCATTCCCCACATTGAGAAGGGCCAAGGCGAACTCATATTATTGAGCTCCCTTGGAGGGGCGTGGATAGCATTCCCATGAATTTGGCATTGGTAACATCTCTTGACGTGATCATCACAGTCAGCCTTGAGAGAGAGCCAATAATGCCATGTTCTTAGGATCTTTCTAACAAGTAGGGGGCCACTCTTGTGTGGGCCACATACTCCACCATGGATTTCATCCATGAGCCTCTGAGATGGTCCTTGTCTAGATATCTGAGGAGACCTAGTCCTGCATCTCTTTTATAAAGTGTGTCTCCGCTCAAGTAGAATTTCATATACATTCGATGAATCCACTTTCTTTCAGCATGACTCGCCTGATAGACTTTTGCGTCACGTAGACGATGTCAAATTGTTGTAGGATCAACTGCCATCTGGACAGTCGGTAATTTAACATGGGTTTGCTTAATACATACTTGAGAGGATCCACGGGGGATATGAGATGGGTTGTGTGACCATGGAGGTAATGTTGTAACCTCATTGAAGCCCATGCTAAAGCACAACAAATTTTCTCAATCAGATTGTACTTGTGTTCGCTGATGCTGAATCTTTTTTTGAGGTAATAGATAACTCTTTCTTGGCCTCTATCGTCTTTTTGTCCCAGCATGCAGCCCATGGCATTGTCATTGATGGACAGGTACATAAACAGGGGAACATCATCTATGGGAGGTACCAAAATAGGAGCTTTGACTAGCTGCTCTTTGATTGTAAGGAAGGATTTCTGACACTCATCATTCCATTTCATGGAGGTGTTCTTCCTTAACAACTTGAAGATAGGCTCACATGTTGCTGTGTGTTGAGAAATAAATCGGCTAATGAAGTTGATTCTTCCCAAAAATTCCCGTATTTCCTTCTCTGCCTGAGGTATGGGCATTTCCGTGATGGCCTAGATTTTTGTGGGATCCAGTTCAATCCCTTTGTGGCTAACTAGGAATCCTAGCAACTTGCATGATTTAATGCCAAAGGCGCACTTGGCTAGATTCAACTTCAAGTTGTACTTACGCAACCTGTTGAAGAGTTTTCTGAGATGGTCTAGGTTGTCTTCTTCCCTTCAGAACTTAACAATGATGTCATCCACATAGATCTCTATCTCTTTGTGCATTAAATCGTGAAAAAAAGCCATCATGGCTCGCTGGTAGGTAGTTCCAGCATTGATGAAACTGAATGACAACTGTCTGTAGCAAAAGGTTCCCCAAGGAGTGATGAGTGCAATTTTCTCACGATCCTCTTCAGCAACCATGATTTGATGGTACCCTGCAAAACCAACAGCAAAGGAGTACATGTCGTATTTAGCTGTATTATCAATGAGTAAGTGGATGAATGTTACGGGAAAGCTATCTTTGAGGCAATCTTTATTCAGATCCCTGTAATCCATGTAAACTCGCACCTTTTCTCCAAGTTTAGGCACAGGGACTATGTTGGATAGCCATTCAGGGTATGTTGACACCATGATGATGCCAACTTAAAATTGTTTCACAATTTCTTCTTTAACTTTTAAACTCCATTCTGGTTTTAATCGCCTGAGCTTCTGCCTGACTGACTTGAATCCCTCTTTGATGGGGAGGCGATGAATGCCAATGTCAGTGGATAAACTGACCATGTCTTTGTGAGACCATGAAAACACATCCTGGAATTGGGTCAATAGAGTAACCATGTCATTCCTTTGGTTTGAAGTGAGGTCCGTACCAATCTTGATTTGTTTGGGGTTTTTTTAGGTTCCGAGGTTAAAAGAGGTGGTTTGATCAAGATTTGGCTTGGGTTTGTCTTCGACCCATTCTTTGATCTCATGAGGTATCTCATAGTCCTCTTGTATTTCCATCAAGTCTGAGTCCAACTTTACATAAAAGCTACAGTCCTTGTGGAGAATAGACACCTCATCAGCAAGTTTAGGCACATCTAACTTTAGAGTCCTGAAACAAAATGCATTCACTTAATATATGAAACTGTTCAATCATAGAAAGTGTTAGCATGTAATGACAAAAGTAACTGCTAATACTGTACAGAAAAGTAAGCAGTTATTGCTATCTACAGGGCAGGGGGAGTTTCTGCCCTTTTTACCCTCGTCGACAAATGCAAGGAGTGTTGCTCCAATTGCCAAGGGTGAAGTCCTGGTGGACGGCTGTAATGAAGGGGCTGTTATAATCCTCCTTCTCCCAAATGACCATGATGTCTGGACAATCATCATCTGGGATGTCTCTGTTCATACCCTCAGTATGGACTATGATACATATGTTTGATAAATGCCTTGCAATATCCTGCTTACGCCTCCGATCCTTTTCCTCCGCCTCCGGATCTGGTATCAAGACTTCTTTTCCTTTGACCGATATCAGCTTAGGAAATAACATAGTCATCACATGGGCAGGAACCTTTAATAAAGACCCTATAGGCTCAGTCCCTGTAGGTTGAGGCAAGCACCATATGGCTGAAGATGAAGGAACTTGTTTGTGTTTGTGAGGATTCCTGTGAGTGGAGCTAGAATAATAGCCTAGTCTGACTTTCCCTGCTTGACTGGGAATTTGAATTGGGCGCTTAATGCCCTGATGATCTTTTCCTAACCCTTGTCCAGGTTGAAAACCTAAAGAAATCATCTCTTGACTTGCCTACATTACCTCGAGAGAAACTCTGGGTATCAGAGGTGGCACCCCAATGGGATGGTAGTGAGTGTTGCTCACCTCCAGGGCATGGAAGCTGATAGGCTCAACTTCTGAATTGAAAATGATGAGTGGTATGTCACCTTGTTTAGGACATTCTGGCTCAGCATTAACAGTAACTAGGTTATTGTTAATGATGTATTTGAGCTGCTGACGAAGGGTGGACGGGACGGCTCCAGCCATATGAATCCACAGTCTTCCCGAGAGTAGGTTGTATCCTGTAGCTATTTTGAGCACATGAAAGGATACACAAAATGTGTGTGGACCAATCTCCATAGGTAGTTCAATCTCTCCGACAACATTTCATCGGGATCCATCAAAAGCTTTGATAATTGTATGGCTTCTTCAAATCCTTTTGAGATTGATGTTCATCTTCTCCAAGGTGGCATAAAGGCAGATGTTCAAAGATGATCCCCCGACTATCAGTACTCCTGTTACCACATATCCGGAGGACATAACCGCTATGTGCAACGGTTTGCAATGACCCGTCCCTTCGGGAGGTATGTCATCATTAGTGAAGGATATCACATTGCTGTTAAAAATGTGATCAACCAGGTGATGGAAATTTTCAACATCCACTGATTTTGGCAAGTAGGCTTCTTCTAAAACTCTTAGTAAAACCTTCTTGTGATCCTCTGAGGAGAAAACCAAGTCCAGTATGGAAACCTATTGTGGAGCTTCTTTCAAGCTTAAAACCACATTGGCTTCATTGTGTCCCATAGTATAGAGGAATTCTTCAATCTTCTCCATGGGAACTTTCCCCTTTGATTTGATGGCAGGCTTCATCACCCGTTGGGGAAGATATAGTGGATTCTCTTTCAACACTGTAGCAGTTATGTGGGATGTGGATTCTTTAGCCTCTCTATAATTCTATGGCACTTTCTATAGGCTGACAACATGATATTGTGGTCTAAATGGCAAGATGATTGGCTTTGGCGCAACCACTTTCAAAGGATTTTCAACACCTTTGAGTTGAATAAGTTGAATTGTATATGATGGGGTAGCTGAATCCGTCTCAGAAGATATAACTACTATGACTTCCTTCCAATTTATAGGAAATGTGTCCCCACTCTCTAGTAATACATCGTCATTGTCTGTCATTTGTAGGACACCACTGTCAATTAGGTTCTGAATAAGATGGCGGAGTGCCCAACATTCTACAGTGTTGTGACCGCGAGAGTGGGAGTGGTATTGACATACTCTATTGAAATCAAACCGTCTTGAATGCGAGCTAATTGGAGGTAGCAGAGCTGTGATTCTTCCGTCATTGATCAACATCTGCATTATCCTTTCCATCGGTTGGCCTAAATAGGTGAATTCCCTTTTGTTGGCTAAATCCCTACGGGCTTTGGCATTTGCTCGTTTGGTAATTTTATCTACTAGTGTTTCACTTTCTGGAGTACATGGTGGAATACTTGCAACAAGAGGAAGAAGGCTAGCATGCTCCTGGCTGAATAATTGACGTGTGACTTGGTGCTGATGGACCACCAGTTCTGCAAATTGATTAACTTGCTTGAAAAGAGCCTTCATTTTTTGTTCCATTATAAACTAGAACTGTGCATGATTCAACTTATCAGCATTATCCTTGCTGGTTTGGGAAGATCCACCATTGTAGTAGGAAGTCTGTCCATTACTCCAATTGATCATGTTAACCTCCTCTTCTTTGTGTTGAGGAAGAGGGTTGTCTTGCACATGGGGTTGATTGAGTTTAGTTACCACGATTTCACCATTATCAATCAAATCATGGATTTTATGCTTCAAGGCCCAGCAATCCTGAGTGTCATGGCTTGGAGCTCCAGCATGATAAGCACACTTCCTGTTAGCATTGAAACCCTTCCCACTTAGGTTAGTTGGTGGCAGAAGAAGGGTAATTTTCTTCTGAGTTGTCAGAATATTGAGAATGTTATTCTCGAGTGAGTCCCCTAAGGGTATGAACACTCGAGTGCGTCTAACTTCTCCACCTTTTGGAAATGGAGGGTTTGAAGACTGAGCTGGAAAAGGGGAGTAGTTTTTCCTCTGAATAGGCATGCTCTGACTGCCTTTTTGTCCTTGTAGTATCAAGGAAATATCTTCCTCTTTCTTCTTATGGACCCTCCGGGGGTTGTTTCCATAACTTCCAGACTAGATGTGCTCAGCTACATCTTTGAAAGCGGTAAGGTCTTGAATCTTTCCTGACTTCAATCCCATCTCGGCCATTTCTCCATGTTTGATAATTTCAGAGAATGGTTTGCCAATGCCAGCTAAAACTCTCAAGTAGAAGGGAGCTTCGTTAATATATATGAAGGTCATCACCATTTTAGACTCAGTCATAGATGGAATAACTTGAGTAGCCAGATGCCTCCATCTTTGGGCATACTCTTTGAAATAATCATTAGCTTGTTTCTTGACCTTGGTAATTTGGTACCGGTTGGGAGCCATTTGAGTTTGGAAACTGTACTGACTGAGGAAAGCATGAGCTAGCTCTTCCCAGCTATGAATCTTAGAGTTGTCTAATCTGGTATACCATGATCTGGCTTCTCTAGTCAAACTTTTCTGAAACAGCTGCATTCTGAGCTTTTCATCCTCGGCATAAGATCTGAGCTCTCCAATGAATACCTTCAAATGTGTGTAAGGATCTCCCAATCCATCATACTTTTCAAAATCGGGAGTCTTGAATTTCTCTGGATAATGAACCCCAGTGAAGATGCAAAGGTCTGAATATGAAACACTCCCGTGTGCTCCAATCCCCTTGATAGACTGAATGGTCTCTTCCATTTGTAGGACTTTCTTCCTGATATCACTGATGTCTGAATCTTCTTTGAGATGGGTAATTTCAGGGGTTTTGTTGGTTTTTTCCAACTCAGGTGCGAGAATTTCTTTATTCGAACCCTGGGTTCCTCCATGTGCAAAGGATTCTATATGTATGGGTATTTGTGGACCCTTAGTGGACTTGTGTAGTTCTTTGAGCAGAAAAGCCAACTCTATAATTTGGTTACTTAATCCTTCGAACTCCTCGCGAGAGACAAGAGTAGGATTAGACTGGCCAGATGTAGCTATGCTTGGCTGTAGGCTTGTTGCCTTTTTGGACTTTAAACGGGTAACAAGACCAATTGCTTCCCTACAAAAAGACTTATGTAGTTTAGTCTTAGGGAATGTAGAAATGTTACATTCTATGTGATGTGTCCATTTAGGAATATTATCCTGCGAAACGGATGTCGGTTGAAAAGATAGCATGATAGGTTTTGATAAGAAATGGAATGCATGTACAAATATTCCTTCATATTTTTTCCATTACATTAAGATTTGACATGGAAATGAAATTACAAGTAATTGAAATGGGAAAGTATGAAGAGACTTTCCTCCGCGTTTGGTTTATCAGAGGCTGACCTATCATAGGTTACTCTCGCGGCTTTTTGGCATGAAGGTTCCCATATCATCGCAATTTACTTGACGGGAAGTTAATCCGGTCTTTCAACTGGAGCGAATCTGGGTGGTGCCTTTCCTGAGCCTTGTTGGAATTAGTCTTCCTACGAGTCCAGTAATCAAACAGCGACAGGATAGCCTCCTGGTGGAGAGACCACACATCATACATTCACATACAACGTGTCTCACTGTATGGAAATGATGACATGTGCGAAGCATAAATATCACAAGCAGACATGGTACAAAGCACTAAGTGCAATAAGTAAATGCATTCATACATATTCATTCAAATATAAATGCAACATCCACACACAAGTAGATAAATGTTTTGAAAAACTTTGATAGCGACTTAAGCCCTCTTACTGGATGTCCCCAGCAGAGTCACCACCTATCGACGTTGGGATTTTTATTTGTCCCTTTTCTGTTATTGTCTTTTGGTGTTCTCATGTTAGGTGAAATTTGTTTGAAAAAACAAGTAGTGAAAAGGTTCGACATGTATATGTCGACGATTCGACTGTAAGAGTCGCCAGTTGGTATTTTTAAATGGTTGCACCAACTCAACCGAAAATGGTTTACACATAGACCAAGTGATGTGAGACTACGTAGCTGGTCTGTGAAACCGAGATTCGTTAGGGTCCCAGGGCTTGGTTATTCGAGGGGAAGGTTTTAGGCACCCCCCAACATCTGTGGTAACACGGTGATCACTATTTTTTGTTTTAAACATATATCTGAATGTGTGTGTAGGTCTATGTGCATATATCTGGAAATAATGCTATACCTCATTTGTACCTATATACAAAGGGTTTGAATTTTGTATAAGAGTTCAGTTTTAACAAGATATAGCAGTGATGATTTGTAAAAGAGGTTTTTCAAACCCTTATGCTCAATAGTATTTGAGGCCTTTGATACTTCCATTTTATTATATGTTCGGCTGAATTGATTTTATTTTCGAGATGCAAAGCATCTTCGAGAAAATAGGATAAAAAGCAATGCCGTCTAAGGAAATTCAAACACCGTGAATAATTTACAAGCTTGTCACAGCTGAAAATGTCCATCATGGGAAATCGAATCTAGATTCAGGAGACTGAATCTGTGATCACATGATTTTTAGGCTCACATGATGATGCAGTTTGTATGAAAGATGTAAACAGTTATATATGTATAAAAGCTGTAAATATATATATATATATATATATATATGAACGATCAACCGCCACGAACTAAACTCCAGGTGGGACTAAATGTAAATATATATATAAAGACGATCAATCGCCACGAAGTAAACTCCAGGCGAGACTAAATATAAATATATATATATATATATATCCTTGAACTCGAATTAACGATATATATCCGGTGCGTTACAGCTTTTATATGTATATATATATATATATATAAGCGGTAAACACACCGGATATAAATCCAAGCTCAGTCAAACAAAGTTTGATGATAACAATATATATATATAAGTAGTAAACGCTTCAAATATTATATTAAGGCTCAATCGAGATAACTCAATAATATATATATATATATAACAACAATAAAAGACACGGACCAACGATTTGGGTATACGCACACAACACAACTCTCAACGTGAATAATTGTGTGTGAACAAAAGTGGAAAAAGGCTTTACGAAATGTGAGAAGGCTTACAGTGGGCTGCCAAAGAAGGCTTTAAATAGCTTTAATGAATGAACACTCGGTTTCCACCGGTAGAATGTATCAAAATATAAGCTCCCAAGTGTTTGAAATGAGAAAGCACTCAATTTATAGTGTGTACAGAGCAAAATGGACAGGGATTCCTCACCTTTTTTCTTTTACAAATGGCCACCCCAAGCCCTTTATTTATAGAGGGGGGGAGCCGCAGGTGTACCTGCAGCTGCCCGGGGTGCCCCGGGCTCCGTGGGCCCCGTTGTTTCAAAGTATGTGCACTCGTGCAATGCGTTGTCCGCTCAAACCTTCATAACTTTCAATCCGGGCATCCAATGGAGGCATATAATACCTTTTCGGAATGCTATTGTCGAGAACTACACAATGACATGGGATAAGTGGTTGTATGAAGTCGAGAAGATGGGTCCATGCCCAGGTCTTCAAGTCTTCAAATTCTATCCAGAGTGTTATCTTGTGTAGTAGTCACTCGGGATTGGAGCTATAGTTCTTATAGGAAACTTCTGTGTAGCATGTAGGTTGAAATGGTTGAATGTGGGATCAAGGTGGCAAAATGACAATTTTGTTCCTCGCCAGGGTTATCTCCGGTTTTGGGCTGATTTAGCAGTTGTTGCTCAGGGTTATCTCTAAGATTGGGTTGATGGAAGTGTTGAATGTACTCAGGTTTATCTCTGAGGTGTGCCTGACCTCCCAAGGTTATCTCTGAGTTTCGGACTAAGTGCCTTGATGCTATCACCGAGGTAGAAGCTGACTGCTGGGGATTGAAACGAGCTTTTTCGGGGTTATCTTCGGAATTGCACCTTCATTCCTCGGGGTTGTCTCAGAGGTTGGAACTGAAACTCTCGGGATTATCTCTGGGGTTGGAACTGAGTATCTCGGGGTTGTCTCCGAGATGGGAAAGATTGAATATCTCGGGGTTGTGAGTATCCCGAGGTCGTCTCCAGGACTGAAACCGATTTGACCTCCAGGGTTATCTTTGGAAGATGATTGTGCCCTCCTGCAATGTTAGTAACAGGAATGCAAAATTTCAAGTGTCTAAAATATTGAAGCGCTTAAGAATAGTCTTATTAATAGTAGGCTCGATAATTATCCGATTAGGCAATCGGGATGTCAAAATAGTACTAAACTCAACTCAGACTGAAATAATTTGACTTGATACCGGGTTTTATGTGTTTTATTGACTATTAGGATTATGTGGTAATGTGTTTAGGTTATTTTATAACTGTAGTTAACAGTAGTAATTGTGATGATATTATTCTAATTGGGAGATCGATATTATCAATATTAGGTCTTTAGATGAAGCTAAAATAGATTATGTAGCAGTAGTTGATGGTGCATGTAAGTTTCTTGAACTAAACTTTCATTGTGCAAGTTTTCTTGAACTTTACTTTTAACTGGTAGTTAATCATTGCTGATTACATCATGTCTATGATTTGTTGATTCGCACGTTGTGCATGTTGCATATGTTCATTAGGTATGAAAGGATGATCACCTTCATTACCATTTGGTACAGTTGATTTATTCATGTTCATTATTGGCCATTCATTTTTATTGTCTCGGTGGTTCAGTTATGAAATTTGATTCATGTTATTTCACAATTATTATATTGTTCAAAGTTTGTCAGCCAGCTTTTATTCTTTTTAATCATGATATATCTTTCTTTGAATTTAAACTTGCTGGGAAAACTTGTTGCTCACCCTTGCTATATCATGATAAACATTGCAGATTAGGATGAATACTTTGGATACATGCAAAGGCAAATGAATGTCGAGTAGGATATTGAATTCAGGTAATAAGTTAAGGTTATCGACTTTGGGAATTATGTGTAAAGGTTAATGTATAAACAAATTATGTTTATATCTTCCGCAATAGTTATAGAATTAGTGTACCAGGTTCGTGGTGATTAGTACCCAAATTTGGGGGCGCTACATTTGGTATAAGTTGTAGGTTATAAACCTTAGGTAAGGTTACCTTAGGATAATAACTGCAGTGGGAAAAGGTTAAGAACTAACTCAAATAGAGTTAGTTCGTTATTAAGACTCAAAGACGAATCTCGGCAAGTTATAAAAGATCAAGAGTTACCTAACTCTAATAATAAAGATGAACATTAGTAATGAATAGATATAGTCTAAAAGACTAAAAGTATGAAGAGATCGTAAAATAAAATGATCGTGATATAAAAATGAATCGTACTATAATACGATGAAATCACCCCGTGATCTGATAAGGTCATAGCAAGGAGGAGGACAAATCGAATGATTGAAAATTTTACAGCAAAATTGTTGTGTGTCAGTTGTACTATGAATTAGTACTATTCAAACTCAGAAAAGAGTGTGAATGATAAGATACGGATTGAACAAAATTCGTATGGAGTAAGTATGGAGCTAGGATTATGTGGGATTTCAATTGAGGACTCATGTCAGCAACTAAGTTGTATGATTCCTTGTATGGGTGGGGAATTTGTACTTGGTTTTAGAACCACTTAGCTTCCTATATCGATATAATGTTTAAGTTGAACAATTCTTTGTATGGGCGGGGATTTGTTGTAAGACCCCAACTTTTTAAATAAAGATTAAATTTTCTCGAAATATAATTTTGAATATTATGGTGTGGATTTGATATAATGTTATAGTTGCGGGTAATATTTACAAATTTTGCAAAGTACGCAAGTTGTTATATAATATTCAATTGGTCGGGGAATATTCGTTTTAACAGGGAATATTCATACAACGGCACAATCATTGGTGGACCCCCACAACGGAATTATTGTCGGATTGAGAAAACGACAAAAATACTTCATGAAAATAACGGCGGAAGTTTTATCGTTAAGCTGTTGAACTACCCGATAGTAAAAAATGCGATGTACGTGTGGTTGCATAGTAGCAACACGGTATTGATTATTGATGCTTACGTGAGAAGTCACTCAGTTATACTCAATTATTGCTCTGATAATTCTTGTATCATATCTCTCGTATTATTGATTCGATTATTGTCAAAGATTATCATCGCATAATATGTTATTTTATTAAATCAATAATTGAGACGACAAAGTTATTCATATTATTAAATTGAAATATTTACAATGTCTAGAAGTTACGTCAAGAAGAGGTTTGGTCACCTAATTCATGCTACTGATAGGAGAAATCCTTATTGGAAAGCCCCTCTTCCAGGAGCGACACGGTTGATAAATATTGTGAGTTATAATATTAATGATGAATGTTATTAAAATTGAAGTTGTTTCGGAGTTGAATTTGGAGACGCAAACGTGATATTTGAGTCCGGAACGATGAAATTGGTAAAAATAGTCTATAAACACAAAATTTTCCGGAATTCACTATTTGGTCAAAAAGTCAACAATTGACTTTTTTGGGAAAAGTCAAACTTCGAAATTTCAAATTTTAGATTTTTGATAAAAATAGTTTCATTGTGTTGGAATTATTTGTGTTAGTGAAAATCGACAATTATTTCGATAATAATTGATGTCTGGAGGTTATATTGACCAAACGGGTATTTAACCGGATAAATGAGCAATTGATTACTATTATTTCACATGATTATAACTATTTGTTCATATGTGTATACTATTGTTTCACATTCTTGTTACTATTAGGGGAGTTGGTGCAAGATTGATAATACTTGCATGACTAAGTTAAAAATGGAGGTATATATGGAGGTACTATACTGTAATTCATATTTTCACATGTCTAGAACTATTGATTCACATAATTTACTATTGAATCACATTATTTAGTATTAGGGGAGGTGGTGCAAGTTTGATAATACTTCCATGACTAAATTAAAAATAAAGGAAAAGTTGGAGGTATTGTACTGTAATTTTTCGAGCCCCAAAACGTGTAATTATCGAAACTATATTTTTCTATAAATAGAAGCTCATTCTTCCTTCATTTCTCACCAATTCACAAAAGCTTTAGAAGCGATTATTATAGAGAGAAATTATAGAAAGAAGAAGAGAAGTCCGCTACCTCACTATTCGATTATCCAGCTTTTTCTAAGGTAGGGAGTATTATTTCTTTCTTATCCATGAAGAGAACTTACATTATTCCATTCTTTATTATTACATTGGAATAACTTTTGTATCATGAGCTACCCTATACTTGGTGAAATTCTTACATTATTCCATTCTTTATCATTACATTGGAACATCACATGCTCATGCGTTTCTGTGGGACCTAGTTCCATTATTTATCATTCTGTTGGAACATCATATACATGCATTCTTCTATTTGGACTGGTTCCGTCTTTATTATTCTCGTTGGAATATCTCAGATATATGCGTTTTCTGCCGGACTGATTCCGTCTTTATTATTTTGTTGGAATATCATGTATGCATGCGTTTCGCCTTAGGACCGATTTCGTCTTTATTATTTTGTTGGAATATCATGTGCATGCATTTTACATGCGGTCCGATTCTCATTATTTATTATTACATTGGAATAACTTGCATGTATGGTCTATCGAATGCTGGTGATTTCTTTTGTTATTTCATTCCTTATTATACTCGGTTGGTTAAAGTTTTGACTTCTATACTCCATGAAATTAGTGGAATATCCTTGATATTTGCGCTTCATCCGATATCTTTTCATGGAAATATTCTTACGAGCATTCTTGAATTTTACTCTACAAAGCGAAGATCATGTTGACAATTTGGACGTTATTAGTTCTGGATAAATTAATTCTTGAACTTGTTTTATTGAATTCTTATATCATTGTCATCATCCTCATGTTTATATTTTGTTGAAAGTCAATCGTGGCCTATAGTGCATAGATGGACTTGGTATGATTATGACCGAGGATTATTGGTGTAATCATGGTAGTAATGTTACAAATGATGTGGAAAAAAGTCCTCAATGGCCCGTAATGCATTGATGGACGAGTTGTTAGCATGATCATGACCATTATTGAATACACAGATATTCTTGGGCGTAGTGCGCATGGATAATTGTGGTCGTGATACTAAAGAATATCCTTCGTCAGTAGTAGTGCGGGGTGATTCGATGATGTGGATTATTTATTAAGTCGAGTCCAATGATAAAAGTGAAGAAAAACCTTCTAAATCATAAAAGATACTAGATTTTATTCTCTACTTAACTCTTTTAATGGATTGTTTATTCCGCTGCAATTAAACTTGATGGTTGTTATATTGTATCAGTTTAACATTGTTGAAGGCTAACGATAATATATTCTGCATTATCTTAGTCATAATATTTCCCTTTGGGCTAGTTGAGCTCACCCTTTTACTTTTATTGTTCTCTTTGAAATGAGAGCGTAGCGAGGGACTAGTCGAGAGCGGGTAGCGGACGGATGATAGCATTAGTAGTCCTCACTATTCGGTGAAATAGTGGAAAATAAATGTAATAATATTGAATTTGAGTTTGTATATTGTCTAGACGACAATATTTGTATTAAAACTCATAGCTTATGTTTTGTCGTACTTTACACGACAGTTGTATAATTAAGTTGTATTTGTATTCTGTACCATGTATTTGATGACTCAGAATAGGTGATGTATACCTATTTTGGGGGCGTCACAGTTGTCCTCGGTGTAACAACAGCTTAGCTTCTTATATTGATTAGTGGCAGAGTTGACCAATTATTTGTATGGGCAGGGGATTGTGTTTGGTTCACAACCACTTAGCTTCTGGTAGTGATAATCATTGAAATGTTTGTGTTGCGCTATTTGCTATATATGTAGAGAAGGTGATTCTTTTCTCATGTGTATAACAGATAGATATAGAATATAACATTAGGTGCGAGTTCTTAAAACTCATACTTATAGTAAGTTAGTGACTCATAATCGTATGGTATGTTTTTAAACCCCTAAGTGTATGGACAGTTCCTGATTGGTTCTTGAACTACGTATTGCTAGGATAAGTTCCAAAACTCATATTATTGTGGAAAGTTCCTGAACTCATAACGTGTGGTAAGTTTGATGAACTGGGGTATAACTAAGTTATGAATGGAGAATTGAGGATGATAGGAATATATAAACCTATTAAGCAATGGATCATTATAGAAAGTGGAGTTGATGGTGGAAGCATAAGAATTCCAAATCTTCTAGCAATGCTAGATTTCGAAATTTTTTACATCAAGCTAAATACGCACTATGTGCCTTTTAAAAAAATTAATTTTTATTCTCAACTCATGGTGACAAGTGTGTATGTGTGGACTTCGGGACACTGACACATCGTTACCTGTTGAGGTATGATAGTACTAAAACTGATTTGTAATGATTTTTGAACTGTTTAAAGAATAGTATATGCTAATTGTTTCGGCTAGACGAAAATGATTTGAAAATATCAAATTGTCTTTTCTATCATTAATGCATCATTTAACCTAGTGCAAAGATGATAAAAATTGACGGAGTTATAAATGCATCATGTAAGATCGTCAGCCCACTATGGAATGATGTGTTATGATAAAGTCACACAATAACGAAATCCTCAAACGGACTGTAAATACAGTACGGTATCATGACGTCATAAAAGTATTTTCGGAATTTTAAAGATAATCAAATGCCAACAGGGGTTTGGCCATAAATGTTTCGATTGAAATTAAATTATTGGTATGAGTCTAAGCTATTTGATTCAGCTAGACCAATGTTTGTGAAAAATTCTAAGTATTATTTGAGAGCTTATGCCAACTCAAATTGTTTTGGTGCAGAATCTTATGTTAAGTTGGTATCAAATGGATACAAGTTGGTATCCGACACAAGTTGGTGTCAGCATTATGTGTAATAAGTTGGTATCAAATTAGCACAAGTTGGTGTCAAGTTAATTCAAATTGGTATCAAATTTATACAAGTTGGTGTCCAGATAAAACGATTTACATATGAATTTTTGTTAAAACCTTTTCAAGTTATTTATTATACTTCATAATTGTTGAATAATTGTAAAGACTCCTGAATGATTAGAGGAAGTGTAAACTCCTAGAGAGTAGTCGTGGTAGTATGTGAAGTAAGAATATATGTATTAATATATGCTATGAGGTGATTAGATACTATCGTTAATACTTAATGCTGTAAAATGAAGAATGCGAAAATAATGTATTTGTATTATTCAGGACAATGCCGCCAAGGAGATATCAGTGTAATCAATCTGAGGCAGAGAATGAGAATATAGAGCAAACAGATGTTATGCAGCAATTTGTGGATCTAATGATAAGGGCTATAAATAGAAACCTCATCAGAATAAATAATCCTTCAGCTTTGGCAGTAACAAGCTTTAAGGATTTTAAGAATGATGGACCACCTGAGTTTAAAGGGACCACTGAGCCTATAAAGGCTCAAGTTTGGATTAAGGAAATTGAAAAGGCATCTGTTGCCAAAGTGAGAGAGGAGCAAAAGACGAATTTTGCTACCTATATGCTAAAAGGTGAAGCTAGTTTTTGGTGGGAAGTTAATCAGAACAGAGCTGGTTAGGAAATAGTAACTTGGGAACGATTCAAGAAGTTGTTCTTCGAGAACTACTTTCCTAAGGGCATGCAAAATCAGATGGAGATAAAAATTCTCGAGCTGAAGCAGGGGGACATGTCAGTTTCCCAATATGCTACCAAATTCAATGAACTGGCAAGGTTTTCCCCACATCAAGTGGACATTAAAGAACAAAAGGCGCGCATGTTTGAACAAGGTTTTATACGATAAATTATCAGTATTACAAGTCGACTCGTTTGGGACAATTTTAGAAAAGGCTATGATAGCCGAGGGAGGAAGTAAAGAGTTAGATCAACTTCATTGTGAAGGAAAGATCAAGAAGAATCAAGATGAAGGAAGCCGTAAATGGAAATGGAATAGCATTGCTAATAATGGGTGAGGAGACTCGAAGAAAAGTAAAATAAAGATGTGTTACAATTGTGGGCAAGAGGGACATATCTCTCGTAATTGCCCCAACCTAAAGAAAAGTGTATGTTTTACTTGTGGATCAGTGGGTCATCAGGCAAAGGATTGTCCAAGGAAAAAGATTAGTGGAAAAAGCAGTGACAATTTGACACTTGCCAAATATGTAAATATGTAAGATTATACCTTTAATGAAGGTAATAAAGAAAATTTGTATGTACTTTTGATACAATAGTGATTCCGGGGACGGAATCCTTATAAGGGGGGATAATGTGACAACCGGGGAATTTATAAGTTTAATAAAATCTTAAATGATTAAATAAAGGTTCAATTATAAAACCTAGAATGGGAAATTGAGTATGGATTAAAAAATTTTGTGAAGGATTTGTATGAATAACAAACTGTAAATGAATATCTGATAGCAAGGTATATGGTTTTGTGTATGTGCTTATTATGTGTGTACAGTATGTGGTTAAGGGTCAATTGTTGATCTGATAAGTTGTAACATTAGTAAGCCCTAATAATTTTATGTTAAGAATATCAATGCTCAATTAAGAAACCCTAGCGATTGGTTAGAAATCCTAATTCCAGTTCTGAAAACCCTAATTTTAGTTCTGAGAATCCTAAACCCTAAATGGGAATTTCAAAACCCTAATTGGGAGCTCAAATGCTAAGTATAAAGACTTTAAGGGTTAAAAGTTATGAGATATATGTTAAAAGACCAAATTACCCTCTTAATTATAGGGGAAATTACCAAAATATCCTTAGTGAGTGCGAAATGATTAAAATACCCTTTTACTTAATCTTTAAGTAAAAGATTTCTCCAAATCTTGGCGAGTCACCACTTCGGATATGCCATGTGCTCTAAATCTTCATAAATCCGCCAATTGTTGCCACCTTGCAACACCAAGTTCATTGAATCAAAGATTTAAAAGATAAAAGTTAAGAAAATATCTTTACTTTATTTTCTAACCTAGCCAAGCCTTCTCTCTCTAACATCCAAAATTTTGGAGAGAAAGTAAGTGTTATGTTAAGCCAAGAACAACCCTTAGCTTGCCAAGAACAGATTCAAAGATCAGAAATCAAAGATTGAGCATTAAAGGTATAAAACCCTAGTTCTATCTAAATCCTTATGATTTATGTTAATTATGTGATTTGCTGTTTTGATATGTGTTATAAGATGTTATTCAGTGATCTATGATATTATATCATAGATCCATAACATCTAGGTACATGAAAATAGGATTTTTAGCAACTGACCAAGAACCCTAATTTATTGTCTGACAGCCATATGTCATGGCCTCTAGATTTAACTTGTTAGATGTTAGGATGACTAAGTGTATCATTGATATTCTATGCCATGAGGAGAGTAGACTGGAAGTGGAATCAAGTCCATACCATGTCTAGATCTCAAGTTATTCAAGGTCAAACATGGTTGACCAACCACGGAATATGGAAATCTGGGCAACCCAGAAACCATGAACTGTCTGACAAGGTTTTCCTAAGCTTAGATCTTGCTGTTGTTAAGGTTTTGGACCATGAGAGTGTATCATTGACATACTCTAACATATAGACTACACAAATATTACACCAGAACACCCAGATCATGAATAAAATCAAAGATAATGATGGTCAAACAAGGGTTGACCAACTGGCTGATGACTATTTCTGGAAAACCCAGAATCTTCAAAAACAGCTTCTAACACTACTTTGATCGGCCTAGATCTTTTAGTTGTGATGTTGTTAGGCTACAAAAGTGTATTAATTTTGTACCTTGACATACATACTACATAGTTCTAATACTTTAACACACTAAGTAAACCTATAATCCAAGTTACAAAGCTCCAAAACAGGACCCTTGCATTGTTTTCATTTTCTGGGTAACCCAGAAAATGAAGAACAACTCTGACAAGCTTTTTGATGGCCTATAACTTATTGTTGTGATGTAGTTTGGCCATGAAACTTGTTTGTGCTTGTAGTATTACATCAATACTACATAGTTAGTACACTTTTAAGCGTATAAAACAACTTGAACATAGAATTAAATGAGGTTAAAGTAGGTACCCTGGTGACTGAACATGAATGTTCTTGAGGGCTCAAGAACACCTATAGCGAATGTTTTGTCGCTATAAACCCCCTTTAGTGACAATTTTGATAAAAAAAATGAATTATTGTATTTAAATAATTAGAATAAAATGAATAATAATTATGAAAAAATCATAATTAATTTATGAAAATTATTTTAAAGCATAAATATTGATTTTTAATAATTTGGAAAATATTTCATTAATATTTTTATTTATTTAAATATTAATGATATTTAATTTATTTAATATTTATATTAAATAAATTACTTAAAAATAATTTTAATATTTTAAAAATCATTTGAAGATATATTAAAGTGTTAGAAAATATTTGAAGTTATTTTGAATGACTTTTAATATTTTGGGATGAATTTCATTAATAATTTAATATTAATGATAATAATTTATTTAATAAATGTGTTAAATAAATTATGGAAAATGGTTTTAATGTTTCAAAAATCATATAAAATGATTTAAAGGTTTTAAAATGTTTTAAGTTATAAAACATAACTTTTAATATTTTGTCATGAAATGCATTAATATTTTAATATTAATGACAATTATTTAATAATGGTTTTAAATATTTTATATTATTTAAATGTGATATTAAGGTATTAAAAATACTTTGAGATATTATATATAACTTATAATATTATGTTGAGTATTTCATTAATATTTGAAATTAAATAAATATTAATGATAATGGAATTATATGGTATTTAAATTATATAAATATGATATTTATGATTGAAAAATCATTTTAAATGATAATAATTATTTAAAAATTATTATGAGATTTCGAAAAATATTTTGACTGACAAATAAATTATCTAAGATAATATTGAAGTGTTTAAGTAGAGTCTTATTGATAATATGCTCGATAATTATCCGATTAGGCAATCAAGATGTCAAAATAGTACCAAACTCAACTCAGACTGAAATAGTTTGACTTGATACCGGGTTTTATGTGTTTTATTGATTGTTAGGATTATGTGGTAATGTGTTTAGGTTATTTTATAACTATAATTAACAGTAGTAATTGTGATGATATTATTCTAATTGAGAGATAGATATTATCAATATTAGGTCTTCAGATGAAGCTAAAATAGATTGCGTAGCAGTAGTCGATGGTGCAGACAAGTTTCTTGAATTAAACTTTTGTTGTGCAAGTTTTCTCGAACTTTACTTTTAATTGGTGGTTAATCATTGTTGATTACATCACGTCTATGATTTGTTGATTCGCACGTTGTGCATGTTTCATATGTTCATCAGGTATGAAAGGCTGATCACCTTCATTACCATTTGGTACAGTTGATTTATTCATGTTCATTATTGGCCATTCATTTTTACTGTCTCGGTCGTTCAGTTATGAGATTTGATTCATGTTCTTTCACAATTATTATATTGTTCAAAGTTTGTCAGCCAACTTTTATTCTTTTCAATCATGATATATCTTTCTTTGAATTTAAACTTGCTGGGCAAACTTGTTGTTCACCCTTGCTATATCATGATAAACATTGCAGATTAGGACGAATACTTCGGATACAGGCAAAGGTAAATGACATTGTATGTCGAGTAGGATATTGAATTCAGGAAATAAGTTAAGGTTATCGACTTTGAGAATTATGTGTAAAGGTTAATGTATAAATAAATTATGTTTATATAATCTGAAATAGTTATAGAATTAGTGTACCAGGTTCATGGTGGTTAGTACCCAGATTTGGGGGTGCTACATCAATCGAGTTCGATTTCGATGATATATATATATATATATATATATATATATATATAAACGCTCCGGATATTCTATCCAGGCTCAATTGATTTCGAGGATCGGGGATATATATATATATATATATATATATATATGGGAAATGATCCATAGAATACGTTAGCCAGATGGACTGTTTAACTAACGCTCATCGGTAGTCCAAAATTAGAGTTAACGGTCGAGATGAGGTTTGGTACTACTCCTCTAGCGGCCAAATTAAAATTTTTTATTGGTCGCTACTTTTCTAGCGGCAAATCAAAACACGATCGTTTTGATTTGCCGCCAGAGGAAAATGTGACAACAACAAAAAATTGGCTTAATTACATTATCCGATTATCCTCATACATATTACTTATTAATCAAGTAAAATAAAAATAAAAAAATTATAAGGATAATCAATAATTATCTTTATACTTATCCTTATACTTATTAATGATTATCCTTATATATATTACTTATTAATCGGTAAAATAAAATAATAAAAAATTATAAGGATAATCAATAATTATCTTTATATTTATCCTTATACTTATTAACAAAATAAGTATGTATAAGAATAATTATCGATTATCGTTTTATGATTTTTAATTATAAATAAGAAATAATGATTGAGTTTATATATTTGAGTAGCAATATAATTTAAATTCAATCACTATTTTCTATTTATAATTAAAAATCATAAGACGATAAGTATTAATTATCCTTATACATACTTATTTTATTAATAAGTATAATTACTGATTATACTTATAATTTTTTATTATTTTATTTTACTAATTAATAAGTAGTATGTATGAGGATAATCAAGATGATGTAATTAAGTCAAATTTTTGTTGTCGGATGTTATTTTCCTCTAATGGCCATCAAAACACATTCGTTTTGACCGCCGCATAAAAAGTAATTACCAAAAAAAAATTTTGGTTGGTCGCTAGAGGGAGAAGTTTGGGCTTTCATCTCACCATTCACTCTAATTTTGGGACTACTGGATGAGGCGTTAGTTGAAATCCATCCATCTAGCTAACGTATTATATGGATCATTCTCTCTCTCTCTCTCTCTCTCTCTCTCTATATATATATATATATATATATATATATATATATATATATATATATATATATATATATATATATACTATCCGGATCTTAAGCTCACTCATTATCCAACTTACCAAGCTCACCCCATTTTAGATGACGGACGGATTTGACGACGGTTCGGTCATACAACCGTCGTTTATATTTTTAGCGACGCTATATATTGTCCATCGCTAAAAGTATAGACGACGGTTTTATGACCGAACCGTCATCGGGCCCGTCGTTAAAAAGGGGTGAGCTTAAGATCCGGACTATATATATATATATATATATATATAGTAGAAAGCTTAAAAATCTGAAAAATCTTACAGTGGGCTGCCAAGAAGACTTTAGATAGCTTTTGACGCCTGAAAACTCGGTTTCCACTAGTTTAACTTAAGTATGTTACAAAACACGAGCTTACAAATGTTTAGAAAAAAGAATCACTAAGTTTGGAGCACTCTAGAAGAGATTACAGGCTGAAATGGACAGAGTTTTCTCTCTTTTCTTTTTTTTTCTTACATTCTATGGCTGATGGGGGGTATTTTTATAGACCAAAAGTGCCGCGGGTTAACCAGAAGCAACATCATGTCAACCCGTGGCTAGCTGGACTACCCCGGGTATGCAGTTCTGTCATCTTGAAGTATGTGCACTCGGATGACGCGCTGTTCGCTCGAACCTTTATAACTTTTAATCCGGGAGTTCGATGGAAGCGTGTCATACCATTCCAAGAAAACTCTGTCCGAGAGCTACGCAATGACATAGGGCTTGCCCCTTTTCGAATTGGGGAAGATGGGTCCATTATCAAAATAGGATTTCCAGGTCTTCGCAAGTAGTCCGTTGGGCTGTTTTGCGTAGTTTGCACTCGGAAGTTAAGCTATGGTTTTTGTGGGACATCTTTTGACTCAATTTTCATTGAAATAAGTTGATTTGATTTGATTTGAGGTTGAGTTAGCAAAATGACCAATTTCCCCTCCCAGGGTTATCTCCAGTTTTGGCGTAGTTGTAACAGTTTTTTCTCAAGGTTATCTCCGAGATTGGCCTACTATTGACTCTGACTGTCCTCAGGGTTATCTCTGAGGTAGGATTGACCTCCCGAGATTATCTCCGGGGTTGGAACTGCATCTCCCAGGGTTATTTCTGAGTTTGGAACTGTATCTCTCGGGGTTACCTCCGAGATTGGAAACTGGATCTCCCGGGTTATCTCTGGGGTTGGGATTGACTCTCCCGAGGTTGGATTTGATGTTGTGGTCTTCTAGGGTTATCTCTGGAGTGTAAAAAAGACGCTTTTGCCCTCCTGCATAGTTAGTAACAGTAAAACGAAATTTTGAGTTTCTACAGATGTCCCTCTTTATCATGTTCATGTAATGCAATAGAATGAACATGATAAAGATTACTAGACACTTGAAATATGACAAGGTATATTTAATGATGTAAATCGCAATGTTATGAATGTTATGATGAATGTTAAAATGCTTTTGCAAATCGTATTTCGCAAATCGTACAACGCATTTCGCACTTCACTTTTGGCCAATTGCACTTCGCAACTCGCACATCACATTTCGAAAATTACAAATCGTACTTCCCACATCACAAATCGTTGTACCATTGTTGGTTACTACTGATGCTTATGCTAATGTTGACTCCAACAGTTTGATTTTTTGTCGGTGTTGCCGATGCTTGTTTGATGAAGAGAAATTGAGATGTTTTCTACATCTCCTATGGGTATAACGTTCTAAAATCACTAGACCTTCCCGATGTATACGCTGGTGGTGTACAACGGTGCCTACCATGCTGGTAGTTTTACAACGGTGCATACCCTGCATATATTTTGACAACGGATCCTACCCTGCTGGTAGTTGACTATGCTGACATCACCAAATTGTTTCAATTTCCACTCGAACAGTGGTATCACTGAATTGTCTTGATGTTACGCTGGAGTGATGCCAACGGTTTAAAATACCAGATCTTCCGATACCTTTGCTGAAGTAATATTCAATTGCTTACTTTACCAGACTCCACCTGATGTTACGCTAGATTGATGCCAATTGCTTATAATACCAAATGATGTCTTTGATGAAATTTTTCTCTAATCTAAGCATTTAATGTGCACACGTATTTAAATCTACTGGAGATGTAACGCCCCAAAATCCGGTCTATCTTCACACCCAGATTCCGTACGTCACGAGTACATCCTTCATCCAACATACATCATTATATACCGAAATATAACAACATACACTCTCAAATCCCAGGTTCTCGAAACCTTATAACCTTTTTCATTACAAATATTAATAAATACATTATTCATTTTATCTTACAAGAGTGACTTTTATCCGCCACAAAGGATACATAACAATTCATTAAACTAGTCTATAGTTCAGTTTTATCTTTTTACATTACAAGTCTACACTTGATCTTCTCGCTTATTCACCTTCTGAATGGAACTTCATCTGGATACCATCAGCTTGATCTTTATGGGATCCTTAAGTTCTTCTAGCCTTGTTCGCTGAAAATTGTTTTTCATTTAAAGCAAGTGTGAGCATTCAATTGCCCAAATAAGTCATAATGATTGAACAAACAACTTCGTAATTAAAACATTTCTTTAGAACTTCTATAACAAGAACAAAGGTTTACGGTCAGCTTGAATAATAGGAATAGTCTCAATTCCTATCATCTTAAAACATCAACCACTTTTACTTTGAAATACTTTCATTCTTCTACCTTTTGCATACACTTTCTATCTAGCAAGAATCATTAGCACAGACTTAACAATAACGGTTCATATATAAACAGAACATACTTGTATTGAACAGTTCAATCACAGAACAATGCATATCATAGAAACACTGAAGTGTTCAAATTGTGGCTCAAGGCCTCATACGTTCTACCACATTGTACAAATATCGCACATTCGCACATAGACAGAACTTCTCAAGTACAACATCTGAAGAAGTTTAAGAAACTAGCATTCATTAGAATATGAATGAAGTTAGGAAACTTGCCTTAAGCCCAGCTACAGCTTACACTGAACTACTCATTTCAATTCCTATATCACACATATGGACAAAACATAAACACCAATTAGTCATATATTGAACTTATTCATTGGTTTAGTTAACTTTACTTCTTAAGGTTCGCGTTCTTGCAATATAAGTTTACGCGACTAACTTCCTTTACCAGTTTACAGCTTTATGACATACGCAGATGTCTTACTCAAAATGTTCATCATCTTAGATGATTTATTTTCTTATCTTATCCGAACCATTAAACTTAATGTTCGTTAAATCCATTTCTTATCGACTCACATTTGGCTTTCATTAATCTTATTACCGTTAATTCATTATGGCTTTCGTGATAGTTCATATACTATTTAATACCTTCATTATCCATTACATGAACCTCAGGTTCATTACCCCCGTTGTTCAACCTCTAAGGAATCACAACCATAGCAATCCCTCAAGTCCATTCATTGCGACTACGGTCCCCGGATATCAGTTATGTGACCCGCGTCTATATTCTTTGTCATTTAATCTTGTTTAATCTATATGTTCAACCTTTAATAAAGGTTTACATAACTTTATTAAGTGTTACCTTAGTTGAATATTATATTCTTTATCTTCCCTTACATTTCCCCCCAAGAGCTGAGCAGTTAAAAACTCATCTTTGGCTTTTTCCCAACTTCTCAGCCATGCGCCACTCCCTTCTTCTTTATCTCTCGTATTTGCTGGCGCCACTCTCCGTAAGTTTATGGTCGATTCAGGCTGGGCGGCGGCGCCTACCAAGGCTCAAATTGGAGCTGCTGTACGAGCCTAAACCCTAAAAAATTCTCTAAGTGTTAAATCCAATTTGAGATGCTTACTTCCCGATCTCATAACTCCTTCGTTATAACTCGGAACGAGGTCGTTCCAAAGCCAATCTCTTCCTTATCTTACGTACTTCAATACCCCTCAGACAAAACTTCATTTTGAAATCGTTAACGTGCCACTCTATTGGCTTGATCTTCACCCTTCGTTCATTTTTACGCTTTTATCGCTCTTTGTTCGACCGTCCGTAATTCGATCATCCGAACTCGAAACTCACTCGTTCTTGAGTCCACGACTCACGTTTTCTATGTTTTCTTACTTTCTTATGAAACCCTACACGTTCGGGTTCATTTACTAACTTTCTAATTCTCGTTCGTCTTTTACAAAATTTCGCCATAACTTCGTTATAGCAAAGTTTTAATCCGTTCTTCATGAACGTTTCTACCATTCCTAACCAAGCAATACACAGCTAACTTATACGCGATGGTTTTAAACTTATCCATCAACAACAATTACACTACGATGGTTTTAAATTTGTCCATCAACAACGTTCTTCGTGTTCTTCACGCGTTCTTCGTGTTCTTCGTTCGTTCTTCATTTTAATCGATATTTTGGATTACGATTCCACTTTTTGTTGGAATTTGATGTTATAGAACATTATTCCTTACTTATTTAACCTACTTATTCATATAATCCACTCGGATCGTTCAAATTCGCTACGAATCTTATACTTCCTTAAGAAATTTATAAACTAAATTTCTAAGTTCTTATTTCTTCTTTTCTCATGATTTCAACCATATGAAATCATTTCTAACATCATCTTCTCTCTATTCTCATTAAGCTATGTTTTAAACAAATTAAACTTAGAGAAAATATTAGAAGAAACTAGGTTTTTGATTACCTTTTCTTCTTATTTTTCTCCCGCTAGACAAAGCCGACGATTTGCAAGCTTTTCTATTTCACGAACACTTTCGATCCGATCATTCATGCTCATACTCTTGCTTCTCCTCCCCATCCGACTTTTCTCTCTCTCTCTCTCAAGTGTGGGATTTTCAAAATCCTCAAAATAAACAAATGAGTTCCTATTTATAGAAAATCAAAGCTAAGGGCATTTTAGTCATTTCGCCCCCCACCTCCTTACTATTCTCACCTTCTCCAAGACTTAGCCACCAAGTTTACTTGGTGGCCAAGTGGTCGCCCTTCTTGCCCCATGGTTCAACCCATGGGTTGCCCCATTGGTTATTACCCATCCGTTTACCCATCGGTTCGATCTGCGGTTTCTTTTCTTGGTTTGGGCCTTAACCCTAATTCTTATTGGGCATATCTTGGGCTTGATTTCACAAAGCGTTGGGCTTGACATAATCCAAGTCCAATTAGATTCTACAAAGTCCATGAACTCAAAGTTCATTAAGACTTATCGTATTCTACGCATCTCATTCTCATATTCTCGTATTTTCTTCGTATATAGTTCGTACGATATTCATATTATACGCTGTAATAATCTTCGTACTATATTCGTATAATAACTAGTATCATACTCGTATCTCTTACGCATAATAACCCTAATTATTGTACGTGATCATTAAATTCTCGGAACTCACTTTTCCTAACCCTTAGGTTTTGAGTCCATAGGCAAAAACTTCGTTTTTGCCATAACTGAAATATTATTGAATATTCCATCACATCTCAAAATTAAACGTAATCTATAACTTCTCGGAATTTCAAAATAAATCTCGAAAGCGTAAATGTATGAATAGTGCCTATTTCGTCTTTTTCCCTAAAAATATTTTGTTCCCGGAAAACTTCTATTTTCGTCTTGAAATTCTTATTCGCTCAATCTAGCTTGTAGCCAGAATACTCCCGATTAATAATCATCCTAGGTTATAGAACGATTAATAAACACATAACACTGAATAGTATTAATAAAAATTAGTTTTATTAATAACTAATTCTTTAAACCTAAATTCTGGACGATCCGAATTTTCGGGTTGTCACATTCTTCCTTCCTTATAAAAATTCTGTCCTCGGAATTTCTTAAAACCACACCCTTACCCGGGTCATCACATTCACCCCTTCTTCACAGAATTTCGTCCTCGAAATTTTTAGCCTACCCTTTTTCTCAACTTCCCTTCAACGGAGTTCTTATCTTTCCCTCATTCCTAACCCCCATAACCTATCAAGAATCATGAAGCAAAAGGAATAATGAGGAATATAAAATTTCCTCTTAAAACGTTTCATACTTTTGCTGAGGGGTCAAATCGACCATGAACTCTTACTAGATTAAACAGCATTTGTGACGAACGAGATTTTTGTAAATTAATTTTTAATATTTATTGAATTAAATAAATATTTTTCGATGATTTAATTATTAGATTAAATAATTTTTTGATGCAATTGTGATAGATTAATTTAATTATATGTGGTACATTTATTAAATTAATGTAGAGAATAATTATTATTCAAGTATGTCATTATGTGAGCTTATTGTATTAAATGAAATATTTAATAAGCATAATGTTATTTTAATTAATATAATAATTAATTAGAGATTTAATAATTTGATATAATTAATTAATGAAAAAATTAATTATATGATTATGTGAATTTATGAGAAATTATTATATTAAATTTTAAGTAAGATATTGATTTATCTTATGAAGGAGTGCGACATTAATTAAATTATATGATAAAGCTTTATTAGATTAAATGGTTTTCGAAACCTATTCTAGCTAGACAAACATGGCACTAAGGGAGGTTGGGAGCAGTTACCCATGTTAGGTAAATCGACCTCCTCCATCATGCGTCGATTGCTTGATTAATATACGTATTCTCCTTTCTTCTTTTTCATTATTTGGCTAAGTCTGGCATAATATAGAGAGGGAAAAAAGAGAGAGAGTTTGAGAATTTTATTGAGAAAGTTTGGGAAATTGTATTTGAAATAGAGAGAATTGTTATCCTTGTTCATCTACGCTTGGGTAATTCACTTCAATCCAATTTATATTTCACGTCAATTAGTTTCCATGAAAATGGCTTTCAAAACCTCTGTTATGTCTCTATAATTGAGAAATTGTGTTATTATATGGATATATGTAATAATACGAGTAGCATAATGTAAGACCCCAACTTATTATTAATGAAATTTAATTTTCTCTATTTATTATTTTGAAATAGTAAGGGTTGATGTGATTAATGTGGATAGTTAGGGATAAAATACATAAATATTTCAAAATAAGCAAGTGGTTATAAAATATTCATTGTTGTCGAGAGAATATTCGTTTGGTCGTGGAATATTAAATCTTGTTGGGAATATTAAATGATTTGGCGCATGTATGACCATGTGTGGGCCCCATAACTTGAAAGCGATTGGATGAAGAAAGCGACAAATATAAGTTGGTTAAAAATAACGGCGTGAGTTGTTACCATTAATCTTTGTTAAAATACTCGGTGGTTAAAACACAAGAAGGTAGACTGCAGTATTGCACCAATTATTGATTCTTACGAAAGAAGGCACTACTCAATAATGGTTCTGTAATTATTATTCAAATATTTTATTGAGTTAATAATTAATAATTGCGTTGATATTTTATATATTCTTGTTGTTTCAATAATTGTCATTATTACAATATTTTCATTATCGAAGCAATAATTCATATTATCTGAATAATATTATTAGATAACATTATTGGAAATGTCTAGAAAGTTACGTCTAAGGAGAGGTTTGGTCACCTAATTGCGGCGCCAAGAAGGAGAAATTCTTATTGGAAAGCCCCTCTTTCAGGAAGCGCACGGTTGTCAATATTGTGATTACGTAATATTATTTGTGAATAATTAATTATTGATTCATATGATGAGAAAAATATTAATTTTATGTGGATATAGATGAGAAAATTTTAATGTGACAATTGTTGAAAATTGAAATTTTATCTTTTTCTGATAAAATAATTTATTTAAATATATTATTATATTTTAATAATATAATAATGGTGATATTTTTACAACGAATGTGGGATATATGAGTATACGAGGAGGAAGAGTATTTTTGTTGCAATAAATGTTTAAAACATGTTAAACATGTCGGTGGACCCCATTTATTGACTGAAATTTGATTATAGCCTGTAAAATTGCCCGTTTGTGGATTTTGGTCAATTTCTATTTGTAATTCGGAAAAACTTTCTTTTGCAAAGTTGTAGAGAATTGAATTTCCTATAAAAACTCGCGTGATTCGAATTTACGATAAAAGGGCTATTTATTGTGAATTATTGAAGTTCAAGAAGCTCAAATAATTGATTTTGGAAGTTTTAATTATTATTTTAAAGAAAAACGTTTTTTTTTTTTTAAGTGGGCTAACATGTGATATTAATTGCTGAAATCAGATCTTCAAAGATGGGCTAAGGAAATTTATAATATATATTAATATTTTATTAAATTTTCGCTTTGGTGTTCTAAGCATTTTCCTATAAATAGGGTCTTGGGTTAGAATTGAAAATCACACGTAAACTGAAGTTTTTCTCTCTATATTATCGGCGTATTCTTGTGAGTATTTTGAGTATACTTTGAGTATTGTTAGGCGGTGTAAGTTCCTTCAAAGACTATATATCCATTATTCCAAATTTAGAAGTACTAATCTTTCGAGGTAAGGATGTTATTTTCTTCTCAAATGATATTATTTCTTCAATATCATTATCTTTGAAATATTGGTTGGAACTTTTATCAAATTTGGAACTTTTTTTTCATGTCGGGGTTACTATTCATGAGTTACTATTCACGAGTTACTATTCATGAGTTCTTATTCATTCAGATTCTTATTCACGAGTACTATTATTACGTGAAGCGTGAAGATATTTTTGTGGAATTTCTATCTTTTGGTGTGTGAGTTACTATTCACGTGATACTGACTATTCACGATATGGCACTATTCAATAGAAAAATAAAATTTCTTCTTTTTTTGTCCAAAATATCTATTCGGATACTAGCTTTGATTGTATCCATGTTTTGATCATTCTTGAATTTTACACCACTATGATTATTTTTGAGGTATTTTTGAACATGGATAAAACAAAGTACGAATCCTTAATCCTTAATCCTTGTCATTTTGTTTCTTTGGATTCGTTTCTTTTAAAAAATATTTTCATCATCCTCGGTCTTAAATGATGATATTATTGAATATCTTTGGCATGTAGTGCAAAGATGAATGATTTTGAAGAATATCTTTGGGTCGTAGTGCAAAAGATGAAGCAGTGTTTAGATGAACATGATTAAGTGATGAATATCTTTTGGCTGTAGTGCAAAGATGAATATTTGATTCGGATGTATATTGATTGATGTTACGGGGATAAAAGATAGAGCGATGAACTTTTAAATTCATACATAGAAGATAGTAGTTTGCATTCTCTACTTAACTCTTCTAATGAATTATTATTTCGCTGCGAATATTGATTTAAAATTTGTTGTCTATTGTATTCTATTAGATTTTTCCTGTTGAAGACTAATGTAATTTGTTGTATATTATCTTAGTCATAATATTCTTTCTTGGGCTAGTTGAGCTCACCCTTTTCCTTTTTGTTCCATTTTTCTTCTCGGGAGGCGAGAATATAAGCGAGTACTTAGTCGGGGTATGGAATGAAGGTTTTAGAAAGGATTGTTTAGTAGTCCTCACCATTTTTGTAAAATAATGTATCAATAAATGTGATGAGGATTTATTTGAGTATAGATATTGTACAGAAGACAATATTTGTATTCAAACTCACGGTTTTCTTGTTGTAATAATAAAGTTGTAGTTGTTTACGTACCATGTATTGACATTTCGGAATAGGTGATGTATACCTATTTTGGGGGCGTCGCCACGGTTGGTATCGAGCTTAGGGATATGATCTCTGGCGGAGATCGGGGAATAGAACTAGGAGGGAGAGGCGAGTAAATCCTTCGCTAGTGTGTCCTACCTAAGCTTATTTTTTTTAGTTGGTCAAGTATATAGGGATATTATGTGATATATTGATTTCCTTAATTAACCCTTGTTTTATAGCGGTATTTGAGAATGTCGATCGAGAATATTAACAATGGAAATGAGGATGTGGAGACGCTCTGTACTCACCAACGAGGATAACGTGCAACAAGTGGCAATGTTCCTCCCATGAACAACACCACCGGCGAGATGATGAGCGAGGGGATGTTTAGAAGCTTTTTGCGGTTCATACAAAATCGGACGAGGAGACTCGTGTTCAAAATATGAGGAGGAAATGATAGCAATTCACGTTGTTACAACCCAAGCGATTCAAAGAGTTGGGACCACGAATTTAAGGGAAAGCCAGATCCGATCACGGCGGAAACATGGGTCAAGCAAATTACCAAGATATTCGATGTCTTGGGATGCATGGAGGAACAGAAGGTTCCATTCGCCACCTTTATGTTCCGTGGCGCGGCAGATTCATGGTGGGTGTCATGTGAAGCGTACCCATCCAAACCACTTTTCAAAGATGTCTTGGGAGGCGTTTGAAACTATTTAATGACAAATACTTTCACGAAAGTGTTCGTCATATGAAGGAAATGGAGTTTATTAGATCGAGCAAGAACAACATGGCGGTGTCTCAAAGACAAAGGCAAAGTTTGCAGAGTTATCCGGTTTGCACCTCATTTGGTGGAGAATGAGGAGCGTATGACGCGGATGTTTCTTAGAGGTTTGAAACCCAAGATACGTCAAGTATCTCATTTCTCATAAATTTTTCTCTATTAGGATGTTGTAAATGGGGCTCAATTATTAGAGCGAGATAACGAGTACTGGTCAACCTGAGGGACCACAACCAGGATCGCACTCAGAGATGCTTGATCAAGCAGAATAATGATAACCGGTGGGAGAAAGAAAGCAGACGGACAAAAATGGTAACCACTCTGGTGGTAATCATGGCCATGAAAATAGAAGAAGCGAGTCGGGAGGAGATTTTAAAAGAGGAGATTTAACAATGACCATGTGAAGACGCAGCGGTTTAAAGAATCGGGTTCTAAGGGAGGAGAACGACCACCGGTCATATGTTACAAATGCGGAAAAGAGGACATATCGGTCAAAGCGCCCCACAGTTCAAGGTATGCTATAATTGTGGAAAGGAAGGACATATTGCTCGAGATGTATGCAGAAGCGAAACCTAGTTCAATGGGGACGGTGACTCAAAAGATCGTCGAGAAAAGTCAAAGTCAACGATTCGGGAAGAAGCGTTTGTTGTGATTGGTCAAAATGCGAGAAACCCAAACGAGGTGATCACGGGTAAGCTATTTATAAATTTCTTGCGAAGTTTATACCTTACTTGATACCGGTATACCCATTCATTTATCTCTCTGCATGTGCTCAACGTTTAAACTTGACTGGAGAAATTAGACTTTGACCTATCTGTGGAAACTTCGTTAGGAAAAACTTTCATCACATCCACTGTTTATAAATCTTGTTTGATTCAAGTTGGCACCATCACCTTACACCATTGACCTTATCTCTTTAAAGATACTTGCTTTTGATGTGATTTTAGGGATTGATTGGTTAACTACTCATCATGCCAAAATTGATTGTTTTTCGTAAGGTTGTTAGTTTTCATATTCCTAACCAACCTGTTATATTTAATTCAAGCAACTAAACCATTAAAATCAATCACTATCATATCTAATCATAGAGCTATTCGTTTATTGAAAAACGGATGTCAAGCTTTCTTAGCCCATGTTATGGATTTGAATAAAGACACGTCAAATTTGAATAATATTCTGTTGTTATTAACTTTCTGGCGTATTTCTCGAAGAACTTCCCGGTCTACCCCGTAAGCGTGAAGTTGAATTCTTTATTGATCTTGAACACGTACAAAGCCCATTTCTAAAACCCCATATCGAATGGCTCCTATTGAACTTCAGGAGTTAAAGGTCCAACTACTGAGGAATTGTTGGACATCGGTTTCATTGGCCCTAGTACATCTCCTTGGGGTGCTCCTGTTTTATTTGTAAAGAAGAAAGACGGAGTATGCGACTTTGTATTGACTATCGGGGAATTGAACCATGTCACCATCAAGAATAGGTATCCTCTACCTCGTATTGATGACTTGTTTGACCCGATTGCAAGGGGCACAATTCTTTTCAAAATCGATCTTCGTTACGGATATCATCACCAAGATTAGAGGCGAGGATATTCCAAAGCGCGCTTTAGAACTCCGATGCGGGCATTATGAATTCTTAGTCATGTCTTTCGGACTAACTAATGCTCCTATGGCTTTCATGGATATGATGAACCGAGTATTCAAGGAATATTTGGATCGGGATTCGTTGTTGTCTTTATTGATGACATCCTTATATATTCCAAAAGTCGTGAAGATCATGAGCACCATTTGAAGTTGGTACTCCAAAGGCTTCGTGAAAACAAACGATATGCCAAATTGAAGAAAAGCGAGTTCGGCTTGAGGAAGTAGCATTCCTTGGGCGCGTGGTGTCGAAACATGGAGTATCTGTTGATCCGTGAAGATTGAAGCAATACAAAGTTAGAGCAACCAAAGTCGGTGGATCAAGTACGTAGCTTTTTGGGCTTAAATTGGTTATTATCGGAGATTCGTGGAAGGGTTTTCTCGAATCGCTACTCCATTAACTTCGACTAACTTGGAAGGATACAAAATTCGTTTGGAGTGAAGAATGCGAGAAGAGTTTCCAAGAGCTTAAGAGGAGACTTATTTTAAGACTGTTCTAACAATACCATCCGGTTCGGATGGATTTGTTATCTCAAATGATGCTTGTGCAAAGGTTTAGGATGTGTTCTCATGCAAGCGTGGAAAAGTCATAGCTTTATGCCTCGCATGACAACTTAAAGAGTATGAGAGGAATTATCCTACTCATGATCTAGAGTTAGCGGCCGATCGTTTGCGCTTAAAAATATGGAGGCACTATCTATATGGGGAGAAAGTGGAGATATATTCGGACCATAAAAGCCTTAAATATTTCTTCACTCAAAAAGAACTTCAACATCTTGGCAATGACGTTGGCTCGAGCTATTGAAAGACTACGACCACACTATTCAATACCATCTTGGAAAAGCGAACGTGGTAGGCGACGCGCGTTGAGTAGAAGATCATATGCGGAACGAGTGCGATGATGTCAAGTATACGATAGAGCCAACTTTAATAGAAAAAGTTAAGGTTGCTCAAGCCACCAATCGGAAATGATGCGTATGAAGAAGAAAGTACAAGAAGGAGCTATTCCTAAGCGAGAATTGATGAAGAAGGAATACTTGAGTCCACTCTAGACTTTGTGTTCCTAACGACTACGATTTGAAGTACAAGATTATGATGGAGGCACACAATACACCATTTGCAATCCATCTCGGAAGTACTAAAATGTATCGTGATCTTGACATACATTTTGGTGGAACAATATGAAGAGAGAGATTGCAAAGTTTATCTCGATGTGTTTAACTTGCCAACGTGTAAAGGCGGAGCATCTAGTACCTAAGGGTCCGGTTGCAACCACTTGAGATTCGAAATGGAAGTGGGAACACATTACCATGGATTTCGTTCACGGGTCTTCCTACGGTTTCTCAAGGCATCAATGCTATTTGGGTTATTGTTGATAGATTAACCAAGTCCGCTCATTTCTTGCCGATCACGGAGACTTATTCCTTGAACGTCTTGCTAGTATATACGTGAATGAAATTGTGAGGTTGCATGGCATGCACTGTATCCATAGTTTGGATCGTGACCCAAGATTCACTTCAAGATTTTGGGTTAGCTTGCAAAAAGCTATGGGCGCGGATTTGCGATTTAGTTCGCATACCATCCCCAAAGCGGACGGACAATCGAGAGGACTATTCAAACTCTTGAAGATCTATTAAGACTCGTGTCCTAGACTTCAAGGGCGGTTGGGATAAGTATTTACCATTGGTGGAATTCTCCTACAACAATTGAGTTATCGAGCAAGTATATAGGTGTAGCTCCATTTGAAGCATTATATGGATGAAAGTGTCGCTCTCAAAGTATGTTGGGATGAGGTGGGTGAAGCAACATTTGTTGGGACCCGGAGTTGGTACGTATGACTACGGAAAAGATCCAAATGATTCGACAAACGATACAAAAAAGACAAGATCGACAAAAGAGTTATGCGGATCTTCATCGAAAGGACGTGGAATTTAGTGTAGGGGATCATGTATTATTGCGAGTTGCTCCATGGAAGGAGTTACAAGATTTGGGAAGAGAGGAAAGCTCAATCCACGATTTATTGGTCCATTTCAAATTCTTGACCCGAGTAGGAAATGTAGCCTATAGACTCGCGTTACCTCGAAAAGTAAGTCTCGTGTTCATAATGTGTTTCACATATCTGTACTTCAGTAAATATGTGAAAGACCGAACCACGTTATAGAGTTAGAACCGGACGAGATAGCCAAGACTTAACGTATAAGGAGGTACTGTCAAGATTTTGGATAGGAAGGAGCATGTCCCTACGCACAAAGGTCATACCACAAGTTAAAGTTTTGTGGAGGAATCATCTTTATAGAGGAAATGACCGGGAATTGGAAAGCGGAAATGAAAGCGAGGTATCCTCACCTTTTGAAAACACCAGTATCGTCACGCCAATTTCGAGGACGAAATTTCATAAGGAGGGAGGTTGTAAGACCCCAACTTATTATTAATGAAATTTAATTTTTCTATTTATTATTTTGAAATAGTAAGGGTTGATGTGATTAATGTGGATAGTTAGGGATAAAATACATAAATATTTCAAAATAAGCAAGTGGTTATAAAATATTCATTGTTGTCGGGGAATATTCGTTTGGTCGTGGAATATTAAATGCTTGTGGGAATATTAAATGCGGTAGTGACCATGTGTAGCCCCATAAAGAAAAGCAATTGGATGAAGAAACGACAAATATAAGTTGGTTAAAAAATAACTACGTAGTTGTTACCATTAATAATTGTTAAAATACTAAATTGGTTAAAACACAAGAGTAGCACTGCGGTATTGCACCAATTATTGATTCTTACGTAAGAAGGCACTACTCAATAATGGTTACATGTAATTCTTTATTCGAAAGATTTTATTGAGTTAATAATTCTTTGCGTTGATATTTTATATTGCTGTTGTTTCAATAATTGTCATTACACAATATTTTTCATTATCGAAGCAATAATTCATATTATCTGAATAATATTATTAGATAACATTATTGGAAATGTCTAGAAAGTTCTGTCTAAGGAGAGGTTTGGTCACCTAATCTTGGCATGAGAAGGAGAAATTCTTATTGGAAAGCCCTGCTCTGAGGCGCACGGTTGTCAATATTGTGATTCTGTAATATTATTTGTGAATAATTAATTATTGATTCATATGATGAGAAAAATATTAATTTTATGTGGATATAGATGGAGAAAATTTTTAATGTGACAATTGTTGAAAATTGAAATTTTATCTTTTTCTGATAAAATAATTTATTTAAATATATTATTATATTTTAATAATATAATAATGGTGATATTTTTACAACGAATGTGGGATATATGAGTATACGAGGAGGAAGAGTATTTTGTTGCAATAAATGTTTAAAACATGTTAAACATGTCGGTGGACCCCATTTATTGATGAGAAATTTGATTATACTTTGTAAAATTGCCCGTTTGTGGATTTCGGTCAATTTCTATTTGGAATTCGGAAAAACTTTCTTTTGCAAAGTTGTAGAGAATTGAATTTCCTATAAAAACTCGCGTGATTCGAATTTTCTGATAAAAGGGCTATTTATTGTGAATTATTGAAGTTCCGAAGCTCCGAAATAATTGATTTTTGGAAGTTTTAATTATTATTTTAAAGAAAAACGTTTTTTTTATTTAAGTGGGCTAACATGTGATATTAATTGCTGAAATCAGATCTTCAAAGATGGGCTAAGGAAATTTATAATATATATTAATATTTTATTAAATTTTTACGCTTTGGTGTTCTAAGCATTTTCCTATAAATAGGGTGTTTAGGTTAGAATTGAAAATCACACCGTAAATCAAGTTTTCTCTCTATATTATCGAGCGTATTCTTGTGAGTATTTTGAGTATACTTTGAGTATTGTTAGGCTAAGTTGCAAGTTCCCTTCAAAGACTATATACGGTATTCCAAATTAGAAGTCTTAATCTTTCGAGGTAAGGGATGTTATTTTCTTCTCAAATGATATTATTTCTTCAATATCATTATTTGAAATATTGGTTGGAACTTTTTATCAAATTTGGAACTTTTTCATGTTTGGGTTACTATTCATGAGTTACTATTCACGAGTTACTATTCATAAGTTACTATTCACGAGTTACTTATTCACGAGTACTATTCATGAAGCGTGAAGATATTTTTGTGGAATTTCTATCTTTTGGTGTCGAGTTCTTATTCACGATATACAAGACTATTCACGATATATGGCACTATTCATAGAAAAATAAAATTTCTTCTTTTTGTCCAAAATATCTATTCGGATACTAGCTTTGATTGTATCCATGTTTTGATCATTCTTGAATTTTACACCACTATGATTATTTTTGAGGTATTTTTGAACATGGATAAAACAAAGTACTAATCCTTAATCCTTAATCCTTAATCCTTGTCATTTTGTTTCTTTGGATTCGTTTCTTTAAAAAATATTTTCATCATCCTCGGTCTTAAATGATGATATTATTGAATATCTTTGGCATGTAGTGCAAAGATGAATGATTCTGAAGAATATCTTTGGGTATGTAGCAAAAGAAGATGAGCAGTGTTTAGATGAACATGACCAATCGATGAATATCTTTGGCTGTAGTGCAAAGATAAATATTTGATTCGGATGTATATTGATTGATGTTACTGGGGATAAAAGATGAGCGATGAACTTTTAAATTCATACATAGAAGATAGTAGTTTGCATTCTCTACTTAACTCTTCTAATGAATTATTATTTCATTGCATGAATATTGATTTAAAATTTGTTGTCTATTGTATTCTATTAGATTTTTCCTGTTGAAGACTAACGATAATTTGTTGTATATTATCTTAGTCATAATATTCTTTTACTAGGCTAGTTGAGCTCACCCTTTTCCTTTTTGTTCCATTTTTCTTCTCGGGAGGGAGAATATAGCGAGTAGTGACGAGTTGGGGTATGGATGGAATGAAGGTTTTAGAAAGGATTGTTTAGTAGTCCTCACCATTTTTGTAAAATAATGTATCAATAAATGTGATGAGGATTTATTTGAGTATAGATATTGTCTAGAAGATAATATTTGTATTCAAACTCACAGTTTTACTGTTGTAATAATAAAGTTGTAGTTGTTTCTGTACCATGTATTGACAACTCAGAATAGGTGATGTATACCTATTTTGGGGGCGTCACACATAACATGTTATATATATATTGCATGATTCCATATCATAAGTTTCATAATACGATGACTTGTTATTTCAAAATTTACAGAGTTTGGGTTTTTGGCCTTATGGCCCTTATACGTAATTTTAATGTGTCAAACATAAATGTTTCCTTAAATTTTACACTCGTATATTATTATACATGTTAATACGAAGAGACCAAACTTTAAACGAACGGATTCGGTGTTATAACGAATCCGTAGTGTCAATTTTCATGTTTTATTTTCAAAACCTTCAAGAATATTGGTCTCGATAGTTATAACTCCATTCAGAATCTGGGTGATACCCCCAACCTTGAGGATAATTGGGATAAACATAGTTGTTGAGGTAATCACCCCCAAACTATACTTGTCCAACTCTGACATTGAGTCCTTTAGTTCTTGTGTCCCTTGGTTGAATCCTATTTGCATAAGGCCCTTGATAAGAAAAGTCACCCATGGTACCTGAAAAGAGAGAAATATAGGAAGAGAATTATAATAAAATAAAATAAAATAAAATGTTTAAATTAAGACTAATTGGATTGAAATTAATGTTGGCAAAATTTATTAAAATAATTCCCCGGCAACGGCGCTAAAAACTTGTTGCCTCTTTTTTACAACTAACAAAAGAGCTCTAACTCATTCAAGTATACATGCGTCAACAAGTAATACAGAGTAAGTCGAGTATCGATCCACAGGGAATTAACTAATAAAGTTTACCAAGCATTAACTCATAACCATTTGAGTCTTATTTAAACGAATGACATTATATTTTATATTTAAACTATGAAATTAAATAAACCTAACTACATCTAGAGTGAGACTAGATAACGAAGACCTGAGATTACAATTTCATCTATTGACTCATTCAAATCCATACATTTCATGTTAAGCCAAACTAATTGTACCGGTTTGTTAGTCGAGAACACTAAACTAAAGTATAGCCATCTTTCAATGCACCATACCCATATCACATATAATCCACAATTGATAGAATAAACATGAATACCCACATTACCTAAATCACTATATGTCTATGTGATTAACAAATAGTTAGGGTTTAATTCCAAGTTCTCAATTGACTACGAGTGGTGCTTCGGTATATGTCTATCCTAAGCACAAATCATACATCCCATCACAACGTAGAATATACAATCACAAGCTATCAAGATCAGATCTAAACCCATACTTCGTCTTTCAAGTTCATATGGGTTATCATAGTAATTGATGGCAAATCAACTAAGCAATTAAGCATGAATCTTAATAGACAAATCCATAGAAATCAATAAGGCTAACAATGAAACATATCAAAAATAACTAATCCATAGAATCCATTGCAATCTTAGAATAGAAGTTAAGTCATAATTGAATTAATGCTATTATCCACATTTTGAAGACACATCATGAGATACAATAAGCAATCAAAGAGAGAATAAGGATAGAGAATTGTAGTGCAAATCTGTTCTCTTGAGCCAAGGTTGAATCTCTAATGATTTCTAATTGCTTCAAGTCTCCAATCCAATCAACTCTAGAAAATACCTACACTAATCTACTCTATTCTATTATTGAAATTAGAGAGAGAAGAAGACAATAGCTGCAGCCCCCAAGGGGTGGAATATCCTTTTCATGATCATAATATGTCTAATATATAAGCCCTAATTGAATCCTCCGCTACGCTCAATTGCCTTTGTTTAATGAAAAGTCACTTTCGTCAACACAGAAAGTCGCGCATGTAGCGCAAGAATCGCCTAAGTTGAAGGCGCTACGAAAAAGTGAAAAATCGCGTCTTTAATAAGCATAATGTTATTTTAATTAATGTAATAATTAATTAGAGATTTAATAATTTGATATAATTAATTAATGAGAAAATTAATTATATGATTATGTGAATTTATGAGAAATTATTATATTAAATTTTAAATAAGATATTGATTTATTTTATGAAGGAGTGTGACATTAATTAAACTATAAGATAAAGCTTTATTAGATTAAATGGTTTTTGAAACCTATTCTAGCTAGACAAACATGGCACTAAGGGAGGTTGGGAGGCGATTACCCGTGTTAGTAATCGACCTCCATCATGCTAGCGTCGGTTGCTTGATTAATATACGTATTCTCCTTTCTTCCTTTTCATTATTTGGCTAAGTCTGGCATAATACAAAGAGGGAAAAGAGAGAGAGAGTTTGAGAATTTTATTGAGAAAGTTTGGGAAATTGTATTTGAAATAGAGAGAATTGTTATGCTTGTTCATCTACGCTTGGGTAATTCTCTTCAATCCAATTTATATTTCACGTCAATTAGTTTCCATGTAAATGACTTTCAAAACCTCTGTTATGTCTCTGTAATTGAGAAATTGTGTTATTATATGAATATATGTAATAATACGAGTAGCATAACATGTTTTATATATATATATATATATTGCATGATTCCATATCATAAGTTTCATAATACGATGACTTGAAATTTCAAAATTTTGGCCTTATGGCCCTTATACGTAATTTTAATGTGTTAAACATAAATGTTTCCCTAAATTTTACACTCGTATATTATTATACATGTTGATACAAAGAGACCAAACTTTAAACGAACGGATTCGGTGTTATAACGAATCCGTAGTGTCAATTTTCATGTTTTATTTTCAAAACCTTCAAGAACATCAAAGTCAGTGAAATTATAGATTTTAACACTGTGATTATGTGTTTCAATGGGTTAAAATCACTCTATAAGTGTTGGGTATTGATTATATATGAATTATAACATGTGGGTATGATTAATTTCATGTAGTAGTAATTTAATTGAGTTTTTTTGAAGTCGTATTCGCAATTTTCGCAAATTGCATAGCAGTTTCAATTCAATATCGCTGCTTTGCCAGACTCAATACCTTATTTTTCGGCCGCATGACTAAGAGTCCGATCGCTTGTGCGAAGAAGAAATATATGATTAGCTAGCCATGGCTACCACTGTCTAGAAAGTTCAGAAATGGAATTTTTAAAAATGATTAAGTCTAGCAAGGTGTTAGTAAATTAATGTGATGAACATGTAAACATGTTAGAAGTATAATGTGATGATAGAATAGATGTTTAGCATGTAAATAACATAATTACATGTAGATTGAGTTATGGAATACATAATTAAATTATTCATGAAGCGATTTTATGTGACAGTAAATTTGATAATTTGACTAAGTATAGTCATAACCAAAGTTTAGACAAAAGAATGATCATTGATGATTAGTTAAGTTATAATTAACTGGTATTGTGAATATGAATGGTATGTAGGATTAAATTCTAAGAACGTGCTTAGTTAAAGTGTAATCTACGCACGAGGCAAGTTTCCTAACCCTACTTGTTATCATTATTGAGTTATTCTCATTATTATTAATCAAGTTCAATTGTTATATTAAAGATTGATTATCTTTTCAAAGCATGATTCAGTTATACAATAACTGTCCTATTGTATACCTATTGAGATTATTATTCAATTTGAATATCATTATTGTTGAACCTTATTAGACTAGTGAACCTTATTGATTCGACTAGTCCATAGTTGATGAACGTTCTAAATTTCAGAACTCTTATTGAATTATCCAAACCAAACTTCCTTTGGTGCGGACTCGAATGTCAAAGCGAGATGAACAACCCCTGCAAAGGGATTTACTTATCGCGTTAGCATTAAGATATTGTGCATGTGATGGTACTAAGGGTTGATCCCCTAAGCACGAAAGTAGAAGGTCCATAGTCTTATGATCATTAAAGGTTTCAAGTATAACCCTTGTTAACCTGGGACATAGTTCAAGGTCTTATGACCCTCAGAAATCTTTTGATACTTGTTATTCATTCTTGATTCAAAAGTTGAGCTGTTATTTCAGAAGTTATTATTTCTCTCGCATATTATTATTCATTGTTATATTGTTATACTTATGGGCAATCGTGCTCACTCTTGCTTAATAATAACATTGTAGTTAAGAACGAAAGAACTGACGAACCTTCCACTAGAAAAGGCAAGGGCAAGGTTAACAAATGATGAAGACTTGTTATTTTTATTAGATGATGTATTTATGCTTAAGACTTGAGTTAATGATGTTGTTTAAGACTTATTTGTTTATGATTCCGCACAGATGTTTAAGGTTAGTTTAACCTGGGATTGTATTATTATTATTCGGATGTTATAACCCTTAAGGGGAAATTTTTATTCTATCTATTGCATGGCTTGTATTTATTATGGGTAGATAGGTAGATGATATTTGTACAGTGAACACCAAATCCCGTGGAATCGAAGTACCCGGATTTGGGGGTGTCACATCATTTCGCCGGAAGCCCTTCTTTAACGGTCAGTTTATAATCACAAAGAAAGTAACTACCTCTTCCATGTTCTCCTCAGACTAAATCATTAGATTCCGCACCAAAACAATTTGGTTTGGCACAAGTTCTCAAAGAAAGCTCGATGACATACCATTTGTCTAGCAGAATCAAGTAGCTTAGACCATACCAATAAATTGGATTTCAACGTGAAACCTTTGTTTAGTCAACTCAATTGACGTTAACTATTTCTGTAAATTCTTTTCGTAATACATCAAAACATTTTATGACGTCATGATACTGTACTTTTCACAGTACATTGAGGACTTCGTTAGTTTGTGACTTCGTCATTATACATCATACCATAGCGGGTTGTTGATCCTAAGATCACATCCAACACCAGGTTCAATTGAATTAATAACTCCATCCTTTTACCATCCTTGCATCAAATGCACGGATGATATAAAATTCATTTTAAAAATTTTAAATCAATTTTTGTCTAGCCGAAGCAATTAGCATAGACATACCAAGAATAGCTCTTTTATAATACGTTGTGTGACGCCCCCAAAATTAGGTATACATCACCCATCTTGGGTAGTCAGATACATGGTACAGAATTTAAATACAACTTACTAATATAACTGTCGTGTACAATATGACATAAATTGTGAGTTTGAATACAAATATTGTCTACTAGATATTATACAAACTCAAAAGAAGTCCTCATTATTATCACACTATTTCACAGAATAGTGAGGACTACTAATGCTATCCTCTGGACCATTACTCCGTTCCCCGACTCGTCCCAGCTATATTCTCATTTCCTGAAGAGAACAGTGAAAGAAAGGGTGAGCTCAACTAGCCCAGTAAGAAATATTATGACTAAGATAATGCAGAATATATTATCATTAGCCTTCAACAGTGTTAAACTGATAAAATATAATAACATCAAGTTTAACTGCAGCGGAATAAGCAATCCATTAAAAGAGTCAAGTAGAAAATAAAATCTACTATCTTTTATGATTTAAAAGGTTTTTCATCACTGTTATAGCTGAGACTCGGCTTTAATAAATATTCCACATCATCGAATCACCCCGCAGACTACTGGCCAAGGATATTCTTTAGTATCACGACCACAATTATTCATGCACTACGGGCCAAGAATAGTTGTGTAATCATTAATGGTCATGATCATGCCAACAACTGTCCATCAATGCACTACGGCCAATGAGGACTTTTATCACATCATTTGTAACATTACGGTCATGATTATCTTTGAATAATCCTCGGTCATAATCATACCAAGTCCATCTACGCACTCTGAATAGCCACGGATGACTTTCAAAAATATAAACATGAGGATGATGACAATGATATAAGAATTCAATAAAACAAGTTCAAGAATTAATTTATCTAGGAACCAATAACATCCAAACTGCCAATATGACATTGCTTTTAGAGTAAAATTCAAGAATCTTCGAGAAGAAGATTTCCATGAAAGGATACTAGATGAAACGCAAATATGAAATATCGAGGATATTCCACTAATTTCATGGAGTATAGAAGTCAAAGTTTTAACCAACTGGGTATAATAAAGAATGGAATAACAAAAGAAATCACCACGCATGCGATAGAGCCTTGCAGCAAAAGTTATTCCAACAGAATAATAAATAACGGAACCAGTCGGGTGAAATTCACACCCCATGGATGTTCCAAATGTAATAATAAATGCGAATAATAAATAATGGAACCGAAGTAAGGTGTAAAACACATGCATGAGGATATTCCAAATGTAATAATAAAGATGAATAATAGAAGAATGTCACCAAGTATAGGGGATTCCGCGTATGAGTTATTCCAATGAATAAATAAGAATGGAATAATATAAGGATTTCACCAAGTATAGGGTATTCGCATATATGAAGTCATGTATAGGGTATGCCACTTTTACAAAAGTTATTCCAACAAAATAATAAAGAATGGAATAATGTAAGTTCTCTTCATGAATAAGAAAGAATAACACCCTTACGGGTACAACAAATAATATTCCCTACCTTAGAACCTGAATATTGGAAAAGTGAAGTAGCAGAATACTTTTCTTCTTTCTCTCTATAGTTTTCTCTCTAGAGTTTTAGTGAATTAAGTAAGAAATAATGAAGGAATGAGCTTTCTATTTATAGAAAAGCGAGGGTGGCTCTTTAGTCTTAATGAAGGGTTAAAATGACTCTTGGTAATATCAAGAGACAACTACTATTTGAAGGGGTAATTAACCCTGGAACACCAAAGAGGCGCTTAACTCTTGGTAATATTGAAGGGACAACTACTATTTGTGAAGGGTAATTACTTATTGACGAAGGTAATTACTATCGACGAAGGTAATTACTATCGACGAAGGTAAATACTATCGACGAAGGTAAATACTATCGACGAAGGTAATTACTATTCACAAAGGTAATTACTATCGATGTGAAGGTAAATACAATTGACGAAGGTAAATACTATTGACAAAGGTAATTACTATTCACAAAGGTAATTACTATCGACGAAGGTAAATACTATTATTTGAAGGTAAATACTATTGTGAAGGTAATTACTATTCACAAAGGTAATTACTATTGACGAAGGTAAATACTATTCGATTGAAGGTAAATACTATCGATTGAAGGTAATTACTTATTGAAGAAGGTAATTACTATGAAGAAGGTAATTACTATCGATTGAAGAGACTCTTAGATGATGATATATACGGCCCCCATAAAATAATCAAACTTACCACAAACGCCTCATAATGTGGACTCTTTATATATACATCAAGGATTGAATAAATATTACCACAAATCATTTTATTTTTAATCAACACATATTTAATCTTTCAACAATTATTAATCATTTATAACTTGTCGTCTCAATTAATAATATAACATATTATACAAATGATAATCGTGACAATAATTGAATCAATAATATAAGAGATATGATGCAGCAATTCATCGTAGTAATAATTGAGTATAGCTAAGTGACTTCTCACGTAAGCATCAATAATCAATCGTGTGTGCTACTTATGCAACCACGCCAGACATCGCATACTTTTACCACCGAGTTGTTCAACGGTTTTAGCGGTAACACCTCCGCCGTTATTTTTATAGAAAGATAATTTTGTCGTTTTTCTAACTACGACAATACTTCCGTTAATGGGGTCCACTAATGATTGAGTAGTCGTCACGAATATTCCCCAAAAAAAAGAATATTCCCCACCAAATGAATTTTTATAACAACTTGCTTACTTTGCAAAATTTATAAATATTACCCACAACTATAACATTATATCAAATTTATTCCATAATATTCAAAAATAATATTTATAGAAAATTCATCTTTATTTATAAAAGCTGGGGTCTTACACGTTGGTTCCAAAAGTTGAACCAATCCTTTCCTTTTCAAAATGTACATATCAACACGAGTTCAATAAACTTTGAAATCTTAGCATATCTAGATGACTTGGAATATCCTATTCTCCATCTGCCTTTATTGTCTTACTACGACAATACTTAATCTTCTCTAGCACCTTCAATACTAAGCCTACTGAAAACAACATGTTTTCAGTCTAAACATCCTTATACCTTAGTACAGTCCATCAACTTTCCACACCTTATGAGTTTAGAAACTTTCCACAATAATATGAGTTTAAGAACTGTCCAGACAGACCATAGGCGTCCATTCGCTAAGACGTTCGAAAACATACCATATTATTATGAGTCACAAACTTACCATAAGTATGAGTTTCAAGAACTCGCACCTACCTTATCGTTCTCTACCTATCAAGTATATATATGAGAAAAGATTCCCCTTCTCATCATATACATCTTGATAGCGCGACCAATCCCAATAATTATAAGTACCAGAAGCTAAGTGATTGTAGAACCAAACACAATTCCCTGCCCATATAGAAAATTGATCAACTCAGCTTCTGACTGATATAAGAAGCTAAGCGGTTGTTACACCAAGAAAAATTCTCCGCCCATACAAAGAATTGTTCAACTTAACAACTATATCGCAGAAGAAGCTAAGTGGTTCTAAAACCACGCATAATTTCCCCGTCCATACAAGGAATCATACAACTTAGCTGCTGATATGAGTCCTCAATTGAAAATTTTCAACTTCTAAATCTCTCTCTACTTAATACGAATTTTCTTTAATTCATATACTATCCGTCACAACTTAATCTAAGTTCTTCTTCCCGTACTACTTTATAGTACCCTTCATTCATAGCGTTTGCTATAAATCATTCATCGTTTAACAACCCATCTATTACTACGAGTCACTATGATCACGTGGTGATCTTCTTATCCTTCTCTCTACGATTATAGTCTTAGGTACTCCTACCTAAGGTTTATAACCTATCAGCTCTGATACCAACTTCAGAACGCCGAAATTCTATTACATCTTCACACTGGATTTCAGACGTCACGAGTACATCCTTCATCCAACATACATCATTATATACCGAAATATAACAACATACACTCTCAAATCCCAGGTTCTCGAAACCTTATAACCTTTTTATTACAAATATTAATAAATTCATTATTCATTTTATCTTACAAGAGTGACTTTTATCCGCCACAAAGGATACATAACAATTCATTAAACTAGTCTATAGTTCAGTTTCATCTTTTTACATTACAAGTCTTCACTTGATCTTCTCGCTCATTCACCTTCTGAATGGAACTTCATCTGGATACCGTCAACTTGATCTTTAGGAGATCCTTAAGTTCTTCTAACCTTGTTCGCTGAAAATTGTTTTTCATTTAAAGCAAGTGTGAGCATTCAATTGCCCAGCAAGTCATAACAGTTGAACAAACAACTTCAGAATTAAAACATTTCTTTAGAACTTCTATAACCGAACAAAGGTTATGAAGTAGCTTGAATAATAGGAATAGTCTCGATTCCTATCATCTTAAAACATCAACCACTTTTACTTTGAAATACCACTACAAAAAAATGGGTCTTTAGCAACGATTTTTCGGGCAACGACTTTATATGTCGTTGCTAAAAGTATATGTTTAGCAACGAAATTTGTCCTTCGTTGCAGATTGTGTCAGACTTTCACTTTTTGCAAAGAAATTCATAAGTCGTTGCAAAATTTTGTTGCTAATTCATTGGCGAGAAAAAACTTCATTAGAAATTCGTTGCAAAATTTTAGGCCACTTGATTTCCCGTCATCGTGGGCAACGAAAGTTTTTTTGTTGCTAAAAATGGGGCTTTAGCAACGATTTTTCAAGCAATGACTTTATAAGTCATTGCTAAAAGTGTATGTTTAGCAACGAAACTTGTCCTTCGTTGCAGATTGTGTCAGGCTTTCACTTTTTGCAACGAAATTCATAAGTCGTTGCAAAATTTGGAAATAAAATTCGTTAGAAATTCGTTGCAAAATTTCTAACCACTTAATTTCTCCTCATCGCAAGCAAATAAATTTTTTTTTGTTGCTATATTTCGTTGCCTAATATGGACCACATTCATTGGCAACAATTTTTATTTTCGTTGTATATCTTATACAACTTTTTGCAACGACTATTAAAATGTTTCCTTAAATTAAGATAATTCCAATAAGCATATTTTTGTAAGACCATATTCGGTATTCGGAGAATTGTGAAAAAATATTCATATTTAGTATTTAAAAATTATATCCAAATGCAAAACATATTCAAACCTGTGACCTATCATTTGGAACTTTCATTCGTTCACATTGAGCAAACAAGTTATATCGTTAATATCTTGCAATGATTAATATTTATATCAAAATATGAGATTTCCCCCATATATTCGTTTATTCTCCTTCACTACATACCATTAATATAATCTCAAGAAGTTATATACTACAATAATAATAATAATAATAATAATAATAATAATAATAATAATAATAATAATAATAACAACAACAATAATAATAATAATAATAATAATAATAATAATAAAACAATAATAATAAAGTTGCACCAATGGTGTGTAAGTTTTTTTTAACTCCTATTTTTCAAATTCTCCTTTTTCTTGACTTGTATTTTTTTTTATAATCAAATATTAATTTATCTTTATATCTTGTATTAGAGGGTGTTTAGCAATGACATATAAGTTGGTTAAACTAAGTTATAAGTCATTTGTTATTATTTAGTGTTTGACAATAACTTAAATTTTAACTTTTTTTTATTTATAAGTCATTATTAAAAAAAATTCATGCTTCATGTGCTATTTGTTTTATTATTATTACTATTATTATTATAATTTTTATTATACTCCCTCCGTCCCATAGTTATAGGCTGATTTTTCATTTAGGGATGTCCCAATATATAGGCTACTTACTATTTATAAAATTTAGTTGGTTCATTATTTTACTTTTATGCCCTTATAATAAATATTCAACCATTACTTTTTTTTTAAGAAACAACATTCAATGTCATTATTGTTATCATCACGTTTAATGTTGTTGTATTCTCAATAAAAGAATTCAACTTTTTAGGCTCAATAAATGAATTTGGAATAACAAACGTTTTGTGATTGGTTGAAAGTTTATGTAGATTAAAATGATCAATTAAGTTGAGAGTTTCAATGTGATAAGTAAGTAGTAATTAATTTATTTATTAATTCCATATTAAGGGGTATATGTGCAAAATTTTTGTTAAAATTGCCACTTAAACTGATTTTCTTAAACTATGTGCCAAAAGAAATCAGTCTATAACTATAGGACGGAGGGAGTATTTACTATTATTACTATTACTATTATTACTATTATTATTATTATTATTAATTATTATTATTATTATTATTATTATTATTACTAATCTTATAATTACTAATTTTATTATTATAATAATTATAATTATTACTATTATTATAATTTCTATTATTATTATTATTATTGTTGTTGTTGTTGTTGTTATTATTATTATTTTTTATTATTATTGTTACTATTATTATAATTATTATTATTGTTACTATTATTATTGTTATTATTATTACTATAATAATAATAATAATTATAATAGTACTAATAATAAAAAAGCCTGGCCCGGCCCGTGGACTTTTTAAAAAATAAAATAAAATATTGCTCTCCTTGAGAATTGAACTTTAGACCTCCCACTCTCCTTAAACAAATGTTCAAACCAACTAAGCTATAAGGATTTTTTATTATAAAATTAGTTATCCGACACTAAAATACTAAAAATACTAATTACATATTTACATCAAATACTAAAAATACTAATTAAAAAAAAACTAAAATACTAAAATTCAAATTATTTTGTTAATTAATCAAAAGAACAAAAATTCAAATTACATCATTAAAATACTAAAATCATAACATATTTACATCATTTACATCATAACATAACATATTATCATATTTATATATTTACATCATAACATATTTACATTATTTAATCAAAATACTAAAATTCAAATACTAAAATACTAAAATTTTACTCAAATACTAAAATTTTACCATAACAGTATAATACTAAAATTTTACCATAGTTGTATAACATATCAAAATACTAAAAGTCACTTATTCGAATAATTAAAATAATAATTACATATTTACATCAAATACTAAAAATACTAATTAAAAAATACTAAAAAATCAAATTAAAAAAATACTAAAATCCAAAAAAATACTAAAATTCAAATTATTTTGTTAATTAATCAAAAGAATAAAAAATCAAATTACATCATTAAAATACTAAAATCATAACATATTTACATCATAATATAACATATTATCATATTTACATCATTTACATCATAACATATTTATATCATTTAATCAAAATACTAAAATTCAAATACTAAAATACTAAAATTTTACCATAGTTGTATAACATATCAAAATACTAAAATTTTACAATAGTTGTATAACATATCAAAATACTAAAAGTCACCTACCCGACACTAAAATACTAATTACATATTTAAATCAAATACTAAAAATACTAATTAAAAAAATACTAAAATACTAAAAAAAATCAAATCAAATATATATATATATATATATAAACAAATATTCATATAAATATTTATAAATTTATCTCTAAATATTCATATAAATATTTATAAAAAATATTCATATCTAAAGTTTAGATGAAATATTTATAATTTTATAAATAAATATTTATTTATATATATATATATATGTGTGTGTGTGTGTGTGTGTGTGACGCCCCCAAAATAGGTATACAACACCCATTCTGAGTCGTCAAAATACATGGTACAGATACAACTACAACTTTATTAATACAATATAAAAACTGTGAGTTTAAATACAAATATTGTCATCTAGACAATATCTACACTCAAATAAGTCCTCATTACAATTATTGATATATTATTTTACAAAAATGGTGAGGACTACTAAAACAACTTTCTAGAACCTTCATTCCATACCCCGACTAGTACTCGCTACATTCTCGCCTCCTGAGAAGAAAAATGGAACAAAAGGAAAAGGGTGAACTCAACTAGCCCAGTAAAGAATATTATGACTAAGACAACATAGAACAAATTATCGTTAGTCTTCAACAGGGAAAAATTTAATAGAATACAATAGACAACCGCTTTTAAATCAATCTTGCAATGAAATAATAATTCATTAGAAGAGTTAAGTAGAGAATGCAAACTACTATCTTCTATATATGAATTTAAAAGTTCATCGTCGATATTTTATCCCTGTAACATCAATCAATATATATCTGGAATTAAATATTTATCTTTGCATTACAAGCCAAAGATATTCATCAGTTGGTCATGTTCATCTAAACACATATTCATCTTTGCACTACGGCTAACGATATTCATCAGAAAATCATTCATCTTTGCACTACATGCCAAAGATATTCAGTAATATCATCATTTAGGACTGAGGATGATGAAAAATATTTTAAAGAAAACGAATCCAGTGAAACAAAAGAATAAATATTAAGGATTCGTACTTTAAACAATCCAAATTCAAAAATACTTCATAAATAACCAGAGTGGAGTAAAATTCAAGAATGATCAAAACATGGATACAATCGAAGCTAGTATCCATAATAGATATTTTGGACGAAAAATGAAAATTTAATTTTTACGTGAATAAGTGTCAGATTCGTGAATAAAGGTCGTTATACGTGAATAGTAACTCAAACACTAAAAGATAGAAATTTCACAAAAAAATCATCATGCTCGTGAATAGTACTCGTGAATAGTAACTTCATGAATAGTAACTCATGAATAGTAACTTATGAATAAGTAACTTCGACATGAAAAGTTCTAAATTTGATAAAAATTGCACTAATATTTCGACATAATGATATTGAAGAAATAATATCATTTACGAAGAAAATAACATCCTTACCTCAAAAGGATAGTACTTACGATTTGGAATAATTGGATATAGTCTTTGAAAGAACTTACAATCAGATAACAATACTAAAGTACTAAAATACTCACAAAAATACGCTCGATATTATAGAGAGAGAAAGAGAGAAATCTTTAGTTTCTAGTGTGATTTTCAATTCTAACATAAGCACCCTATTTATAGGAAAATACTTAGAACACCAAAGCAGAAAATTTAATATAATATTAATATATATATCAAAATTTCCTACGCACACAAATCTGGTCCAACATCAGCCACACACACCTCACCTAAAGAAAAAAAACGTTTTTCTTATTAAAAATATTTTAAACTCCAAAAATCAATTATTCAGGAATTTCGGAACTTCAATAATTCATAATAAATAGCCCTTTTGTAAGAAAAAATTGAACCACATGTCTTTTTCATAGGAAATTTCATTATCTACAACTTTGCAGAAGAAAATGTTTCCAAATTCCAAATGTAAATCGATGAAATCCACAAACCAAGCGATTCTATAAAGCTATAATCAAATTTCAGTCAAGAAATGGGCCCATAGACACGTTTAACATGTTTTAAACAACTTTTGCAACAAAAATACTCTTCCTCCTCATATACTCATATATCCCACATTCATTGTAAAAATATCATCATTATTATATTATAATAATATAATAAAATATTATTTTATTAGAAAAGACAATTGTCACTTAAAAAATTTTCTCCATCTATATCCACATAAAATGAATATTTTTCTCATCAAATAAATTAATAATTAATTATTCACAAATAATATTATGTAATCATAATCTGACAACCGTGCGGTTCTGAGGAAAGAGGGGCTTTCAATAAGGATTTCTCCTCATCGACGCGCAATTAGGTGACCAAACCTCTCCTGTATGTAACTTTCTAGACATCGCTAATAATGTTATCTAATAATATTATTGGATAATATGAATTATTGCTTCGATAATGGAAAATATCGTGTAGTGACAATTATTGAAACAAAAGGTAATATAGAATATCAATGCAACAATTATTGAATCAATAAAATAAAATATTGAACAAGAATTATCGTAACAATTATCGAGTAGTGTCTTCTTGCGTAAGAATCAATAATTGGTGCAATATGTGGTGCTATTCTTTGCAAAGAACACGTACATCGTGTTTTAACCAATTGGGTATTCCAACAAGATAATCAGAATAATTGCTAAGGTTATATTATAAACAACTTATACTTGTCGTTTTTTCATCCAATCGCTTTCAAGTTATGGGGCTCACACAAGGTCAAGGCTTCGTCGCATACGAATATTCCTCAACAAGTAAGAATATTCCATAACCAAACGAATATTCTAGATAAAAATGAATATTTTATAACCACTTATTTAAAATATTTCATGATTTTACCCACAACTAACCACATTAATCAAATCAACCCTTACTATTTCAAAATAATAAATAGAGAAAATTTAATTTTATTTATAATAAGTTGGGGTCTTCTGATATATATATTAAAATATTCATAGTTACGTTATATAAATATTCATAGTTACTTTATATATATTTAGTTTAATGTTGAGATTTAAGATAGGTATCTATATATTTAGATGGTAATAAAATTTATCTAATACACAAAAAATATAACATAAGAAGCAAAAAAATCACAAGTAAGTTTTGAACCTAAAACCTATGAGTTATTGGGCCATTAAGCTACCACTAAGCCATTCTAATTTATTAGTTAACTAAACTACCGTCATAACTTGTAGCGATAGAGTGTGTAGCACATGAGCAAATGAGGGGCAAACGAGTAATTTCTCGTGTCGCTACAGCCTGTAGCGGCAAGGGAAAATCTATTTCAATTCGTATCATCCAATGTTGCGATCAACGATATAGATTATGGTTGTTGAAATAGTACCCGTGACAACCGATTGCCTAGAATGGGGGCCCATATATATATATATAGCCGTGTATATTCTATTTGTGCGTAGTCTTTCAAAACTGCGTCGTTTTGGCATATTTATTTTTGATTTCTGATTTGGGAGGAGAGAATATATTTTTTTAATAAATAAAAAAAAATCTGCCAAAACGACATAGTTTTGGCAGACTATGCACAAATAAATTAGAGCATTCATTTTAAAATTAAAATTTAGAATTTCAAAAATGATGAAAAGTTATTTGAATTTTAATTTAGATTATTGATTATTGTATTTATTAAAAATAAATAAATTAATATTCATTCATTAATACTATACTTTAAAACTCATTTTTTTCTTATTCTAGCTATAGTTATAATTATAGTATTCGCTTTTAAAATTTAATATTTCAAAACCGATAAAAACTTGCTCAAATTATAATTTAAAACATTAATCATTATAATTATTAAAATAATAAAATTAATATTCATTTATTAATAAACTTTACTTTAAAATTCATTATTTTTTTCTGGTTATAGACTTATAGTTACAATTACACAACTTTTATCTTTTGCTGTAAATCCGAAAAGATATCTAGATCTTCTTCTTCTTAATGTTTGCTGAAGAGACGGAGGAGGATCGTGGATTGGATTAAAATAAAATAAAACTTATAATTAATAATTTTTATTTATAATAATTATACCATTAAAATTAAATAAATATACATCAAAATTTGATGATACCATGTTGGGCCCAGTTTACATGGCACCAAATGAAATTATTATTGTGGATCTAATATTAATATGAATAAAATTCGTACAATAGGGTTTCTAGTAGGGGTATTAAAAAAAAATGGTATTTTCGGTTTTTAGGAAAATCGAACCGGTTTGGACCTATTGGTTTAAGATAAAAAGCAAACTGCCTTGCACTCTGGGATTATGAATCGATACATACCAAATTTTCGGTACCAATTTCGGTAGGAGATTTGGTCGGTCGGTATAAACCGAACCGAACCAGTGTATCGGTTTATTTAATAATATTATTAATAAATTACTTTTCGTCTTTACTTTTCGAGTCTTTATCTTTGCTTTACTCTTTGAGTCCTTCCAGGGGGACATTTTTTAGTGACATTTCTATTGACATTTTTTTTAATTTTTTTTTTGTTTTTTTTTTGTAGTACCTCCTAAAAAATGTATAGTATTTATTCAAATTGATTTTTTTATAAAAGCAGATGTTTTAAGATAATTTGGATACATATGCTAAAACAAGTGCATGCAGATACCTATACAATCATATTTCTTGTGTGTATGTAAATTACACTTAAAATATTATTTTTTATAAAAATTTCAATTAAAATAAATACTATACATTTTTTGAAAGATATTACAAAAAAAAAACCAAAATAAATAAATAAATAAAAAATGTCGCTAGAAATGTCACTTCCCAGACTTATTGTTACTCTTTTGCTTTAGGCTTCACGCTTCAGCCTTCTCTCTATTCCCAAATCTGACTGAAATCTCTCCATCGCGAACCTTTGTGACTCAGTAGTAAGTCGCCGATCTCTCCATCTCTTCGTCTCGAACCTTTGTCTCCATCCATCTCAAAGCTTTGTCTCTCAATCTCCCTTCGTAAGTCACCGATCTCCATTCGTAAATCTTCAATCTCCATTCGTAAGTTGCCGACTCCAAGTCTCCAACTCCAGAATCAAAAATTTTCTTAGGTAATTTTAAGTTTATTTTGAGATTTAGTCAATTGATTTATCTCTATTTATGTCGATTTATATGGGTATTTATTGTTTACTTGTTTAGGGCTTTTTTGTTGATGATTTGTTTATTTTGTTGGTGGTTTGTTTATTTGATGTATATATTTCTTTAATTCTTTTTTGTGTGGAATCTTCTTAAATCTGATTGATTTAGTGAGACAGCAGTTTGTTGAGAGTATTCATTATGTCAATAACATTTCCAAGATAGAGATATGGCTTACTTGAGCTTGCCTACCATTACTAATTGGTTACTTGTTTCCAGTAAAACATAAATATCAAATGTGAAAATGCCAGCCATCTTGTTGCAAAGGTATCATGAGCACACTAGTTTAAATCTGTAGTGCAACTGGGAAGTGCTCAGGCAATTAAAAAAAACTGATTAATTAACTTACAATTTTAGCCTGGAAAGAGCTGTGCCTACTGGCTAAACAGATAGTTGACTGTTGTTAACTTTGCAATTGTGCACACTGTCCCTTCTCCCACACAGCTGAAGCATTCCAAATACATGCATATTTACCTTTTTAATCGAATCTCACCTCAACATTAAGTATATTATACTTTAAGTATATTATAAACTTCCTACTGGAGTTTTGAGTTCTAATTTGATTATAATGCAGGTATGATTTTAATAAAATCCAACTTCTTTTCATAAGTTTGCCTGTCTGCCCTTCTCTCGACAGGTTATTGGGGAAATTTCTTACAATGGATACAAACTTGAAGAGTTTGTACCCCAGAAAACATCTGCTTATATAAGCCAAAATGATCAACATATCCCTGAGATGACTGTTAGGGAAACACTTGATTTTTCAGTCCGCTGTCAGGGTATTGGAAGTCGAGCAGGTAATCCTGCTTTGATCATAGAGAAACTACAATTAGTTTGCAATCTTTATTAGTATATTCTAGTACTGATAATTGATGTAATTTTTTCTTTTTACTTTCATAGAGACGATGATTGAGGTCAGCAAAAGGGAGAAAGAGGCAGGAGTTGTTCCAGATCCAGATATAGATACTTACATGAAGGTATTATCATATCTACTGTTCTTCCTGTCCAAACTTCTGGAGTTATGAGACTGTCTCACAATGGATAGAATCTGCCGTCCTTTAAACAATTCAAATCTAGTATGAATTACTAATATGTAGCCTTTATTTCCTTACAGATATCCTGAAGGGACTTCTACTGTGGTTGTTTCAAGTAGAATTATTACTTGATTGTTGGAAATATTCTCAAGAAATTATTGTTGGGAACATGCAACTTGCAGCTGAAACATATGTGAAAGTATTTCTTGCAGATAATAATTCTATCAAACACAGGCCAACCAAAACTAAGAAATTAGCATCCCATGTGCTTCTTTGAATGACCATGGTACAGACTTGAAGAAAGAATAATCTTAAAACTATGACTACTTGGCCATCAGTACAATTACGTAATACTTCTTCTGCCTTTAAAATGATTCATCAATAGTTATGATTTATTAGTCATTCTGGTCAGGAAATGCGGTAAAGCTTAATCTGATACCCAAATTGGAAGGCAACCTTAACTTTGAAGTAAGACTTCATGTACCAGAGATTTAGATACTTAATGCTAATGCTAGATACCTGTATCTAGGACACTGTTGACTTCAATCGGTTTCTGCAGTGTTTTGCTAATGCAATAGCTTATTCACAGGATCGTTGATAAGCTCTGACTTATCACCAAAAAAAAAGATTATTGATAATCTCTATGCTGTTGGGAAGCTCAAGTCTAAAGATGCTTTAACTCTGCTAACATTTTCAGGCAATTTTTGTTGAAGGACGAAAGGAAACTCTTCAGACTGATTGCATTTTAAAAGTAATTCTTTTCAGCTGATCTCGAGCTTAATTTCTTATTTTGACAATGCATTATCCATTGATAACCTTTGAGTTCTAGTTGTGAGTTCCAGTCTGTAAGATATTGCCATTGTTCACATGTCTTTGCAGATTCTTGGTCTTGACATATGCGCTAACGTACTGGTTGGAGACGCAATGAAAAGAGGCATCTCTGGTGGCCAGAAGAAAAGATTGACCACAGGTAGTTTGAATTCAGTAATGGCAGTTTTAGTATTACTAATGCGATTTCCCAATAAAAAAAATGTCATTTTTAACTTCAATTAGTAGTATAAATGGTGAGAAATAAATATATTTCGTGTTGACTTTGTCCATTTTTCCCATGCAGCCTCGCATTTTTATTTTGTTGAGATGCTGTCTCTATGACAGTGATGATGAGGTCAGTTGTATTTTTATTTGAAGTCTATAGTTTATGATTCTTATACACTGTAGTGATATTTTATATTGGTTTAGAAGTTGGAGCATAAATTGGGTCTTCTGGTTTGTTTTCCTTGTTCATTGTGGTTTATTCTTTTCACATTCACAAGCTTATCATTTGATTCAAAATTTCAAGGATTATTGAATAAAGATTGAAACTTTAAGCATTTCAGTCAGTTTCTGTCTTTTTTCTCAGTAGGTAACAGCTTTTTACTCAAAACTCTTGCATGTGCTGAATTTATATATAGAGCACAGGATTGTGTGAGAATTTCTTGGGTAGTTGGATGTATAGGCTCATGTTATCTTCTGACTACTGAGTGAATTTTGGTGTATTTTGAAATTATTGAAAAAAAAGGCTTACTGACATGCAGAAGGTATTACTCCGCTAGGTACCTTGAGGTCCACTGTATTAGAGGTTGAATACTATGTAGTTTGGACATTGTCAATATGAGCACTACGCTAGTATGTAAATGTACTTCATGGTATTCATTGTTCTTAATATACGGAGCAGATATATACGTTGTTTTGTAGTAGTGTATACTGAAATTTGGAATTATATTTATGTTTTAATTTAAGGATTTTTAAGAGGGTTAAAATAGTGATATGGGGATTTTGTGCTTTATGGTGTGTGAATTCAGGTTGTGCAGAAGACGTTTATAGGAGAAGGGGAAGGGAAGAAAGCGCCTAATCAGGTGGCAGGGGAAATTCTTTCTTTCTTTACTCGGAACAATTTTGTGGTGCTAGATAAAGGAGAGACCATAACGTGAGCCACTAACACCACACCTGCTCTCTTTTATCTGCTCAATAAATTTTAAGTTTTGTTTATTTTCTGTGCATGTGATGGCTGTTTGTTGCTTGTAGAATCTGTTTCTCTGTTTGGTTGCATGGTAAAGTAAAATTATCAAAATAAATAAATAATAAAAACACAATAATTATCTATTGTGAACTTGAGATGATGATAACTTGTATTGAGTTATTTTTTAGAATGGGAAAGCTTTAAATAATCTTCTCGCTCATATCATGGTGCATATATTCAAGAAAGCCATTTGGAGGGTTTATATAACTCCATTTGACTAAACATGCCTTTGAAATCTTCTGTCCATTGATGCCAACCCCCTGCAACTGTTATCAACTAAAGCAATTAGCAACTTCCTTTGTTAGTTTGTAATCGAAGTAAGTTGATAACTCTTTATCATTTACGGGGCAATCAAGTAAAGTCATATGATATCCAGGATACAAATTGTGGCCTCTATTTTTATTCTTTTGAAGGGATAAATTGAGCTCATGTTATAACAACTGACAGGCATCAACTAGGAAAAAAGAGAGCATGTGATGGTGGCAAACACATTTATTTGATCTCCATGGGACTCACGCAATTAACATTTTATATTTTGCGCATTGAAACCATGTTCCTTGTGGTTGTCGATTTTGATTTCTCACCAGTACTAATGGTAAACCTTGTAAGAGATTTCTCCCAAAGATTGTCAATACTAATGGTAACCTTGGGAATGATATGGGTTTTGCTTGATTGGGAGGTTTTTTGGGTTTTGCAGATTGATGAGCATGTACAGAGGGAGATCATGAATCACAGGTTATTGAAGCACCCCAATATAATTAGGTTTAAAGAGGTAATATATCTACTATTGATGAACATAGCATCTTTTAACCTTTTGTGTCTTTCTCACTTTGATGATCAATTGGATTCCATGAAGCAGATGCCAAATTTGCAATTTGATTGTTGAGTTTTCTTCATATGATATATGCTTTCGGAAAGTAGCATGACAGGCAATATCAAAAGTTAGTCCGATTGTAAAGAAGAAAAGATAACATTTTCTGTTTCATGACTACTAATATAATTTAAAACCTTATGATTTTATTTCGAATTCTGTCGAAATAGTGCCATCAAGTAAAGAAATGGATGGCTCACTTTTATATCATTTGAGTGGTGTTTCTTCTTGTAAAAAATTTATAGTACTGTATACCTCTAGCTGTTAATCTCCTGCTTGTTACAGAAAAGAGTAGTACTATGTTCCATTTGGTATTTTGCCTCACAAAAAAGCAATGCATAAACTGTTAAATCATAACGGTACTGATGGCTATGCAGGTGTTGCTAACGCCAACGCTTCTAGCCATTGTCATGGAATATGCCACTGGAGGAGAACTTTTTGAGAGGATATGCAATACTGGTAGATTCAGTGAGGATGAGGTATATTAAATTTCTCTTAAAAAAATATCCATTCTTGCACTGTTTTTTTACTAAGTTCTATAACCACCCTTGTAGTAGGGTTACATTAATATAGACAGTCTAGATTAGTAGATTATCTTATTGATTAACTGCCTTTTACAAAGGTAAACTTACCAAGTTAAAGAGACCGATTAGTTAGTTACCAATATCATTAAGGTAGATTTTCTAGTAGTGGATGTGTATTAGTTTGAGAATGTAGATGTGTATTAGTTTGAGAATGATTGTAAGCAGTATTATACTACTAATTTGCTGTTGTAATATATAGATCACAAAATTTAGAGTTTTTTTAATTTTTATTTTTTGTACTAGTTGATGTTTTTGCGGATGCTTCACCCATAGTGGTCTCAGTGTTAGATGGCTACAATGTTTGCATATTTGCATATGGGCAAACAGGGGCGGGAAAGACTTTTACCATGGAGGGCACTGAACAGAATCGAGGAGTCAATTATAGAACTTTGGAGAATTTATTTAAAGTGGTCGAGGAACGGAAAGAGACTTTTACGCTCCACATATCTCGATATCGTCCTTGAAGTTTACAATGAGCAAATCAGGGATTTACTTGCTACCTCAACAACATCAAAAAAGTAAGTATATTCTCTTGCATTTAACTCAGATGTCTTTGAGTCAACTTGTTGAACAACTCAACTGAGCTGTTTTGTAATCTAACTAAATTGCCTAATAAATAATTACATGAAAAACTAATTTACTTGGTTATGCCATACACAATGCTCTCAGTATGTTTTCAGTGTTCTCTTTGATTCTTTGTTATGAAGTATCAAATAGTGCTATAACCAGGTTGGAGAGTGATTATGCATTGATGTGCCAACCATATTTATTGTTTAGTCACTCAAATTGAACAAGAAATTGGTGTTATTCTAAAGTATTATGAAATAGGAGCCAAGCCTTGACATTGTACCACGTAGCAACTCTATTGTCTTTGTGTATTGATTTTGGCACTAAGTGCCTTTGGTGATCTATTTGCTTCATTTTCTTGACTTGCGATTATTTTAAATGTGCAGGAAGACTGCTTCTATGACCTGCCTTACAATACTGGGTATCAAATGTTCGTGCTACATTTACGGAAGACAAGGGACGAAATTATGAAGTGTACTCTCTATATATGTAGATATATACTTTGATTGAAGAACTGTGGTAGCTTTAGATTGTTAATTGTAAATATAATGAATGATTATGTAGTGGATGATTTTATTAAGTTAATAATATTTTAGTTTTTTGTATTTTTTGTCATTATTTGCTATGGGGACAAAGTGAGCGCCCACGACACAAAAAGAATGTCAAATTTTGATTTGGCAACAATATAATTCGTTACCAAAGTATTGAACAAGTTTTAATATAGCAACAATTTTTTATACATTTAGCAACAAATTTTTGTTGCTAATGGCATTAAAAATATAATATTTGGCAACGAAAAATTAACCTAATAATAACGGAGAGGATATTATTGCTAATACTAAAATAAAAGGCAATATTTTTTATCGTTGTAAATCATATCAACTTTCGTTGCACATATAAAGAAACGACAACATATAATGTCGTTGCTAAACGACGACTTTCGTTGCTATTGAAAAATAACCAACAACAGATATTTTTGTTGCTGATTCAGCACAATGTTGTTGCCAAATAATATAATCAGTAACGAAAATCGTTGCTAAAAAGTTTACATTCCGCAACGAAAGCAAGCTTAGACAACAATTTTCATAATTTACTACAACGAAAAATGTCGTTGCAAAATGGTGTCAATTGCAACAAAAATGCATGGTCGTTGCAAAAAAAAAAGAGTTCATTTCGTTGCCAATTAACAGGTTTTTGCAACGAAATGAGGTTTTTAGCAACGACATTTTAATTATTCTGCAACAATACATTTTGTTGCTAAAGGATCGATGTCTCTGTACGAAAGTCAAATTTCGTTGCAAAATGTATTACTTTTGGCAACGAAAAAAATATGTTCGTTGCGGAACAATTAGCAACACTCATTGCGCAACGAAAGACGCAACGACAGTAAAGTCATTGCCAAAACCCTTTAGCAACGAAATTTGAAACCTTTAGCAACGAAAATCGGTTGTTGCTGAAGGCCCATTTTTTTGTAGTGTACTTTCATTCTTCTACCTTTTTCATACACATTCTATCTGGCTAGAATCATTAGCACAGACTTAACAATAACGGTTCATGTATAAACAGAACATACTTGTATTGAACAACTCAATCACAGAACAATGCATAACATAGAAACACCGAAGTGTTCAAATTGTGGCTCAAGGCCTCATACGTTCTACCACATTGTACAAATATAGCACATTCGCACATAGACAGAACTTCTCAAGTACAACATCTGAGAAGTTTAAGAAACTAGCATTCATTAGAATATAAATGAAGTTAGGAAACTTTCCTTACGCCCAGCTATAGCTTACGCTGAACTGCTCATTTCAATTCCTATATCACACATATGGAGAAAACATAAACACCAATTAGTCAATATATTGAACTTACTCATTGGTTTAGTTAACTTTACTTCTTAAGGTTCGAATTCTTGAAATATAAGTTTACGCGACTAACTTCCTTTACCAGTTTACGGCTTTATGACATACGGAGATGTCTTACTCAAAACGTTCATCATCTTGGATGATTTATTTTCTTATCTTATTCGAACCATTAAACTTAATGTTCGTTAAATCCATTTCTTATCGACTCACATTTGGCTTTCATTAATCTTATTACCGTTAATTCATTACGGCTTTCGTGATAGTTCATATACTATTTAATACCTTCGTTATCCATTACATGAACCTCAGGTTCATTACCCTCGTCGCTCAACCTCTAAGGAATCACAACCATAGCAATCCCTCAAGTCCTTTCATTGCGACTACGGTCCCCGGATATCGGTTACGTAACCCGCGTTTATATTCTTTGTCATTTAATCTTGTTTAATCTATATGTTCAACCTTTAATAAAGGTTTACATCACTTTATTAAGTGTTACCTTAGTTGAATATTATATTCTTTATCTTCCCTTACATTTCCCCCCAAGAGCTGAGCAGTTAAAAACTCATCTTTAACTTTTTCCCAACACTGGCGCCGCCGCTGCCTCCCCTTTTTTATCTCTCGTATTTCGCCACTCTCCGAAGTTTATGGTCGAGTTTCATATTCATGGGCGCCGCCTCAAGGCTTAGCCGACGCCATACAATGAGCCTAAAACCTAAAAAATTCTCCAAGTGTTAAAATCCAATTTAAGATGCTTACTTCCCGATCTCATAACTCCTTCGTTATAACTCGGAACGAGGTCGTTCCAAAGCCATTCTCTTCCTTATCTTACGTACTTCAATACCCATCAGACAGAACTTCATTCTGAATCCGTTAAGGTGCCATTCTATTGGCTTGATCTTTACCCTTCGTTCATTTTTATGCTTTTATCGCTCTTTGTTCGACCGTCCGTAATTCGATCATTTGAACTCGGAACTCACTCGTTCTTGAGTCCACAACTTATGTTTTCTATGTTTTCTTACTTTCTTATGAAACCCTACACGTTCGGGTTCCTTTACTAACTTTCTAATTCTCGTTCGTCTTTTACGAAATTTTCGCCATAACTTCGTTATAGCTAAGTTTTAATCCGTTCTTCATGAACGTTTCTACCGTTCCTAACCAAGCAATACACAACTAACTTATATGCGGTGGTTTTAAACTTGTCCATCAACAACAATTACACTATGATGGTTTTAAATTTGTCCATCAACAACGTTCTTCGTGTTCTTCGTGTTTTTCGTTCGTTCTTCATTTTAATCAATATTTTGGATTACGATTCCACTTTTTATTGGAATTTGATGTTATAGAACATTATTCCTTACTTATTTAACCTACTTATTCATATAATCCACTCGGATCGTTCAAATTCGCTACGAATCTTATACTTCATTAAGAAATTTATAAACTAAATTTCTAAGTTCTTATTTCTTCTTTTCTCATGATTTCAACCATATGAAATCATTTCTAACATCATCTTCTCTCTATTCTCATTAAGCTATGTTTTAAACATATTAAACTTACAGAAAATATTAGAAGAAACTAGGTTTTTGATTACCTCTTCTTCTTATTTTTCTCCCGCTAGACAAAGCCAGCGATTTGCAAGCTTTTCTATTTCACGAACACTTTCGATCCGATCATTCATGCGCATACTCTTCCTTCTTCTCCCCATCCGACTTCTCTCTCTCTCTCTCAAGTGTGGGATTTTCAAAATCCTCAAAATAAACTAATGAGCTTCCTATTTATAGAAAATCAAAGCTAAGGGCATTTTAGTCATTTCGCCCCCCACCTCCTTACTATTCCCATCTCCTCCAAGACTTAGCCACCAAGTTTACTTGGTGGCCAAGTGGCCGCCCCTCTTGCCCTATGGGTCACCCTATGGGTTGCCCCATTGGTTATTACCCATCCGTTTATCCATCGGTTCGATCCGTGGTTTCTTTTCTTGGTTTGGGCCTTAACCCTAATTTTTATTGGGCCTATCTTGGGCTTGATTTCACAAAGCGTTGGGCTTGACATAATCCAAGTCCAATTAGATTCTACAAAGTCCATGAACTCAAAGTTCATTAAGACTTATCATATTCTACGCATCTCATTCTCGTATTCTCGTATTTTCTCCGTATATAGTTCGTACGATATTCGTATTATACGCCGTTATAATCTTCGTAGTATATTCGTATAATAACTAGTATCATACTCATATCTCTTACGCATAATAACCCTAATTATTATACGTGATCATTAAATTCTTGGAACTCACTTTTCCTAACCCTTAGGTTTTGAGTCCGTAGGCAAAAACTTCGTTTTTGCCATAACTGAAATATTATTGAATATTCCATCACGTCTCAAAATTAAACGTAATCTATAACTTCTTAGAATTTCAAAATAAATCTCCGAGCAGAAACGGATGAATAGTGCCTATTTCGTCTTTTTTCCTAAAAATATTTTGTTCCCGGAAAACTTCTATTTTCGTCTTGAAAATTCTTATTCGCTCAATCTAGCTTGTAGCCAGAATACTCCCGATTAATAATCATCCTAGGTTATAGAACGATTAATAAACACATAGCACAGAATAGTATTAATAAAAATTAGTTTTATTAATAACTAATTTTTTAAACCTAAATTCTGGACGATCCGAATTTTCGGGTTGTCACATTCTTCCCTCCTTATAAAAATTCCTTCCTCGGAATTTCTTAAAACCATACCCTTACCCGGGTCATCACATTCACCCATTCTTCACAGAATTTCATCCTCAAAATTTTTAGCCTACCCTTCTTCTCAACTTCCCTTCAACGGAGTTCTTATCTTTCCCTCATTCCTAACCCCCATAACCTATCAAGAATCATGAAGCAAAAGGAATAACGAGGAATATAAAATTTCCTCTTAAAACATTTTATACTTTTGCTGAGGGGTCAAATCGACCATGAACTCTTACTAGGTTAAATAGCATTTCGCCGGAAGCCCTTCTTTAATGGTCAGTTTACAATCACAAAGAAAGTAACTACCTCTTCCATGTTCTCCTCAGACTAAATCATTAGATTCTGCACCAAAACAATTTGGTTTGGCACAAGTTCTTAAAGAAAGCTCGATGACATACCATTTGTCTAGACGAATCAAGTAGCTTAGACCGTACCAATAAATTGGATTTCAACGTGAAACCTTCGTTTAGTCAACTCAATTGACGTTGACTATTTCTGTAAATTCTTTTCGCAATACATCAAAACATTTTATGACGTCATGACCGTACTTTCACAGTACGTTGAGGACTTCGTCAGTTTGTGACTTCGTCATTATACGTCATACCATAGCGGGTTGTTGATCCTAAGATCACATCCAACAGCAGGTTCAATTGCATTAATAACTCCATCCTTTTACCATCCTTGCATCAAATGCACGGATGATATAAAATTCATTTTAAAAATTTTAAATCAATTTCTGTCTAGCCGAAGCAATTAGCATAGACATACCAAGAATAGCTCTTTTAAAATACGTTGGTTCCAAAAGTTGAACCAATCCTTTCCTTTTCAAAATGTACATATCAGCACGAGTTCAATAAACTTCAAAATCTTAGCATATCTAGATGACTTGGAATATCCTATTCTCCATCTGCCTTTATTGTCTTACTGCGATAATACTTAATCTTCTCTAGCACCTTCAATACTATGCATACTGAAAACAACGTGTTTTCAGTCTAAACATCCTTATACCTTAGTACAGTCCATCAACTTTCCACACCTTATGAGTTCAGAAACTTTCCACAATAATATGAGTTGAAGAACTGTCCAGACAGACCATAGGCGTCCATTCGCTAAGACGTTCGAAAACATACCATATTATTATGAGTCACAAACTTACCATAAGTATGAGTTTCAAGAACTCACACCTACCTTATCGTTCTCTACCTATCAAGTATATATATGAGAAAAAATTCACCTTCTCATCATATACATCTTGATAGCGCGACCAATCCCAATAATTATCACTACCAGAAGCTAACTGATTGTAGAACCAAATACAATTCCCTGCCCATACAGAAAATTGATCAACTCAGCTTCTGAACGATATAAGAAGCTAAACGGTTATTAGACCAAGAACAAATCTCTGCCCATACAAAGAATTGTTCAACTTAACAACTATATCGCATAAGAAGCTAAGTGGTTCTAAAACCACGTATAATTTCCCCGCCCATACAAGGAATCATACAACTTAGCTGTTGATATGAGTCCTCAATTGAAATTTTTCAACTTCTAAATCTCTCTCTACTTAATACGAATTTTCTTTAATTAATATACTATCCTTCACAACTTAATCTAAGTTCTTCTTCCCGTACTACTTCATAGTACCCCTCATTCATAGCGTTTGCTATAAATCATTCATCGTTTAACAGCCCATCTGTTGCTACGAGTCACTATGATCACGTGGTTATCTTCTTATCCTTCTCTCTATGATTATAGTCTTAGGTACTCCTACCTAAGGTTTATAACCTATCATCTCTGATACCAACTTGTAATGCCCCGAAATCCGGTCTATCTTCACACCCGAATTCCGTATGTCACGAGTACATCCTTCAGCCAACATACATCATTATATACCGAAATATAAAAACATACACTCTCAAATCCCAGGTTCTCGAAACCTAGTAACCTTTTTCATTACAAATATTAATAAATACATTATTCATTTTATCTTACAAGAGTGACTTTTATCCGCCACAAAGGATACATAACTATTCATTAAACTAGTCTATAGTTCAGTTTCATCTTTTTACATTACAAGTACTCACTTGATCTTATCGCTCATTCACCTTCTGAATGGAACTTCATCTGGATACTGTCAGCTTGATCATTACGAGATCCTTAAGTTCTTCTAACCTTGTTCACATAAAATTGTTTTTCATTTAAAGCAAGTGTGAGCATTCAATTGCCCAGCAAGTCATAACAGTTGAACAAACAACTTCAGAATTAAAACATTTCTTTAGAACTTCTATAACCGAACAAAGGTTATGAAGCAACTTGAATAATAGGAATAGTCTCGATTCCTATCATCTTAAAACATCAACCACTTTTACTTTGAAATACTTTTATTCTTCTACCTTTTTCATACACATTCTATCTGGCTAGAATCATTAGCACAGACTTAACAATAACGGTTCATGTAGAAACAGAACATACTTGTATTGAACAACTCAATCACAGAACAATGCATATCATAGAAACACCAAAGTGTTCAAATTGTGGCTCAAGGCCTCATACATTCTACCACATTGTACAAATATCGTACATTCACACATAAACAGAACTTCTCAAGTACAACATCTAAGAAGTTTAAGAAACTAGCATTCATTAGAATATGAATGAAGTTAGGAAACTTGTCTTACGCCCAGCTACAGCTTACGCTGGTCTGCTTATTTCAATTCCTATATCACACATATGGAGAAAACATAAACACCAATTAGTCATATATTGAACTTACTCATTGGTTTAGTTAACTTTACTTCTTAAGGTTCGCGTTCTTGCAATATAAGTTTACGCGACTAACTTCCTTTACCAGTTTACGGCTTTATGACATACGGAGATATCTTACTCAAAACGTTCATCATCTTGGATGATTTATTTTCTTATCTTATCCGAACCATTAAACTTAATGTTCGTTAAATCCATTTCTTATCGAATCACTTTTGGCTTTCATTAATCTTATTATCGTTAATTCATTACGGCTTTCTTGATAGTTCATATACTATTTAATACCTTCGTTATCCATTACATGAACCTCAGGTTCATTACCCTCATCGCTCAACCTCTAAGGAATCACAACTATAGCAATCCCTCAAGTCCATTCATTGCGACTACGGTCCCCGGATATCGGTTACGTAACCCGCGTTTATATTCTTTGTCATTTAATCTTGTTTAATCTATATGTTCAACCTTTAATAAAGGTTTACATAACTTTATTAAGTGTTACCTTAGTTGAATATTATATTCTTTATCTTCCCTTACATTTCCCCCCAAGAGCTGAGTAGTTAAAAACTCATCTCTGGCTTTTTCCCAACACTGGCACCGCGGCGCCACTCGCTTCTTAATCTCTCTGATCGCAATTGCCACTCTCCGTAAGTTTATGGCCGAAGCTCATCATGTTGTGGCGCCGCCTCCCAGGCTCAATTTGGCTGCAAATGCACGAGCCTAAACCCTAAAAAATTCTCTAAGTGTTAAATCCAATTTGAGATGCTTACTTCCCGATCTCATAACTCCTTCGTTATAACTCGGAACGAGGTCGTTCCAAAGCCATTCTCTTCCTTATCTTACGTACTTCAATACCCCTCAGACAGAACGTTGTTATGAATCCGTTAACGTGCCACTCTATTGGCTTGAACTTCACCCTTCGTTCATTTTTACGCTTTTATCGCTCTTTGTTCGACCGTCCATAATTCGATCATCCGAACTCGGAACTCACTCGTTCTTGAGTCCACGACTCACATTTTCTATTTTTTCTTACTTCCTTATAAAACCCTACACATTCGGGTTCATTTACTAACTTTCTAATTCTCGTTCGTCTTTTACAAAATTTTTGCCATAACTTCGTTATAGCTAAGTTTTAATCCGTTCTTCATGAACGTTTCTACCGTTCCTAACCAAGCAATACACAGCTAACTTATACGCGATGTTTTTAAACTTTTCCATCAACAACAATTACACTACGATGGTTTTAAATTTGTCCATCAACAACGTTCTTCATGTTCTTCGCGCATTCTTCGTGTTCTTCGTTCGTTCTTCATTTTAATCTATATTTTGGATTACGATTCCACTTTTTATTTGAATTTGATGTTATAGAACATTATTCCTTACTTATTTAACCTACTTATTCATATAATCCACTCGGATCATTCAAATTCGCTACGAATCTTATACTTCCTTAAGAAATTTATAAACTAAATTTCTAAGTTCTTATTTCTTCTTTTCTCATGATTTCAACCATATGAAATCATTTCTAACATCATTTTCTCTCTATTCTCATTAAGCTATGTTTTAAACATATTAAACTTACAGAAAATATTAGAAAAACTAGGTTTTTGATTACCTCTTCTTCTTATTTTTCTCCCGCTAGACAAAGCCGGCGATTTGCAAGCTTTTCTATTTCACGAACACTTTCGATTCTATCATTCATGCTCATACTCTTCCTTCTCCTCCCCATCCAACTTCTCTCTCTCTCTCTCTCTCTCTCTCTCAAGTGTGGGATTTTCAAAATCCTCAAAATAAACAAATGAGCTTCCTATTTATAGAAAATCAAAGCTAAGGGCATTTTAGTCATTTCGCCCCCCACCTCCTTACTATTCCCACCTCCTCCAAGACTTAGCCACCAAGTTTACTTGGTGGCCAAGTGGCCGCCCCTCTTGCCCCATGGGTTGCCCCATTGGTTATTACCCATCCGTTTACCCATCGGTTCGATACGCGGTTTCTTTTCTTGGTTTGGGCCTTAACCCTAATTTTTTTTGGGCCTATCTTGGTCTTGATTTCACAAAGCGTTGGGCTTGATATAATCCAAGTCCAATTAGATTCTACAAAGTCCATGAACTCAAAGTTCATTAAGACTTATCGTATTCTACGCATCTCATTCTCGTATTCTCGTATTTTCTTCGTATATAGTTCGTACGATATTCGTATTATACGCCGTTATAATCTTCATAGTATATTTGTATAATAACTAGTATCATACTCGTATCTCTTACGCATAATAACCCTAATTATTATACGTGATCATTAAATTCTCGGAACTCACTTTTTCTAACCCTTAGGATTTGAGTCCGTAGGCAAAAACTTTGTTTTTGCCATAACTGAAATATTATTGAATATTCCATCACGTCTCAAAGTTAAACCTAATCTATAACTTCTCAGAATTTCAAAATAAATCTCCGAGCAGAAACGGATGAATAGTGCCTATTTCGTCTTTTTTCCTAAAAATATTTTGTTCCCGGAAAACTTCTATTTTCATCTTGAAAATTCTTATTCGCTCAATCTAGCTTGTAGCCAGAATACTCCCGATTAATAATCATCCTAGGTTATAGAACGATTAATAAACACATAGCACATAATAGTATTAATAAAAATTAGTTTTATTAATAACTAATTTTTTAAACCTAAATTCTGGACGATCCGAATTTCCGGGTTGTCACATTCTTCCCTCCTTATAAAAATTCCGTCCTCGGAATTTCTTAAAACCACACCCTTACCCGGGTCATCACATTCACCCATTCTTCACAGAATTTCGTCCTCAAAATTTTTAGCCTACCCTTCTTCTCAACTTCCCTTCAACGGAGTTCTTATCTTTCCCTCATTCCTAACCCTATAACCTATCAAGAATCATGAAGCAAAAGGAATAACGAGGAATATAAAATTTCCTCTTAAAACGTTTCATACTTTTGCTGAGGGGTCAAATCGACCATAAACTCTTACTAGGTTAAACAACATTTCGCCGGAAGCCCTTCTTTAATGGTCAGTTTATAATCACAAAGAAAGTAACTACCTCTTCCATGTTCTCCTCAGACTAAATCATTAGATTCTGCACCAAAACAATTTGGTTTGGCACAAGTTCTTAAAGAAAGCTCGATGACATACCATTTGTCTAGCCGAATCAAGTAGCTTAGACCATACCAATAAATTGGATTTCAACATGAAACCTTCGTTTAGTCAACTCAATTGACGTTGACTATTTCTGTAAATTCTTTTCGCAATACATCAAAACATTTTATGACGTCATGATACCGTACTTTTCACAGTACGTTGAGGACTTCGTCGCTTTGTGACTTAAATCATTATACATCATACCATAGCGGGTTGTTGATCCTAAGATCACATCCAACAGCAGGTTCAATTGCATTAATAACTCAATCCTTTTACCATCCTTGCATCAAATGCACGGATGATATAAAATTCATTTTAAAATTTTTAAATCAATTTCTTCGTCTCAGTCAAGCAATTAGCATGACATACCAAGAATAGCTCTTTTTAAAATACGTTGGTTCCAAAAGTTGAACCAATCCTTTCCTTTTCAAAATGTACATATCAGCACGAGTTCAATAAACTTCAAAATCTTAGCATATCTAGATGACTTGGAATATCCTATTCTCCATCTGCCTTTATTGTCTTACTGCGACAATACTTAATCTTCTCTAGCACCTTCAATACTAAGCCTACTTTAAATAACGCGTTTTCAGTCTAAACATCCTTATACCTTAGTACAGTCCATCAACTTTCCACACCATATGAGTTCAGAAACTATCCACAATAATATGAGTTGAAGAACTGTCCAGACAGACCATAAGCGTCCATTCGCTAAGACGTTCGAAAACATACCATATTATTATGAGTCACAAACTTACCATAAGTATGAGTTTCAAGAACTCACACCTACCTTATCGTTCTCTACCTATTAAGTATATATATGAGAAAAGATTCACCTTCTCAATATACATCTTGATAGCGTGATCAATCCCAATAATTATCACTACCAGAAGCTAACTGATTGTAGAACCAAACACAATTCCCTGCCCATACAGAAAATTGATCAACTCAGCTTCTGACCGATATAAGAAGCTAAGCGGTTGTTACACCAAGAACAATTCTCCGCCCATACAAAGAATTGTTCAACTTAACAACTATATCGCATAAGAAGCTAAGTGGTTCTAAAACAACGTATAATTTCCCCGCCCATACAAGGAATCATACAACTCAGCTGCTGATATAAGTCCTCAATTGAAAATTTTCAACTTCTAAATCTCTCTCTACTTAATATGAATTTTCTTTAATTCATATACTATCCTTCACAACTTAATCTAAGTTCTTCTTTCCGTACTACTTCATTGTACCCTTCATTCATAGCGTTTTCTATAAATTATTCATCATTTAACAACCCATCTGTTACTACGAGTCACTATGATCACGTGGTGATCTTCTTATCCTTCTCTCTACGATTATAGTCTTAGGTACTCCTACCTAAGGTTTATAACCTATCAGCTCTGATACCAACTTGTAACGCCCTGAAATCCGGTCTATCTTCACACCCGGATTCCATACGTCACGAGTACATCCTTCATCCAACATACATCATTATATTCCGAAATATAACAACATACACTCTCAAATCCCAGGTTCTCGAAACCTTATAACCTTTTTCATTACAAATATTAATAAATACATTATTCATTTTATCTTAAAAGAGTGACTTTTATCTGCCACAAAGGATACATAACAATTCATTAAACTAGTCTATAGTTCAGTTTCATCTTTTTACATTACAAGTCTTCACTTGATCTTCTCGCTCATTCACCTTCTGAATGGAACTTCATCTGGATACCGTCAACTTGATCTTTACGGGATCCTTAAGTTCTTCTAACCTTGTTCGCTAAAAATTGTTTTTCATTTAAAGCAAGTGTGAGCATTCAATTGCCCAACAAGTCATAACAGTTGAACAAACAACTTCTGAATTAAAACATTTCTTTAGAACTTCTATAACCGAACAAAGGTTATGAAGCAGCTTGAATAATAGGAATAGTCTCGATTCTTATCATCTTAAAACATCAACCACTTTTACTTTGAAATACTTTCATTCTTCTACCTTTTTCATACACATTCTATCTAGCTAGAATCATTAGCACAGACTTAACAATAACGATTCATGTATAAACAGAACATACTTGTATTGAACAGCTCAATCACAGAACAATGCACATCATAGAAACACCAAAGTGTTCAAATGGTGGCTTAAGGCCTCATACGTTCTACCACATTGTACAAATATCGCACATTCGCACATAGACAGAACTTCTCAAGTTCAACATCTGAGAAGTTTAATAAACTACCATTCATTAGAATATGAATGAAGATAGGAAACTTGCCTTACGCCCAGCTACAGCTTACGCTGAACTGCTCATTTCAATTCCTTTATCACACATATGGAGAAAACATAAACACCAATTAGTCATATATTGAACTTACTCATTGGTTTAGTTAACTTTACTTCTTAAGGTTCGCGTTCTTGCAATATAAGTTTACGCGACTAACTTCCTTTACCAGTTTACGGCTTTATGACATACGGAGATGTCTTACTCAAAACGTTCATCATCTTGGATGATTTATTTTCTTATCTTATCCGAACCATTAAACTTAATGTTCGTTAAATCCATTTCTTATCGACTCACTTTTGGCTTTTATTAATCTTATTACCGTTAATTCATTACGGATTTCGTGATAGTTCATATACTATTTAATACCTTCGTTATCCATTACATGAAACTCAGGTTCATTACCCTCGTCGCTCAACCTCTAAGGAATCACAACCATAGCAATCCCTCAAGTCCATTTATTGCGACTACGGTCCCCGGATATCGATTACGTAACCTGCGTTTATATTCTTTGTCATTTAATCTTGTTTAATCTATATGTTCAATCTTTAATAAAGGTTTACATCACTTTATTAAGTGTTACCTTAGTTGAATATTATATTCTTTATCTTCCCTTACATTTCCTCCCAAGAGCTGAGTAGTTAAAAACTCATCTTTGGCTTTTTCCAAACACTGGCGCCGCGGCGCCACTCCCTTCTTTATCTCTTGCACTGCTGCACCACACTCCAGAAGTTTATGGCCGAGCTCGAGTCATGCAAGCGCCGCCTCCCATATTCGAATAATACAGTTGCCGAGCCTAAACCCTAAAAAATTCTCTAAGTGTTAAATACAATTTGAGATGCTTACTTCCCGATCTCATAACTCCTTCGTTATAACTCGGAACGAGGTCGTTCCAAAGCCATTCTCTTCCTTATCTTACGTACTTCAATACCCTTCAGACAAGACTTCTTTCTAAATCCGTTAACGTGCCACTCTATTGGCTTGAACTTCACCCTTCGTTCATTTTTATACTTTTATCGCTCTTTGTTCGACCGTCCGTAATTCGATCATCCGAACTCGAAACTCACTCGTTCTTGAGTCCACGACTAAATTTTTCTATGTTTTCTTACTTTCTTATGAAACCCTACACGTTTGGGTTCATTTACTAACTTTTTAATTCTCGTTCATATTTTACGAAATTTTCGCCATAACTTCGTTATAGCTAAGTTTTAATCCGTTCTACATGAACGTTTCTACCGTTCCTAACCAAGCAATACACAACTAACTTATACGCGGTAGTTTTAAACTTGTCCATCAACAACAATTACACTACGATGGTCATATAATCCACTCGGATCGTTCAAATTCGCTACGAATCTTATACTTCCTTAAGAAATTTATAAACTAAATTTCTAAGTTCTTATTTATTCTTTTCTCATGATTTCAACCATATGAAATCTTTTCTAACATCATCTTCTCTCTATTCTTATTAAGCTATGTTTTAAACATATTAAACTAACAGAAAATATTAGAAGAAACTAGGTTTTTGATTACCTCTTCTTCTTATTTTTCTCTCGCTAGACAAAGCCGGCGATTTGCAAGCTTTTCTATTTCATGAACACTTTCAATCCGATCATTCATGCTTATGCTCTTCCTTCTCCTCCCCATCCGACTTCTCTCTCTCTCTCTCTCAAGTGTGGGATTTTCAAAATCCTCAAAATAAACAAATGAGCTTCCTATTTATAGAAAATCAAAGCTAAGGGCATTTTAGTCATTTCGCCCCCCACCTCCTTACTATTCCCATCTCCTCCAAGACTTAGCCACCAAGTTTACTTGGTGGCCAAGTGGCCGCCCCTCTTGCCCCATGGGTTGCCCCATTGGTTATTACCCATCCTTTTACTCATCGATTCGATCCGCGGTTTCTTTTCTAAGTTTGGGCCTTAACCCTAATTTTTATTGGGCCTATCTTGGGCTTGATTTTACAAAGCGTTGGGCTTGACATAATCAAAGTCCAATTAGATTCTACAAAGTCCATGAACTCAAAGTTCATTAAGACTTATCGTATTCTACGCATCTCATTCTCGTATTCTCGTATTTTCTTCGTATATAGTTCGTACGATATTCGTATTATACGCCGTAATAATCTTCGTACTATATTCGTATAATAACTAGTATCATACTCGTATCTCTTACGCATAATAAACCTAATTATTATACGTGATCATTAAATTCTTGGAACTCACTTTTACTAACCCTTAGGTTTTGAGTCCGTAGGCAAAAACTTCGTTTTTGCCATAACTAAAATATTATTGAATATTCCATCACGTCTTAAAATTAAACATAATCTATAACTTCTCGGAATTTCAAAATAAATCTCCGAGCAGAAACGGATGAATAGTGCCTATTTCGTCTTTTTCCTTAAAAATATTTTGTTCCCGGAAAACTTCTATTTTCGTCTTGAAAATTCTTATTCGCTCAATCCAGCTTGTAGCCAGAATACTCCCGATTAATAATCATCCTAGGTTATAGAACGATTAATAAACACATAGCACAGAATAGTATTAATAAAAATTAGTTTATTAATAATTAATTCTTTAAACCTAAATACTGGACGATCCGAATTTCTGGGTTGTCACATGAGATGCATGCTAAACCTTTATGGAGATGTACGTTGATGTAGCGCATTTGCACATGTGCAGATCATGCATGATGTGATGATCTAGATTTATCATTAGGAGTCTATTGTCCTAAGCTGATGCACATTTTAAATTTTCTAGAGTAGAAACTTACCTCACCCTTTTTAAGGCGATTTGGAGTTTCTTTTCGGGTGCTTGTGCACCATTTCTTTGTGCTTTTGAATTTTAACCTGGCTGAGCTGATGACCTGAGTGCTGCTGACATCCCTGGAGGGTGCAACCCATTCCCTTCACTGCCCAGATTTGAGCTTCGGTGTAGAGGCCTTGACTTGTGAGGACTTGATGCAGGTTGACACATTTGTTGATGAAGTTTTCATTCGCTAGACCTTTTGTCGTGGGGCTTCTACTTTTGAGTTGAGGACTTTCTTGAGAATTTTCCCCTTCTTTTGTAGAGGCAAGCTTATGTCGCCATGATTTCTTTTAGGAGTTATCCCTTTTCTTTTGATGAGAGGTTTGATCCTGCCTTAAACTCCTTCCCTTTTCTAGGATCAAAAAATGCCCCAGTCCTTTCGAATGTTGTTGTCAGGGATACATATAAGAAACTCTCTTTGTTGACCAAATCGCAAGTGATCAATATCCTGCATATCAAAAGGACAAAATGCACCAAATAGTACACTCTGCTGAATATGGCATTTGAAGTAGAATATATGCAATTGAATGAGTTATGAAATCGCAAGGAAATTTTGAAGCATCCACGGTCATTGTTCATGGGTATGATTAGATTCAAGAGACTTTGTGACACCCCTAAAACAGGTAAACATCACCCATCTTGAGCCGCCATATTCAAGGTTCTGAATACAAATACAACTTAATTATACAACAGTCGTGTGAAATACGACAAAACATAGGCTGTGAGTTTTTATACAAATATTGTCATCTAGACAATATCCACACTCAATGGAGTCCTCATTACATTTATTATCACACTATTTCACAGAATAGTGAGGACTACTAATGCACCATCTAGGACCATCACTCTGTTCCCCGACTAGTCCCAGCTACGTTCTCATTTCCTGAAGAGAACAGTGAAAGAAAGGGAGAGCTCAACTAGCCCAGTAAGAAATATTATGACTAAGATAATGCAGAATAAATTATCAATAGCCTTCAACAATATAACAACTGATAGAATATAATAGAGAACAAGTTTTAGATCAAAAACTGCAGCAGAATAAGCAATCCATTAGAAGAGTCAAATAAAGTATAAAATCTATTGTCTTCTATGATTTAAAAAGTTTTTCATCAACTTTATCGCTGAGACTCAGCTTAATAAATAAAATCGAATCAACCCTGTTCCACGGCTAAGGATATTCATATAATCATCAATGGTCATGACTATACCGAATAGTCCTTGGTCATAATCATATCAACAACTGTCCACCAATGAACTACAGGCCAATGAGGACTTTTACCACATCATTCATCACATTACGGTCATGATTATACCGAATAATCCCTGGTCATAATCATACCAAGTCCATCTATTCACGTAAGCCAAAGATGACTTTCAACATAATATAAGCATGAAGATGATGACAATTCAATAAAACAAGTTCAAGAATAAATTTTAAAGATTTATAAGTTAATTTATCCTGAAATCAATAACGACCAGATTGTCAACATGATACTGCTTTGTGCAGTAAAATTCAAGACTGCTCGGAAGAATATTTCAATGAAAAGATACTGGATGAAGCGCAAATATCAAGGATACTCCACTAATTTCATGGAGTATAGAAGCCAAAGTTTTAACCAATTGAGTATAATATAATATATGAAACTGCAAATAGATTTTCACCCACCATGCGGTAATCCACGTATACAAATCATTTCAAAAATTTAATAAGGAATGAATACACAGGATCATTCACCATGCATGTGGTAATCCACATAGACGAGTTATTCAATGTAATAATAAAGAATGGAATAATGAATGATTCAACATGCGTGCGATAGATCGCATGCAAGCCGAAGTTATTCCCAACAGAATAATAAATAATGGAACCGAGGTCCAACATAAGCATATAGAGATAGGATATTAAGCAGAATAATAAATAATGGAACCCGGTCCCACAGAACGCATTGCATGTGATATTCCGGCGTAATAATAAAGAATGGAATATTAGAAGAATTTCACCATGTATGCAGATTGCTTAGCATAAAAGTTATTCAATGTAATAATAAGAATGGAATAATGTAAGAATTTCACCAAGTATAGGGTATCCAAGGTATGATACAAAGTTATTCCAATGTAATAATAAAGAATGGAATAATAGAAGTTCTCTTCATGAATAAGAAAGAAAGAATACCCCTTACGAGTACAACCAATAATATTCTCTACCTTAGAAAAACTGAATACTGAAGTAGTGAAGTAACAGAATACTTTTCTTCTTTCTCTCTATAGTTTCTCTCTCTAGAGTTTAAGTGAATTCGTAAGAAATAATGAAGGAATGAACTTCTATTTATAGGAGAATGGACTGAATAGTAACTAATTCATGAACGGTCCAGATTGATTTACTTTTAAACGGACGGTCCATATTGGTTTACTATTAAAACTTAAAGCAACGGTCCATACTGATTTACTATTAAAACTTTAAACCATCGATCCATATTGATTCACTATTATAACTTTCCACCAGCGGTCCATATTAATTTACTATTATATCTTCAACCAACGGTCTGAAAAATTAGCACATCTCCTCATGGAATAATATTGTACCCAAAAATGATTTGGACCGAAAAAAAATATATCTTACGGGTGAATAGTACCCCGTGAATAGTAACTCATGAATAGTAACTCGTGAATAGTAACTTGTGAATAGTAACTCATGAATAGTATCTCATGAATAGTATCTCATGAATAGTACTCCGACACGAAAAGTGTCCCGAATACCTGATTGAACAATATATCCTCCAGACATCAATTATTATCGAAACAAATGTCGATTTCCACCAACACAAATAATTCCAACACAATGGAACTATAAAATTCATCTTTAATCAACACGACCTTATTCGTCATTAATATTATAATTCACAATATTTAACAACCAAGTCGTTCCCAGGAAAGATTGGGCTTTCCGATAAGGATTTCTCCTTATTGGCGCGCAATTAGGTGACCAAACCTCTCCTTGACAGAACTTCTAGACATTGTCAATATTGAAAATAATAATATGAATAACTTTGTCATCTCAATTATTGATTTAATAATATAACATATTATGTAGATGATACTGTAACAATAATTGAATAAATAATATGAGAGATATGATACAGCAATTACTGTAGAAATAATTGAGTATAACTGAGTGACTTCTCACGTAAGCATCAATAATCAATACCGTGTGCTACTATACAACCACGCGTATTACTGTACTTTTACTACCGGGTAGTTCAACAGTTTTAACGGTAACACCTCCGCCGTTATTTTTATAGAAAGATAATTTTGTCGTTTTCTAACTACGACAATACTTCCGTTGTGGGGTCCACCAATGATTATGCGGTCATACGAATATTCCTCGACAAAAAAAATATTCCTCAACCAATCGAATATTATACAACAACTTGCATACTTTGCAAAATTTATAAATATTACCCACAACTATAACACTATCTCAAATCCACACCATAATATTCAAAAATATATTTCGAGAAAATTAAATCTTTATTCATAAAATCTGGGGTCTCATAATCTCCCTTCCTTATGGAATTTCGCCCTCGAAATTTACGTACGTACCTGGTATGCTGAAGAGGTGAGGGTATCTTGACTTCATTTCAGATTCTAACTCTTGAGGTATAATCTTTGAGTGTTGAATATAATCCTTCTTATCCAGGATTTTAACACGTAGCTCCTCATACGTTAAATCTTCTGCTATCTCATTTAGTTCTAATTTAATAATGTGGTTCGGGTTGTCCACATATTTATGTAACATCGATACGTAAAAAAAACGTTCTGAACACGCAACATACTTGGCGGTAAAACGACTCTATAAGCCACAGTTCCTACTTCATCGAGGATTTCAAATGGGCCAATAAAATCGAGGGTTGAGATTTCCTCTCTTCGTCGATTCTTGCTTCTAGAATAACGCCCTCTTGAACCTTCTTAATTCTTCACATTCATCAGCTCCAGGTGTGTAGCTTGAGCGGCTTTAACTTTATCGATTAAAGTTGATTCTACTTGTATATTCGTTATCTTAATGGGGGTTCGTATATTCGCACTTATAAACGCATACGATCTTCTACTCAACGCGTCAACTATCACATTCGCTTTTCCACGATGGTATTGAATGATATGATCGTAATCTTCAACAGCTCGAGTCAACGTCTTTGGCACATTACACGTTCGTTTTGGGTGAAGAAAATATTTGAGGGTTTAAGAAATGGGTTTTTTACTGGGGTCAATACAAAATTCAATTTTACGCTCTAGGGGTAGACTAAGAAGTCTTTAAGAATACGTCAAGAAATTTATTAACAATAGAAATATCATTCAAAACTGTGACCCTCATCCAAGACTTGGATAGTACGTCACATTGATACCTATCAACTTCCCATCGTCATTCACGACGTCGCCTACAGAAAGTCTGGCTTTGGTGCATTTCACACAAGGAAGTCAACAACGAAAGGACCGGGGCTCTTTACTTATGGCTTGATATGACAATGATTGACTTTAGTGGTTTGGTTGCTTGGATTTGTATAACAGGTTGGTTAGGAATATGAAAGCTAACAACCTTACGAAAAGCATGATGAGTAGTTAACCAATCGATTCCTAAAATCGCATCAAAGGCATGTATTTTTAAAGAGATATGATCGACAGGTAACGTGAAAGTGTCGATTTGAATCAACAAGATCTATAAACAGTGGATGTAACGAAGGTTTCTACTATCGAAGTTTCAACCAATAAGTCAAAGTCTAATTTCTCTGAAGTCAAATTTAAACGTTGAGCGCAAGCAAGAGAGATAAAAGAATGGGTAGAACTGGTATCTAATAAGGTATAGACTTCGCAAGAATTTATAATTAACTTACCCGTAATAACCTTGCTCAGGTTCCTTGATAAACGCTCTCACTTAAACTACCGGCTTTGACTTGTCTGAGACATCCTTTGGCATCATTATTCCAGCTGGACTTGACTTCACTACACGACAAAATCGAGCTAGGTGACCTTATTTTCCACAATTGTAACACGCTTTGGACTGCATCACACAGTTTGGACTGATATGTCCCTCCCCTCCGTATTTGAAGTATACGAATGGCGGTCGTTCTCCTTCCTTAACAGGTGCTGGTGCTGTTGTCTTTCCATCATTATTGAACCTTCTCTTCTTGAAATTTCCACTTCTATTATCTTGGCCATGATTACCACTGAAGTGGTTACCATTCTTGGCATGATAATTTCCCCCACGATGGTTATCATTGTTAGATGGTCGTTACACCGCGATGACGATTATTATCGTGTTGTTGGTCGTTACCTTTTGGTTGACCTAACTCAACGGTCTCATGTGCTTCATTGCTTATCTCAATATTTTCAGATGCCATTTTCAAACACTGTCACAAAACAAGGGTTAATTAACATATCACATATTATCCCTATACTATGACCGACCAATTAAATACCAAATAAACTTAGGTAGGTCATACTAGCGAAGGAATTTCCGTCTATCCCTCCTAGTTCTTGTCTCACATCTCACCGGGGATCATATGCCTTAGCTTTTATATATTTGTGACGCCCCAAAACGGTGTATACATCACCCATCTTGAGTCGCTTGGATACAAGGTCTTGAATACAAATACAACTTAATTATACAACAAATGTGTGAAATGTGACAAAACTGACAAAATGTGAGTTTTAATACAAATATTGTCATATAGACAATATCCACACTCAATGGAGTCCTCATTACATTTATTATCACACTATTTCACTGAATAGTGAGGACTACTAATGCACCATCTAGGACCATCACTGCTCCCCGACTAGTCCCAGCCTACCACGTTCTCATTTCCTGAAGAGAACAATGAAATAAAGGGTGAGCTCAACTAGCCCAGTAAGAAATATTATGACTAAGATAATGCAGAATAAATTATCAATAGCCTTCAACAGTATAACAACTGATAGAATATAATAGACAACAAGTTTTAGATCAAAAACTGCAGCAGAATAACCAATCCATTAGAAGAGTCAAATAAAGTATAAAATCTACTGTCTTCTATGATTTAAAAAGTTTTTCATCAACTTTATCGCTGAGACTCAACTTAATAAATAAAATCGAATCATCCCTGCTCCACGACCAAGGATATTCATATAATCATCAATGCTCATGACTATACCGAATAATCCCTGGTCATAATCATACCAACAACTGTCCACCAATGAACTACAGGCCAATGAGGACTTTTATCACATCATTCGTCACATTACGGTCATGATTATACTGAATAATCCCTGGTTATAATCATACCAAGTCCATCTATGCACGTAAGCCAAAGATGACTTTCAACATAATATAAGCATGAGGATGATGACAACTCAATAAAAGAAGTTCAAGAATAAATTTTAAAGATTTATAAGTTAATTTATCCCGAACTCAATAACGTCCAAATTGTCAACATGATACTGCTTTATGCAGTAAAATTCAAGAATGCTCAGAATAATATTTCCATGAAAAGATACTGGATGAAGAGCAAATATCAAGGATATTCCACTAATTTCATGGAGTATAGAAGCCAAAGCTTTAACCAACTTAGTATAATATAATATATGAAACTGCAAATAGATTTTCACCCGCCATGCAGTAATCCACGTATACAGATCATTTCCAAAATTTAATAAGGAATGAATACACAGGATCATTCACCATGCATGTGGTAATCCACATGACAAAGTTATTCTAATGAATAATAAAGAATGGAATAATAGAAGGATTCACCATAAATGCGATAGATCTGCAAGACAAAGTTATTCCCAATGTAATAATAAATAATGGAACGGTCGGCGTGCGAACAGAAACGCATGCATGGATATATTTGATGAGAATAATAAAGAACGGAATATTAGAAGAATTTCACCATGTATGCGGTACTTTGCATAAACAAGGTTATTCCAAAGAAATAATAAGAATGGAATAAAGAAAGAATTTCACCAAGTATAGGGTATCCTGCGTATCTGTGTTCTTCCAATGAATAATAAAGAATGGAATAATAGAAGTTCTCTTCATGAATAAGAAAGAAAGAATACCCCTTATGAGTACAACCAATACTAATCCCTACCATAGAAAAACTGAATACTGAAGTAGTGAAGTAGCAGAATACTTTTCTTCTTTCTCTCTATAGTTTCTCTCTCTAGAGTTTCAGTGAATTCGTAAGAAATAATGAAGGAATAAGCTTCTATTTATAGGAGAATGGACTGAATAGTAACTAATTCATGAATGGTCCAGATTGATTTACTTTTAAACGGACGATCCATATTGGTTTACTATTAAAACTTAAAGCAACGGTCCATATTGATTTACTATTAAAACTTTAAACCAGCGATCCATATTGATTCACTATTATAACTTTCCACCAGCGGTCCATATTGATTTACTATTATATCTTCAACCAACGGTCTGAAAAATTAGCACATAACCTCATGGAATAATATTGTACTCAAAAATGATTTGGACCGAAAAGAAATATATCTTACGGGTGAATAGTACCCCGTGAATAGTAACTCGTGAATAGTATCTCATGAATAGTATCTCATGAATAGTAACTCATGAATAGTACTCCGACACGAAAAGTGTCCCGAATACCCGATTAAACAATATATCCTCCAGACATCAATTATTATCGAAACAAATGTCGATTTCCACTAACACAAATAATTCCAACACAATGGAACTATAAAATTCATCTTTAATCAACACGAACTTATTCATCATTAATATTATAGTTCACAATATTTAACAACCGTGTCGTTCGTGAAAGAGGGGCTTTCCGATAAGGATTTCTCCTTATTGTCAGCGCAATTAGGTGACCAAACCTCTCCTGACGTAACTTCTAGACATTGTCATTATTGAAAATAATAATATGAATAACTTTGTCGCCTCAATTATTGATTTAACAATATAACATATTATGCGATGATATCGTAACAATAATTGAATCAATAATACGAGAGATATGATGCAACAACCATCGTAGAAATAATTGAGTATAACCGAGTGACTTCTCACGTAAGCATCAATAATCAATACCGTGTGCTACTATGCAACCACGCCAGACATCGTATTTTTTACTCTTAGGGTAGTTCAACAGTTTTAACGATAACACCTCCGCCGTTATTTTTATAGAAAGATAATTTTGTCGTTTTCTAACTACGACAATACTTCAGTTGTGGGGTCCACCAATGATTGTGCCATCGTACGAATATTCCTCGACAAATCGAATATTATACAACAACTTGCATACTTTTCAAAATTTATAAATATTACCCACAACTATAACACTATCTCAAATCCACATCATAATATTCAAAAATATATTTCGAGATAATTAAATCTTTATTCATAAAATCTGGGGTCTCACAGACTTAACTCCCTATATCAGAGATACTTCATCTTTGCTCTAGACGTTCTTCTTCGCAGACTTGATTTCATATGACACGTGCACTATGAGTGACGCAACTCTTAGCAGGGGTTTCATTTTTATGCCTTCAAATTTTTTTCTTACTTATCGTTCTTCTTTTCTCTCGCTTAACTTGTCTTGTTTTCTTAGGCTATTCAGAATTACCTGTGTAATGAGTTTTGGACCCTTGACCCCCATACCAGAGGGCTTTAGGGCACTAGGTTTTAAGACACCCCTTCGGGTTTACTGGCTTGAGTAATAAAGGCCAGGCTTCGAGATGAGTCAGGCGATCACTCTATTTACTTCTTTTGTCTGAGCTTGACAGGTTCGTTTTCTTAGGCTCTAAGTCACCCATATAGGGAGGGTTGGGCCGGTGACTCCCAAACCAGATGGCTTTAGGGTACCAGGTGTAAAGACACCCCTCGGGTTTAATTACTCAAATAACCTATGCCACAATTTAGATTTGCTCAGGTTTTGCCTTATCTTTTTTAATGCTCATTTTCTTAGGCGCTAAGTTACCCATGTAAGGAGCGTTGGGCCGATGACTCCCAAACCAAATGGCTTTAGGGCACCAGGTGTAAAGACACCCCTCAGGCTTAATAACTCGAGCAACCTAGGCCACGATTTAAGAAATTAGGCTGACGACTTAGCTTTTATCTTTTCATTAATTGTCATAGCTTCATACCCCATAACTAAGAGTTAGGGCAATCGCAAAGTGTAGACATGTATATGAGGTCATGTGACAACCCGAGAATTTAGACAATTTTACAAAATCTTAAATGATTGATTTAAGGTCAAATATTAGACCTAGATAAAAAATAAGTGTATGCGTTTGATGTTATTGGAAAGGAATTTTGAGGATTTCAAAATTCTGTGAAGGATTTAGGTGAATTATTCAGGATTAAGGATTTATGTGAATATGTTCTGTGTTTATGATTATGTATGTGTTCAGAATGTGGTTAAGGGTCATAGGTTGACCAGATAAATTATATCTGGGACAAACCCTAAGTTTATATTAACAACGTCAACGTTCAGTTAGAAAATCCTAACGTCTGATAAGAAAACCTAAAAATCTGTTCTGGAAACACTAGTTTCAGTTCCGAGAGTCCGAAACCCTAATTTGGATATTAAAAACCCTAGATTGGGAATGCAATGCTATATATAAGGTTTAACGTTATTAATTATAAATTAATTAGGAAAAACCCTAATGAATTACTGGAAACCCTATTTGAGTAATAGAAAACCCTAATACCATATCTGAAAATCCTAATTTCAGATTTCGAATATTTGAAACCCTAATCTGGGAAAATAACGGAAAATTATAATGCTAAAGTTATTTAAATTATAAGCTTCATAGGGTAAAGCTTAATTACTTAACAAACCCTAATTTCCAAAATTTGAACCCTAATTATTCTGTTTGAAACCCTAAATCGGGATATTAAAACCCTAAATGGGAAGTTTGAAGATAAGTATAGAGTTTCTATGTTATTAATTGTAAGTATAATTAGGGATAACCCTAATTGATTTATTTGAAAAGCCCTAATTTCTAATACAGAAAACCCTGACATGCAATTAGAGAAAACCTAATTATTAACTTATAGAGTTTAATGTTAATTAGGAAGCCTTAACCCTAATTAGCAAGCTTGAATGAGATTAGTAAACTTTATTGTAATTAGGAAACCCTAATCTAAATTAGGAAACCTAATTTCTAAATTGAAAGATTATTTTCTATTTAAAATCCTAATTAGTGGGTTATAAACTCTAATGACCAATTATGACCCTAATTGCTAAATTAGCAATTTTAATTAAGAGATAATAATTCTCAATAGCAAGATTGAATTTCGTGAATTGGAAATCTTATTATAATTATAGAATCCTAATTGCAATTTAGAAAATATTAAATTTTTATTTTCGAAACCTAAATTGGAATTATTAGAAATCAATTTTTTAAAACCTAAAGGGTTAAACCCTAAACCCTAAGGGTTAAACCCTAAGGGTTGAAACCTAATGATTATTGGAAATTACCAAGTTGCCTTTCACTTTATGAGCCAAAAGACCAAACTACCCTTTCTAATATTATATTGAGATGGAGTGTAGATCTAGCCCTAGTAAATGGTTGGTAACCAACCCCAAGCTAGCCATGTGCCTATATCTCTAAAAAATCAGATCTCATTGCCACTTAGCATCAATTGTTACCATAGATTAAAAATCTAAGAGCTTTAAAAGTAGGACAAAGCTTACTTTATTTTTCATTTGAGCCAAGTCCATTTTCTCTCTTCCATCCAAATTTTGAGAGTGAAAGTGAGTGAGAAACAAAACCAAAGTCAGCCTTTAGCTTGCCAAGATCAAACACCAAAGATCAGATTCAAAAATTGAGCATTTATGAGGTATAAACCCTAATTCTAGAAATCCTTAGATCTGTTGTTAGATGTTATGATTTTATGTTTAAATGTGTAGTATGTAGTATATATTAGTGATCTGGGTTGTAATATCACAGATCCATAACACCTAGATGCTCGAAATTGATGTTTTTAGAAATCTGGAAACCTGGGAAAAAGTGGCCTGATAGCCAAATGTCAGAGCCCATAGATTCATATGTGTTAGTTTTTTGTTGTGTTTTATGTTTTGAATATGTAGCCTGCCATGTGATATTTAATCTGAGACTTGAATAAACCTCATAGCATGTCTAGATCATGAGTTATTGGTGGTCAAAGGTCGTTGACCGACCATGACCAACTGAGTTTCTCGGCAGCCCAGAAACCCAGGTGGGTCTGACAACAATTTTCGAGCCTCAGATCTTATTGTGTGTTAATAGTTTGGTCAAGTTGTTGTTTGTTTATTGTAGTCTGGTATGTAGAATACATGTTTAAGTTACCATATCACTTAGATCATAACTGTAATGGCCGAAAATTAAGGTGAAACTAGAGTTGACCGTCTGTTTTGAAGAATTCTGGGAAAACCCAGAATTCGGCCAAGAAGAGTCCTGGCATGCCCTTTGACCGGCTTAAATATTGATTTGGTGATGTTGTTAGACTGATTTGATGTTACGAAGTTATACTCTGATATCATGAATACAAGTGGGAACCTTTATATCACACGAACAATACACAGACTGCAAACTATATGGACCCAAAGTATGTACCTCGATTCTGGTAAACCCAAAAAAACGAAGAACATGCCTGACAAGGAATTCAATAGCTTATAATTTTCTGTTGAATGATAGGATTGTTAGAACACAAGTTGGACATTGTAGTATTGCATGTCAGATTCATAATACATGTCTTATATTACCCAGAAACATGAAGATCATAAATTTATAAGTGGTCAAACATAGCACCCGGTTAACTGACATGTTGTTCTGGGCAGCTCAAGAACAGGACCAAGAACACCTATAGCGACGGTCCTGTCGCTATAGGGCCCTTTAGCGATGCTTATTTTCGGAAAATAGATTATTTTATTAAATAAATAGAAATAAATGGTTTTTAATTATTAAAAATACATATTAAATTATGAAAAATTATTTTAAAGCCTGAAAAATAGTTTTTAATTATTTGGAGTATATTTCGAAAATATTTAATATTTTGGAATATAAATGGTATTTTTTTATTTAATTATAATATTAGATAAATTATTTAAAAATAGTTTTAATTCATGAAAAATCATGAAAAAATTATATTATGGTGTTAGAAAATATTTTAAGTTATTTTTGATGACTTTTGATATTTTGTGATGAAATTCATTAATATTTATTATTAATGGTAGTTAATATATTTAGTGAATATATTAGATAAATTATGGAAAAATAGAATTAATGATTTAAAAAATCATATAAAATGATTTAAGTGTTATAAAAATATTTTGAGTTATAAAATATAACTTTTGATATTTTGTCATGAAAATATTAATATTTTAATATTTATAGCAATTATCGGATAATGAATTTGATTGTTTAAAAATCATAGAAATATGATTTTAAGGTATTAAAATACTTTGTGATGTTATAATTATATTATAATATTATGTTATGATTTTCATTGATATTTGGTATTAAATTAATATTAATGATCAAGGAATAATGTGGTATTTATATTAATATCGCTTATTGATTTATGTTTTTAATTACTTTAAAAACATTTAAAGGAAATAATAAAGTATTGAAAATACTTTGAGATATTATAAATATGATATAATATTATGGCATGTAATTCATTAGTGTTTAGCAATAAATAAATATTAATGATTAAAGAATTATGTGGTATTTAATTCATTTAAATACAGTATAAGTGATTGAAAAATTATGATAAATGATATTAATTATCTGAAAATTATTACAAGTCTATGAAAATTATTTTGAATGATAATATGATTATCTAAGATTATTGTTAATTGTTTAGGCAGAGTTTAATTGAACTTAAACTCGATATTTGTCCGATTAGACCATCGGGATGATTGAATTGTGTCTGTTTCAACTTAGACTTAATTAGTCTGGTTTGATGCTAAGTCTATGTGTTGTATAGACTGATAGGATTATGTGATAATGTGTTTAGGTTATTTTACACTGTGATGATATTATTCTAATATTTGGAGATCGGTATTATCTGTATTAGGTCTTTGGATAAAGCTTAGTTATATTTCAGATTCAGAATCAAATTAACAGCAAGTTTGTTTTTCTTAACTCTACTAAGAGTGTTTCATTCAGTTATGCTTATGGTTAATAATTACTGATTGCCATGTAGAATTGTACTCTGTACATCTTGTATGTATAAGTCAGGTATGAAAGGCTGATCACCTTCATTTTCAGTTGGTCCAGATATATATTGTTCATATGTAATACTTGTTCAGTCAAAAGTTTGTTCATGCTAATTCACAACTACATTGTGAAATATAGCCAGCTTATTATTCTAAATCTTTCAATCATGATATATCTTTAAATTGTATTTAAACTTGCTGGGCAACTTTCATGCTCACCCTTGCTATATCATGATAAAACATTGCAGATTAAGGTGAATGCGTCGGATACAAGGAAAGTTAAAGACAGTTCCAGCTTAAAGTTAATGTGCGCGATTAATTTTATAATAGTCTTGTATGATAATGATGTCATGTGTTAGATAAGTTATGAATTGTGTATAAGTTATGGTTACTCGACCTTAGGGATAGTGTATAATGTTTAATGTATAAACAATTTATGTTTATATCTCCCGCAACAGTTATAGAATTAGCGAACCGGATCCGCGGCGATTCGGGGGCGCAACATTTGGTATCAAAGCTGTTGGTTATAAACCTAGGGTAGAGTTACCTTAGACTAATAACCGCAGTGATAGGATAAGATCTAACTCACATAGAGTTAGTTGGTCGGTAAGATTCAAAGAAGAATCTCGACAGGTTATAAAAGATACGGAGTTCCCTAACTCTGATAAAGAAGTTAAGAATCAAAATGTTATATTTAAGTATGGTACAATTGTACTCTTTAATAGTTGATGTATGGTATCTGGGCTAAACGATTGCTTCATAGAGCGGAGGTATATATGAACTAGCAACTCGGAACCTAGTTTGTTGGTTGTTTGTGGGAAACCACTCAGCGTACCATATTGAAACTGTTAGAGACTCGATGTGTACCAAGTATAGAAAGTGGATAGATCGAGTCTAAAAGACTGAAAGTGCAGGGATATGAGATCGTAAGACAAAACGATCAAGTCATAGAATTGAATCGTAATATATACGATGAGATCACCCCGTGATCTGTTAAGGTTATGATAACCAGAAAGAATCAATCTGATGATTGAAAAATCTGCAGCAGGATGTTGTGTATCAGTTGTACTATGAAATGGAACTATGAAAACTCATGAAAGAGTTATGGATTATGAATACGAATTAAATGAAATTCGTATTGAAAAGGGGGTTAAGATTAGGTGGGGATTTCAATTGAGGACTCATGTTAGTAGTTGAGTTGTATGATTCCTTGTTATGGTATGGGAATTGTACTTGGTGTAAAACCACTTAGTTTCTGGCATTGATAATCATTGAAATGTTTGTGTCGCGCTATTTGCTATATGCAGGTTAAGAGGGTGATTCCTTTCTCATGTGTATAACAAATAGATAAGTCATAGGTAGAGAATATAAGGTTAAGTACGAGTTCTTAAAACTCATACTTATGTGACATTCTTGACTCATAGTTATATGAAATATTTATGAACCCCTCAGCGAATGGACGCCAAAGGTCTGACCAGGGTAAGTTCATAAACTCATATGATTGTGGCAATTAATGAACTCATAAGTGTGGTTTTATGAACTGGGTATCGTTGTGTGTGAATGGAGTATTGAGGATTATAGGAACATATAGATTGTTAAGCAAATGATTGTTAGTGGAGGCATTAGGTTTTCCTAAACTCCTAGCTATGCTAAACTTCAAATTTTGACATCAAGCTAAATACGCACTATGTGCCTTTAAAAAAAAAATTAGAGACTCGTGCTTGCTTTTTGAAAGCGGTTTAAAGTACGATCTATGCTACTTATTTGACTAGACTCAAATGATTTGAAATATCAAAATTTGTTTTTATTTATCACTCATGTACCATGTAACCTGGTGCAGAGATGATAAAAATGTGATGGAGTTGTAAATACAGGAATACTTAGTGTGAACTTGACCTAAAGTCATTTGTTCCACTATTGATGATGATGTGTTATGACAAAGTCATACAATGGCAAGATCCTCAAAGCATTGTTAATACAAGATGCGGCATCATGACATCATTCTCGAAAATGTTTTCAAAAAGTTTAATTTGCCAACGGGGTTTGGCTACACCTAAATAATTCGATTGAATTGAATTATCGATATGAGTCTATGCTATTTGATTCAGCTAGAATAATGTTATGAAAACTCTAAGTGTTCATTAAAAGAATTTTCCCGAACCAAATTATTTTGGTGAGGAATCCTATGATAAGACTGAGGTGAACGATAATGTTTGGATAAATAATCCAATCTAGTAGCGTAAATATTTGCTAAAAATGATTAATACGTTATGCACGACGTAAGAGTACGATGGGCTAATCACCTAAAGTACTAGTAATGATAGTTTACCTTCTTTGTGATTGTAAACAGACCAAGTAATGTATAGTTTTGCGATATGAATACCGTTAAATCTATGTGTTCATGGTCTATATGACCCCTCAGCACAATTTGAAAACTTTTGCTCTTGTGAGTGGTGTATTGGGTAGCATGTGATATGTGTGAATGGTGTAAGCTGTTTGGTGTAAGGTGTAAGGTGAATTTCGGGGACGAAATTCTTATAACGAGGGGTGAATGTGACAACCCGAGAATTTAGACAATTTTACAAAATCTTAAATGATTGATTTAAGGTCAAATATTAGACCTAGATAGAAAATAAGTGTATGCGTTTGATGTTATTGGGAAGGAATTTTGAGGATTTTAAAATTCTGTGAAGGATCTAGGTGAATTATTCAGGATTAAGGATTTATGTGAATATGTTCTTTGTTTATGATTATGTATGTGTTCAGAATGTGGTTAATGGTCATGAGTTGACCAGATAAATTATATCTGTGACAAACCCTAAGTTTATATTAACAACGTCAACGTTCAGTTAGAAAATCCTAACGTCTGATAAGAAAACCTAGAAATCGGTTCTGGAAACCCTAGTTTCAGTTCCGAGAGTCTGAAACCCTAATTCGGATATTAAAAATCCTTGATTGGGAATGCAATGCTATATATAAGGTTTAACGTTATTAATTATAAATTAATTAGGAAAAACCCTAATGAATTACTGGAAACCCTATTTGAGTATTAGAAAACCCTAATACCATATCTGAAAATCCTAATTTCAGATTTCAAATATTTAAAACCCTAATCTGGGAAAATAATGGAAAATTATAATGCTCAAGTGATTTAAATTATAAGCTTAATAGGGTAAAGCTTAATTACTTAACAAACCTTAATTTCTAAAATTTGAACCCTAATTATTCTGTTTGAAACCCTAAATCGGGATATTAAAACCCTAAATGGGAAGTTTGAAGATAAGTATAGAGTTTCTATGTTATTAATTGTAAGTATTAATTAGGGATAACCCTAATTGATTTATTTGAAAAGCCCTAATTTCTAATATAGAAAACCCTGACATGCAATTAGAGAAAACCTAATTATTAACTTATAGAGTTTAATGTTAATTAGGAAGCCTTAACCCTAATTAGCAAGCTTGAACGAGATTAGCAAACTATATTGTAATTAGGAAACCCTAATCTAAATTAGGAAACCTAATTTCTAAATTGAAAGATTATTTTCTATGTAAAATCCTAATTAGTGGGTTATAAACTCTAATGACCAATTATGACCCTAATTGCTAAATTAGCAATTTTAATTAAGAGATAATAATTCTCAATAGCAAGATTGAATTTCGTGATTTGGAAATCTTGTTATAATTATAGAATCCTAATTTCAATTTAGAAAATATTAAATTTTTATTTTTGAAACCTAAATTGGAATTATTAGAAATCAATTTTTCAAAACCTAAAGGGTTAAACCCTAAACCCTAAGGGTCAAACCCTAAGGGTTGAAACCTAATGATTATGCGAAATTATCAAGTTGCCTTTCACTTTATGAGCCAAAAGACCAAACTACCCTTTCTAATATTATATTGAGATGAAGTGTAGATCTAGCCCTAGTAAATGGTTGGTAACCAACCCCGAGCTAGCCATGTGCCTATATCTCTCAAAAATCAGATCTCATTGCCACTTAGCATCAATTGTTACCATAGATTAAAAATCTAAGAGCTTTAAAAGTAGGACAAAGCTTACTTTATTTTTCATTTGAGCCAAGTCCATTTTCTCTCTTCCATCCAAATTTTGAGAGTGAAAGTGAGTGAGAAACAAAACCAAAGTCAGCCTTTAGCTTGCCAAGATCAAACACCAAAGATCAGATTCAAAAATTGAGCATTTATGAGGTATAAACCCTAATTCTAGAAATCCTTAGATCTGTTGTTAGATGTTATAATTTTATGTTTAAATGTGTAGTATGTAGTATATATTAGTGATCTGGGTTGTAATATCACAGATCCATAACACCTAGATGCTCGAAATTGATGTTTTTAGAAAACGAAAATCGGGAAAAAGTGGCACGACGGTAGAATGTCGAGCCCATATATTCATATGTGTTAGTTGTTTGTTGTGTTTTATGTTTTGAATATGTAGTCTGCCATGTGATCTTTAATCTGAGACTTGAATAAACCTCATAGCATGTCTAGATCGTGAGTTATTGGTGGTCAAAGGTCGTTGACCGACCATGACCAACTGAGTTTCTCGTGACCGTAAACCCTGTGGGTCTCGATAAACAATTTTCGAGCCTCAGATCTTATTGTGTGTTAATAGTTTGTTCAAGTTGTTGTTTGTTTATTGCAGTCTGGTATGTAGAATACATGTTTAAGTTACCAGATCACTTAGATCATAACTGTAATGGCCGAAAATTAAGGTGAAACTAGAGTTGACTGAAATCATTTTGAAGAATTCAGGAAAACCCGAATCTCGACGAAAGAGTCTGGCATGCCCTTTGACCAGCTTAAATATTGAGCTGGTGATGTTGTTAGACTGATCTGATGTTACGAAGTTATACTCTGACATCATGAATACAAGTGGGAACCTTTATATCACACGAACAATACATAGACTGCAAACTATAGGGACCCAAAGTATGTACCTCGATTCTGGTAAACCCAGAAAAACGAAGAACATGCCTGACAAGGAATTCAATATCTTATAATTTTCTATTGAATGATAGGATTGCTAGAACACAAGTTGGACATTGTAGTGTTGCATGTCAGCTTCATAATACATGTCTTATATTACCCAGAAACATGAAGATCATAAATTTATAAGTGGTCAAACATAGCACCCGGTTAACTGACATGTTGTTTCAGGGCAAATTTCAAAATGGGACCAAGAACACCTATAGCGATTGACGGTCTGCAGCTATAGAACCCCTTTAGCGACGCTTATTTTCGGAAAATAGATTATTTACTTAAATAAATAGAAATAAATGGTTTTTAATTATTAAAAATACATATTAAATTATGAAAAATTATTTTAAAGCCTGAAAAATAGTTTTTAATTATTTGGAGTATATTTCAAAAATATTTAATATTTTGGAATATAAATGGTATTTATTTATTTAATTATAATATTTGATAAATTATTTAAAAATAGTTTTAATTCATGAAAAATTATATTATGGTGTTAGAAAATATTTTAAGTTATTTTGATGACTTTTGATATTTTGTGATGAAATTCATTAATATTTATTATTAATGGTAGTTAATATATTTAATGAATATATTAGATAAATTATGGAAAAATAGAATTAATGCTTTAAAAAAAATCATATAAAAATGATTTAAGTGTTATAAAAATATTTTGAGTTATAAAATATAACTTTTGATATTTTGTCATGAAAATATTAATATTTTAATATTTATAGCAATTATCGGATAATGAATTTGATTGTTTAAAATCATAAAAATATGATTTTAAGGTATTAAAATACTTTGTGATGTTATAATTATATTATAATATTATGTTATGATTTTCATTGATATTTGGTATTAAATTAATATTAATGATCAAGGAATAATGTGGTATTTATATTAATATCAATTATTGATTTATGTTTTTAATTACTTTAAAAATATTTAAAGAAAATAATAAAGTATTGGAAATACTTTGAGATATTATAAATATGATATAATATTATGGCATGTAATTTATTAATGTTTAGCAATAAATAAATATTAATGATTAAAGAATTATGTGGTATTTAATTCATTTAAATACAAGTATAAGTGATTGAAAAATTATGATAAATGATATTAATTATCTGGAAATTATTACAAGTCTATGAAAATTGTTTTGACTGATAATATGATTATCTAAGATTATTGTTAATTGTTTAGGCGAGTTTAATTGAACTTAAACTCGATATTTGTCCGAATTAGACCGTCGGGATGATTGAATTGTGTCTGTTTCAACTTAGACTTAATTAATGCGGTTTGATGCTAAATACATGTGTTGATATAATCGATAGGATTATGTGATAATGTGTTTAGGTTATTTTACACTGTGATGATATTATTCTAATATTTGGAGATCGGTATTATCTGTATTAGGTCTTCGGATAAAGCTAATTTATATTTCGTATTGGTAATCAACGAAACAGGCAAGTTTGTTTTTCTTAACTCTACTAAGAGTGTTTCATTCAGTTATGCTTATGGTTAATCATTACTGATTGCCATGTAGAATTGTACTATGTACATCTTGTATGTATAAGTCAGGTATAAAATGCTGATCACCTTCATTTCCAGTTGGTCCAGATATATATTGTTCATATATAATACTTGTTCAGTCAAAAGTTTGTTCATGCTAATTCATAACTACATTGTGAAATATAGCCAACTTATTATTCTAAATCTTTCAATCATGATATATCCTTAAATTGTATTTAAACTTGTTGGGCAACTTTCATGTTCACCCTTGCTATATCATGATAAAACATTGCAGATTAAGGTGAATGCGTCGGATACAAGGAAAGTTAAAGACAGTTCCAGCTTAAAGTTAATATGCGCGATTAGTTTGGTAATAGTCTTGTATGATAATGATGTCATGTGTTAGATAAGTTATGAATTGTGTATAAGTTATGGTTACTCGACCTTGGGGATAGTGTATAATGTTTAATGTATAAACAATTTATGTTTATATCTTTCGCAACAGTTATAGAATTAGCAAACCGGATCTGCGGTGATTTGGGGGCGCTACAGGTCAAGTCTGTTCCAAAAAGTGCTTTAAACTAGGATGTCGTGCCCAATCAAAAGGGTTGAATAGTCTTAATTCTCTAATTGTTCCTCTAACTCTTACCCCGCGAACGCTTATCAGATTTAATCCCATTCATAACAAGTTAAGAAAAAACCTCTTTCTAAGAATACTTAACATGTATATTATCGCTAATGCATGTAAATGGAGACTGAAAGCTTCTAAAGAGATGAAAGAACCATACCTCACATGTGGATTATTAATTCTGAGAACAATGTGATTGGAAAAGACTAAATGATCATATCGAATCGCCAGTGAGATGATATGAGGGAAGCACTGATGATGATGGACCATGCTGATGGTGCTGACTGGTGCATTTTCCTCTTTAAGATGGTTGATAAATGCCCCAGTGTTGAGTTATCGCTATTTTTGAGATTACCCTAATCTTGTTGTAAGGGTTCCAATATCGGGTTGTCGCCAATTTTGTAATTGCCTGACCTTTCTTGTTATGCAGGATAGTTGCTTTGTGGATGGGGTCGATAAGATCTAGAGATCATGAGAGACGAAGTAGTGTACTTGGGCTTTGATGCCCTCAATCATTGTTCCTGACTTGTTTGTACAATCAGCCTTAATAATTTTCTTCTAATTTGATGAAGACTTGTGATTGAGGGTGTAGTCTCTTTGAAGGTCCTAGCTGCTGGTTGTCTTGGTGTATCACTATTTCTTTCTTTCTAAGACTTGTGCCAGATTTGATGGAATGACAATGAAGTGTTATTGGGTCTTCTTAACATGGGTCACTGATTTGGAGGGTTTTTCCTGGGCGTAGGCTTTTAAGGTTTAATTTTGGTGTCTGGGGATTGATGTTTGGGTTTGGATGTTTCTTTTGAGGGTCAAACCGCACCACTAATAGTTTCCTATATACTCCCATTGATGAGGGGAGATCAAGTCTACGTAGTTCCTGCTTGATAAGCTGAACGGTTTGAGAAGTGTTTGTTTGGGTTTTTGTTTGGTTTGACTGCACCAAAAATGGTTGCCTATATACTCCCATTGATGAGGGGAGATCAGATCTTTTGTAGTTCATGCTTGATGTTGAGACCTGACTGGGTTGATTTTTTTTTTTTGATTTTTGTCAATATTTACATGCATGGAAAATAAAAGGCATACTGCGAAGAAAGTGATATCGTCCCAACATCTCCTGGAACTCCCATTTTTATCCTCTGGATCTACATCTTCTTGGCTAGCGGAGGCCTGATAGTCCAGTTGTTAGTATTTATGTTACCTTCAAGGCTCGCTATAGAGGTTACCTCTTGGTTCTGAATATCTTCACTTATGACCATAACTTGATCGCCTCCTGATTCAGCACATCCCTCGGGGATGCTTGATAAATAGGTTTTATACCTACTTATCCGGTATCTATTACTTGAATTAGTTGCTTAAACCTATGTTTTGTAGTTACTTTGCATGCATTATGTGTTAATTTCATACATTTTATGTTATTTTGAAGGCTATGACACGACATTGGCATGAAGAAGCAAGGAAAAGTAATTTGGACATCCTTTGGACTAGAATATGCAAGCAAATGCAAGAAGAAAAGATTGCAGGGCTTTTAACACCAAGTTGGATGCATGTTCATGGCTTGGAATGATGATTTAATTATAGATTTACTTCTTAGCTTTCTGGAACATCCTGAATCATCCCAATCGGAGTTCGAATGCGAGAGTTATGGCATTTTTATCAACAAAGATCAAAGTTAAGAGTTGTCATGTTTGCCCTTTACATAACATCTACTTCAAGCTCGATTGCCGCCATGATCCGGACGAAATATGTCAATCCTCAAAGAATAAACGTTATAGATCTTGTCGATATCTTCGATTTGATAGGTGGTAGTCCCAGTAACTCCTAGCGGATCAAACGTTATGCATGTTTTACCAAAGGACGTCACAACAAAAAAAATAGAGTAAGCGCTGGCCACGCTGTAAACAAATAGCAATGGCACGCCGCCATCGAATGTCTCGCTACAAGATGAAAGGGCACGCCCAAATTGGCCTAGGAATAGCGTGGGGCGCGTCGATCGGCGGGGGGAGAGTTAAATTGGGTTATTTGATGTCCAAATTGAGCTAGAATTGGATTCTTAGTTGCCTAACTTGCTAGGGTGTCCATTAGAACTATAAATACTTGATTTTAACTTGGATTGGGAGGCTAGTTTTGAAGGATTCCATTAGATTAGATTAAAGTAGATTAGGAGTAAAACTCTAGTTCTTATGAGATTTGGAGATTGAAGAAACTTGGAGACCATTAAATATCAATAGCAGGAGCTTGAGGAAGATGGAGATTTGCTGACAACAGATTTATTCTTTACTCTACTCTTAGTTTTGTCTTTTAATGTGTATTCAAGTGTAGATTCTTAGTTTTAATTCAATGAACTAATTCTTTGTTTGAGCTTTCAATAGATCTTATTGTGTAGTTTATTTTAATATGCTTCGTTATCAATTATTATGTTCTATCGTGAGAGTTATCTATTGTGATTTGGACTTAATTGTTTAATTGATTGGCCATCAATTACCGTGATAATCTATATGAACTCGAGAGATGAAGTATTGATTTAGATCTTATCATGATAGCATGTGTTTATGATTTCTGCATAGATGGAATTCATGATTCATGTTTAGGATAGAGATATGCCTTTACACCATATGTAATCTTATAGAGAACTTGTGTGACGTCCCCAAATTTGGGTCCCAAGAACCTCGGACTTGGTACATTACGATACTTCATCATTGTAGACACTCGAATTTTTTGTACTACTGTAACTAACATTGCAGGAGGGCATATTCGTCTTTTAAGAGGGAACCCTGAAAGACAATCCATATCCATACCGAATACTATCGGAAGTTCAGCGTCAACCCCAGAACACACTGGGAGTAACAATTCCAACCTCGGAGATAACCCCGAGGCGTGCAGATACAATACCAGAACACACACCGGAGAGGACCGATTAATCTCGGAGATAACCCCGAGGTATCCGATCGCCCCAACCACGGAATAGCCAAACCAACCTTGGTGATAACCCCAAGGAATGCGGTTTTGGCGATAACCACGAAATGCTTTGTTTCAAATGCGACCGACTTCAATCTCTACATTCATAACGAGATATTCTGTACCAACCCGGCGATAACATCGGGAAGACAGACACACCTCAAAGATGACAATGAGGACATTCAACAATTACAGCAGTCCAATCTCAACGAAGCCTGAGCAACGTCTGCTTTATTAGCCCAATCCCGTGATAACACCGGTGAGGGGCAACATCGTCACCTAGCCAATGCGATGCCACGCCACATCATCTCAACATCTCTACACAACGATGTCCCACAAGACTAACCAATCCCGAGTGACTATTGTGCGGGGTAACAGATGGAAGTTGAAGCTTGAAGACCGGAGGGCACCGTCCCATCTTTAATGACTTCGTATAAACTCTAATCCCATACCATCGTACAACTCTCGACAACGGCGGTCCGAAATAGGTCCTGTATACCTCAAACGGATTCTCGGATTGCACTTCTAAAAGTCCGAGTAGACATTACGGTTTGAGCAAGACGTCTTCACGAGACGACGACCCACCCAGAAAACTCGGGCCCACACAGGTTGCCTCTGGTACACTGCGGCTCATTGCAGTACACTCTTGACTACTTCATCTATAAATAGAGGGCTTGGGCTGTCCATTTTGCAAGAGAAAACGGCGACGAAGCCCTGCCCAATTTGCTCTGCACTCACCCCATGCAGTGTACTTTCTCATTTTAAACATTTATGAGCTCATATATAGCCTCTTTTGTACCTACAAAAGCCAGTGTTTACCCACTTTAAAGATATAGAAGTCTTCTTTGGCAGTCAACTATAAGCCTTCTCACACACTTTAGAGTCTTTCTCTTCATCTCTACACACACCCTTTTTCATGTTGAGAGTCGTGTTGCTTGCTTTTGCCCGAACTTCGGTCCGTGGTTTCATTTCAGTATATATATATATATATTATACATTTATATATATATATTGACTAACATTATCGAGTTATGCCTCGATTGAGCCTAGACTTCGGTCTGGAGCATTTATTTGCTTTTTGAACTGTGTGTCGAACTTGTTCGATGAGCCTAGACTTCGGTCTGGAGCGTTTATTGCTTTAATATATATTTATACTTATATATATTAACTGTGTGTCAGACTTTGTTCGATAGACTTCGGTCTGGTGCGTTTATTCGCTTTTATTTATATATATATATATATATATATATATATTTATATATATGAACTGTGGTCGGACTCTATTCGATGAGCCTGGATTTTATATCCGGTGCGTTTATTCGCTTTATATATATATATATATATATATATACTTATATATATGAACTGTTGTCGAACTCTGTTCGATGAGCCTGGATTTTACATCCGATGCGTTTATTGCTTTTATATATATATATATACATTTTTTGTCACACCTGGAGTTCACTTCGTGGTGGTTGATCGCTTCTGACTTTCATTACGTTTCGTCACTTTGGAGTTTACTTCGTGGCGGTTGATCGCTTTTATACGACTTTCTTTATATTTTGTCCTTTGGAGTTCCCTCCGTGGCGGTTGATAGCTTCTGACTTTATTTACGTTTTGTCCACACAGAGTTTCCTCCGTGGCGGTTGATAGCTTTTTAATGACTTTATTTACATTTCGATCCCCCATGGAGGTGCTTCGTGGTTGGTGATCATGTTTGTATATATATATTTACTGAATATATATATATACCGCTACTACTTTCATACAAATTGTGGTATCTTGTGCGCCTATGAATCATGTGATTAATGATTCAGCCCATTGGATCTAGATTCAGTTCCCGTGATGGACATTTTCAGCTGTAAGCAGCTTGTAAATTATTCTGCGGTGTCTGAATTTCCTCAGATGGTTTCCATACCCACGAGGAAGTTGGCATTTTTTGTACATTATTTTAAATACGGATGCCTCGCATACGTAAAATAAAATCAATCAATAGAACACTTAATAAAATGGGAGTGTAAAAGGTCTCAATTACTATTGAGCATCAGGGTTTGAGAAACCTCTTTTATAAAACATCACTGCCATATCTTGCTTAAAACTGAATTTTTACATAAATTCAAACCCTGTGTATATAGGTGCGAACGAGGCCTCACACTACATCCAAATAACAGAACATTGACCCACACAGACACAAATTCAGATAATAGTTTCTTGAAAAGAGGCGGTCACCGTGGTAACACGGATGTCGGGGGGTGCCTAACACCTTCCCTCCGCATAACCAAGTCCCCGGACCCTAATGAATCTCGGTTTCACAGACCCGTTTAGCAGTATCACATCACTGGGTCAATGTGCAAACCTTTTCTCAGTTGTGTTGGTACAACCATTTAAAAAACCAACTGGCGAATCTTAACAGTTCATCGTCGACATTATACATGTCGGCCCTTTTTCACTTGTTTTTTCAAACAAATCTCACCTAAAATGAGAACACCAAAGAACAAGTAACGGAAAGGGACATCTAAAAATCTCGCCATCGACAGATGACGACTCTGCTGGGGACTCCAGTAAGAGGACTTAAGCCGCTATTACAATCTTTTCAAAATTGTTATCTTCTTGTGTGTGGATGTTGCATTTACATTGATGATGAATGTGTACGAATGCATTTCCTTATTGCATTTAGTGCTTCGCACCATAACTGCTTATGATATTAGTGCTTCGCACCATATCTGCTTGTGATATTAGTGCTTCACACATGTCATCATTATCATTCGGTGAGACGCGATGTATTTGAATGTATGTTGTGTGGTCCCTCCACCAGGAGGCTATCCCGTCGGTGTTTGATTACTGAACTCGTGAGAAGACTAATTCTCCGAGGCTCAGGAAAGGCACCACCCAAATTCGCTCCAGTTGAAAGACCAGATTAACTTCCTGTCAAGTAGATTGCGATGATTTGGGAACCTTCATGCCAAAAAGCCGCGAGAGTAACCTAAGATAGGTCAGCCTCTGATAAACCCAGAACGGAGGAAAGTCTCTTCATGCTATCTCATTTCAAATTACTTGTAAACACAATTACTAGTAATTACATTTCATATATATCTCCATGTAATGAGAAATATGAAGAAATGTGTACACATACATATTTTAATTAACATGCTACAAATAGCTGACATCCGTTTTGCAGGATAAAATTCCTAAAATGGAGACATCACATAGCATGTTATTATACACATTCTCTAAAGACTAAACTATGCAAGTCTTTTGCAGGGAACCAATCAGACCTACTACCCGATCAAAGTCCAAAAAGGCAACAGGCCTACAGTCAATCATGTCGTCATCCGACCAGACTGAACTTAATCCAGTTTCTCGCAAAGAATTCAATGGATTAAGCAAACAAATTATAGATTTGGCTGTTCTACTCAAAGAACTACACCAGTCTACTCAGGGTCAAAAAATACCCGCATACATTTGAATCCTCCACACTGAGGGGAACCCAGTCATTACAATACTCGAGCTGCGCGATTGGATACGACCAACAAAACTCATGATCTTGCCCATCCCATTGGAGATCCAGAACCTTTGGTGACATCAAAAGAAAGTCCTCAAATAGAAGAGACCCTTTGTGCTATCAAAGGAATTGGAACACATGGGAGTGTTTCATATTCTGATCTTTGCATTTTCCCTGGTGTTCATTATCCAGAAAAGTTTAAAACTCCTGACTTTGAAAAATATGACGGGTTAGGAGATCTTTATACACATTTAAAGGTGTTTATTGGAGAACTTGGATCTTATGCAGAGGACGAAAAGCTCAGAATGCAATTGTTCCAGAAAAGTCTAACTGGAGAAGCCCCCGTTCGTGGTACATAAGATTAGACAATTCGAAGATCCATAGCTGGGAAGAGCTAGCACATGCTTTCCTCACTCAATACAGCTTTCAAACTCAGATGGCTCTTGATCGGTATCAAATTACCAAGATCAAGAAACAGTCTAACGAGTCTTTCAAAGAGTATGCTCAAAGGTGGAGATGCCTGGCTGCCCAAGTTAGTCCTTCAATGACAGAATCAGAGATGGTTATGACTTTCATAGACATACAAGAAGCTCTGTTCTATAAGAGAGTTTTAGCCGGCATCGGCAAACCATTTTCTGAAATGGTCAAACATGGGGAGATGGCTGAGATGGGATTGAAGTCCGGAAAGATTCAAGACCTAGAAACCCTTAAAGCTGTTGCTGATCACATCCAATCCAGAAATTATGGAAACAACCCCTGGAGGGTCCATAAAAAGAAAGAGGAAGATGTTTCCCTGATACTACAGGGTCAAAAAGGCAATCAAAACATGCCTATTCAAAGGAGAAACTACACTCCCTTTCAAGCATAGTCTACGAACCCTCCAATACCAAAAGGTGGAGAAGTCAAACGCCCTCGAGTGTTTACACCCTTAGGGGATACCCTCGAGAACATTCTCACTCTTCTGACAACACAGAAGAAAATTACACATCTTCTTCCATCGGCCAGCCCTAATGGACGGGGTTTCAATGCTGCTCGGAAATGTGCTTATCATGTCGGGGCACCTGGACATGATACTCAGGATTGTTGGGCCTTGAAACACAAGATCTAGGACCTGATAGACAATGGGGAGATCGTGGTCACCAAACCAGATCAGCCTCACGTTCAAGACAACCCTCTTCCTTAACACAAAGAAGAAGTGGTCAACATGATCAATTGGAGCAGTGGACAGAGTTCCAATTTCAACTGTGAATCCTCCCAGACCCTCAAAGACGGTGATGATAGATGGGATTATGCCAAGTTCCAGTTCACAATGGAACGAAAGATGAAAGCTCTATGCAAGTAAATTGAGCAATTGGCAGAACTGGTGACTTATCAGCATCAAGTTACACGTCAATTAATCAGCCAGGAGCATGCCAGTCTCCTACCTCTTGTCATGAATATTCCCTCGTCACTTTCAAAAAATGAAATGCTGGAAGACAAAGTGACAAGGAGAGCAAATGCCAAGGCCCGTCGGGATTTTGCCAACAAAAGGGAATTCACCTATATTGGGCCAACCTATGGAGGAAATCCTTCATATGTTAATCAATGAAGGAAGGATCAGTTCTCTTCTACCTCCAATCAACCCCCGTTCAGGGTGGTACAACTCTGATGGAGTATGTCAATATCACTCCCAGTCTCGCGGTCACAACACAGAAGAATGTTGGGCACTCCGCCACCTTATCCAAAATCTAATCGATAGTGGTTTCCTGCGCCTAGCGGACGACGATACTGTGTTACGTGCAAGTGAGAATTCAGGTCCTACTAAGTGGAAGAGTGTGGTAGCAGTCATATCCATTGAAGCTGATGGGGTTAACAAATCACTCACAATGCCAACAATTCAACTCAAGGGAAGCAACAATCCTTTGAGAGTGGCCGCTCCCGAGCCAATCAACTTGTCGTGCATACCACAATATCCTATTGTCAGCTTGCGCAAAGTTCCATGGAATTTTGGAGAAGGTGGAGGATCCACCTCACATACAACTGCTACAGTATCGAAGGAAAATCCACTGTATCTTCCCCAACGGGTGATGAAGTCTACCATCAAATCAAAGGGGAAAATACCCATGGAGAAGATTGAAAAATTCCTCCACACTATGGGTCATAACGAAGCCACGGTGGTTTTAAGCTTAAAAGAAGCTCCACAACAAATATCCATTTTGGACTTGGTCCTAACTTCCGAGGATCACCGGAAGATCTTGTTGAAGGTTTTAGAAGAAGCCTATCTACAAACATCGGTTGATACGAAAAAATTTCAACATCTGGTTGATCACATTTTCAACAACAATGTGATATCCTTTACTGATGATGACATACCGCCGAGAGGGGACCAAATATCATTCGCAAAGCCGTTGCACATTGCGGTCTTGTCCTCCGGATACATGCTAGCTGGAGTCTTGATAGATGGAGGTTCATCTCTTAATATATGTCCATATGCTACCTTGGTGAAGATGAATATCAATCTCAACTGAATTCAGAGTAGCCATACTATCATCAAAGCTTTTGATGGAGCCCGTCGGAATTCGGTCGGAGTAATGGAACTGCCAATCGAAATTGGTCCTCATACATTCTGCGTATCTTTCCATGTACTCAAGATAGATTCGGGATACAACCTGTTCTTGGGACGACCATGGATTCATATGGCTGGGCCAGTCCCCTCCACTCTTCACCAACAGTTGAAATACATTATCAACAATAGCCTGGTCACGGTCAGCGCTGAACCAGAGTATCCTCAACACGGGGACATGCCATTCATCAATACCAATGCAGATGTTGAACCGATCAGCTTTCATGCTTTAGAAGTAAGAAATACCCAATACTATGCTATTGGAATGCCATTGCCCGAACCCAAGATTTCTGCCAAGGTAATGTCGGCTACTCAAGAAATGATGTCATTGGGTCATAAACCGGGACAAGGGCTGGGTAAAGATTGCCAGGGTATCAAATACCCCATTCGATCAACCAAGCATTCTGGAATAGCTGGGCTAGGCTATTCTGCCAGTTCTAGTCACAGGAATCCTCATAAGCATCAGCAGATTCCTTCAGCTTCAACTATGCAGCGTTTATCTTCGCCTTTAAACTCTGAGTCAGCACAACCTCCTGTAAAGGTGCCAGCAATTGTAATGGCTATGTTATTTCCCAAATCGGTACCGGTAAAGGAGAAAGAAGTCTTTGTTCCAAAGTGGAAATGGAGGAACGAAGAATCAAGCAAGATGTCATCCGAATGATGTCAGGCATACGCATCATCATTCATGATGAACATACCAACAGATACACCCCAGACGATGATTGCCCAGACATAATGGCCATCATTCGGGACATGGAGGATGATGACAATCCCTCCATTACTGCGGTCCACCTGGACTTTACCCTTACCAATTGGAACAACATTCCTTGCAGTGGTCGACAAGGGTAAAACGGGCAGAAACTCTTTCTGCCCTGTAGATATAATAACTACTTACTTTATTGTACAGTATTAGTAGTTTATTTTGTCAGTATATGCTAACACTGTGTATGATCAATACAATTCATATATATTAAGTGAAAGCATATTTTGTTTCAGGACTCTGGATTTAGATGTGCTTGTACTTGCTGATACGGTGCCTCTTCTCCACAAGGATTGTACCTTTGATGTAGAGATGAATTCAGCCTTGATGGATATACAGGATGACATTGAGGTGCCTCCAGAAATTCAAGAATAGGTCAAAGACAAACCCAAACCCAACCTTGATAAAACCACTTCTTTCAATCTCGGAGCCTTAGAAAGCCCTAAGTTAATCCAGATTGGTTCAGACCTTACCCCAGACCAACGGAATGACATGGTTACGCTATTAACCTAATTCCAGGATGTGTTTGCATGGTCTCATGAAGACATGGTGGGTTTGTCCACTGACATTGTCCTTCATCACCTTCCCATTAAAGAGGGATTTAAGTCAGTCAAGCAAAAGCTAAGGCGATTGAAACCTGAGTGGAGTTTAAAGGTGAAAGAAGAAATTATGAAACAATTTCAAGCTGGCATCATCATGGTGTCCACATATCCTGAGTAGATATCCAACATTGTGCCCGTGCCTAAACCTGGAGGGAAGGTGCGAGTTTGCGTGGATTACTGGGACTTGAACAAAGCTTGCTTAAAAGATAGCTTTCCCGTGCCATTTATCCACATTCTTATTGACAATACTACGCAATACAACATGTACTCCTTTGTTGATTGCTTTGCAGGGTATCATCATATCATGGTTGTTGAGGAAGATCGTGAGAAAACTGCTTTCATCACGCCTTGGGGAACCTTTTGCTATAGACGGTTGTCATTTGGCCTCATCAATGCCAGAGCCACCTATCAACGAGCTATGATGGCTCTTTTCCACGACTTAATGCACAAAGAGATAGAGATCTACGTGGATGACATCACTATCAAGTCCCGAAAGGAGGATGACCATCTAGACCATCCCAGAAAGTTGTTCAACAGGTTGCGTAAGTACAACTTGAAGTTGAATCCAGCTAAATGCGCCTTTGGTGTTAAATCAAGCAAATTGCTAGGATTTTTAGTCAGCCACAAAGGGATTGAGCTGGGTTCTGCCAAAATCAAAGCCATCACAGAAATGCCCATTCCTCAGATAGAAAAGGAAATACGGGGATTTTTGGGAAGAATTAACTTCATTACCAGGTTTATCTCTCAACTCACAGCAACCTGTGAGCCAATCTTCAAGCTATTAAGGAAGAACTCCTCCATGAAATGGAATGATGAGTGTCAAAATGCCTTCCTCACAATCAAGAAACAGCTAGTCAAAGCTCCCGTTTTGGAACCACCCAGGGATGATGTTCGCATGTTCATGTACCTGTCAATAAGTGACAACGCCATGGGCTACATGCTAGGACAGAAAGACGATAGAGGCCAAGAACGAGCTATCTATTACCTCAGTAAAAGGTTCAGCAGTAGTGAACACAAGTACACTCTGATCAAAAAGACGTGTTGTGCTTTAGCATGGGCTTCCATGAGGTTACAACATTACCTCCATGGTCACACAACCCATCTCATATCGCGCGTGGATCTTCTCAAATACGTGTTCAATAAACCAATGTTAAATTGCCGGCTGTCCAGATGGCAGTTGATCCTACAACAATTTAACATCGTATGTGTGACTCAAAAGTCCATCAAAGGTCAAGGAATCGTGGATCAACTGGTCGCCGTACCTTTAGGGGATTTCAAACCCTTGGAAACATATTTCCCTGATGAAGGAATAATGACAGTTCAGCAACACCATCAGTAAGATACGCGCCAATCATGGAAGATGTATTTTGATGGAGTTGTTAATATGGAAGGTTCTGAAGCTGGAGCAGTTCTAGTATCTGGTACGGGGGAGCAGTATCCCGTCGCCGTCAAATTGCAATTTGTTAGCACCAACAATACGGTTGAGTATGAAGGCTGTCCCATGGGGCTAAAGATTGCTCGTTCAATAGGTGTCAGGCGGTTAACTGTCTTTGGAGATTCAGAGTTGGTAATCAGACAATCCACCAGAATCTATCAAACCAAGGAACTACATTTGCTGCCCTACCATCGGCAAGTTTTACAGATGGTTTTGGAGTTCGAAGAAATCTCCTTTCTATATATTCCTCGTAATAAGAATGACTTTGCAGACGCGTTAGCAACTTTGGCCTCCTTGATTCGCATGTCAGATAAAGAACATTTGCCAAGCGTCACAATTTCCCTGCACAAGGCCCCAGCCTATGGGAATTACATTGGAGAAGTATCAAATGAGCTACCTCCCATCCAACATCCTTGGTATCAGCATATCAAGGAATATCTCTGAGATGGATCTACACCCGCTGAAGCGAGCTCGACTGAGAAAAGGTGGATCCATCGACTTGCTATGAAATTCTATCTGAGTGGAGATGCACTCTACAAAAGAGATGCAGGACTAGGTCTCCTCCAATGTTTAGACAAAGATCAAGCCCAAAGGCTTATGGATGAAATCCATGGCGGAGTATGTGGCCCCCACATGAGTGGCCACCTCCTTGTCAAGAAAGTCCTCAAGACAGGACATTATTGGCTATCTCTCAAAGTTGATTGCAATGACCACATCAAGAGATGCTATCAGTGCCAGATTTATGGGAATGCTATACACGCCCCTCTATGGGAACTCCACAACATGAGTTCACCTTGGCCCTTCTCAATGTGAGGAATGGACGTTATCGGGCCCATTGAGCCTAAAGCCAGTAATGGTCATCGATTTATCCTCACCATGATCGACTACTTTACCAAGTGGGTAGAAGCAGCCTCCTTCCCCAGGGTTACTAAAGAAGTCATCATTGCTTTCATCAGAAACAATGTCGTTTGTCGATATGGACAACCAGAGGTGATTGTGTCAGACAATGCTAAGAACCTCAACAACAAAATGATGGAGGAATTATGCAGTAAATTCCACATCAAACATCTTAACTCTGTCATCTATCGTCCGAAGATGAATGGTGATGTTGAAGCGGCTAAAGAAAATATCAAGAAGATTATGCAAAAGATGTCCGCCAACCACAAAGATTGGCCTGACCTATTGCCTCTGACACTGTTAGCCTACAGAACCTCAATGCACACTTCCACTGGGGCAACCCTCACGCATTAACCTATGGGATGGAAGCAAGACTCCCATAGAAGTTGAAATGGAATCCCTCTGAGTGTTGATAGACGCTCAGCTGGATGAAGACCAATGGGTACGAGACAGGTATCACTAATTGTCTCTAATAGACGAAAGGCGAACCGCGGCTATCTTCCATGGTCAGTTATAGCAACAAAGGATCGCCATATCCTACAATAAAAAAGTCCGGCTACGACAGTTTAAACAACATGACTTGGTTTTGAAGAAGATCCTTGACAACCAAGATCAATCTAAGGGAAAATTCGCTCCTAACTGGGAAGGCCCGTTTGTTGTCAAGGAAATATTGACAGGAGGCGCTCTCAGATTACAAGAAATGGACAGCGATGAATTTCCACAACTCATCAACTCAGACACCGTGAAACGGAACTATGTCTGAAGTTGCCATCAAGCAAACATCCTGGTGTTGGACCATCAGATCACCAACCATTTCGGTTCTTTAACCCTTTACTACATACAACTCTTCTACACTTTGCCCCTCAAGGAAACATACTTTTCAAGATAGCAGCCTGGCTCTCCTTTGCGTTCCTACGACTTAGGTCATCCCACCACGGATTGGACCTCTCGTGTTTGCAGTTTGGCTACCCATACCTGGGATCAAACGTCTCGTACCTACAGTTTATCCTCAACCTAGGATTAAACTTTCTCCTCCTCGCACTCTGACCTGCACATGGGATCACGCTTTTTTATCTCGCCCTGAGGGGTGAACTACGTCGACCTGATCTCCTCTTCAATAGGAGTACGTAGGCAACCATTTCATTTGGCCCGGTTATGAGACCCCGGATTTTATGAATAAATATTTAATTTTCTCAAAATAATTTTTTAAATATTATGGTGTGGATTTGATATAATGTTATAGTTGTGGGTAGTATTTATATATTTTGCAAAGTATGCAAGTTGTCATATTATATTCGATTGGTCGGGAAATATTTGTTTTATCAGGGAATATTCATGCAACGACACAATCATTGGTGGACCTCACAACGGAATTATTGTCGGAATGAGAAAACGACAAAAATATTTTATTAAAAATAACGGCGGAAGTTTTAACATTAACTGTTAAAACACCCGGTGTTAAAAGTACAGTAATACGCGTTGTTGCATAGTAGCACACGGTATTGATTATTGATGCTTACATGATAAGTCACTCAGTTTTGTTTTATTGGTATTATTAATGTAATAAAACAGAATACTTTTATAAAGTTATTCTATAAATATAATATATTATATTCTATTATGCATAGTATTTGCATAGTATTTTGCATAGTAAAATCTTTTTATATAAAATAGAATACTTTTATAAAGTTATTCTATAAATAGAATATATTATATTTTATTATGCATAGTGTTGCATAGTGCTGCATAGTGTTTTGCATAGTAAAATCTTTTTATATAAAATGAGAATACTTTTATAAAGTTATTCTATAAATAGAATATATTATATTTTATTATGCATAGTGTTGCATAGTGCTCGTGATAATTTCTGCATAGTGTTTTCATAGTAAGTTTTTTTTTATATAAGCAGAATACTTTTATAAAGTTATCATTTTATTAGACAATAATTAGAATATATTATATTTTATTATACGGTGTTTTTTTGCATAGTGCTCAGTATAGTGTTTGCATAGTGAAATCTTTTATAAATTTATTCGTTTTAATAGATTATAAATAGAATATATTATATTTTATTTAAAAGATTTTACTTTAAATTTGGACCGTCAGATTAACGTAAATCAATCTGGACCGTTTATGAGTTACTTACTATGTAGTCCATTTTTCTATAAATAGAAGCTCATTCATTCATTATTTCTTACGAATTCATTGAAACTCTAGAGAGAGAAACTATAGAGAGAAAGAAGAAAAGTGTTCTGCTACTTCACTACTTTTATATCCAGTACTCTTCTTTCTAAGGTAGGGAATATTATTTGTTGTACTCGTAAGGGGTATTTTTTTTTTCTTTCTTATTCATGAAGAGAACTTCTGTTATTCCATTCTTTATTATTCTGTTGGAATAACCTATATACGCGGGCTACCCTATACTTGGTGAAATTCTTCTGTTATTCCATTCTTTATTATTATGTTGGAATAACATGTCTATGCAAAGTACTGCATACATGGTGAAATTCTTCTAATATTCTATTCTTTATTATTACATTTGGAATATTTTGTTCATGCATTTTACCGAACTCGGGTTCCGTTATTTATTATTCTCATTGGAATATCACGCTTGGGCGCTTTACGTCGGACTTGGTTCCATTATTTATTATTACATTGGAACATCCACAGCCGGTCTGCGTAATTTTGCACGACCTGGTTCCGTTATTTAGTATTACATTGGAATAACTTTGTCTCATGGCACCGCATGCATGGTGATTTCTTTTGTTATTCCATTCTTTATTATACTCAGTTGGTTAAAGTTTTGACTTCTATACTCCATGAAATTAGTGGAATATCCTTGATATTTGCGCTTCATTCAGTATCTTTTCATGAAAATATTCTTCTGAGCATTCTTGAATTTTACTCTACAAACCAGTATCATGTTGACACTTTGGACATTATTAGTTCCTGGATAAATTAATTCTTGAACTTGTTTTATTGAATTCTTATATCATTGTCATCATCTTCGTGTTTATATTATGTTGAAAGTCATTTGTGGCCTGTAGTGCATAGATGGACTTGGTATGATTATGACCAGGGATTATTCGGTATAATCATGACCGTAATGTTATAAATGATGTGGAAAAATTCCTCATTGGCCCGTAGTGCATTGATGGATAGTTTTTGGTATGATTATGGCTATGGATTCTCTTCGGACAAGGGTGCAAAAATGAATTATTTTATGGCATGATCAGGACCGTTGATGAAAACATGATTATCTTTGGCCCGTAGTGCATGGATAATTCGTGGTCATGATACTAAAGAATATCCTTGGCCTGTAGTGCAGGGATGATTCGATGATGTGGATAATTTATAAGCTGAGTCCCAGTTATAAAAGTGATGAAAAACCTTTTAAATCATAAACGATAGTAGATTTTATTCTCTACTTGACTCTTTTAATGGATTGCTTGTTCCGCTGCAGTTAAACTTGATGGTTGTTATATTGTATCAGTTTAACACTGTTGAAGGCTAACAATAATTTATTCTGCATTATCTTAGTTATAATATTTCTTACTGGGCTATTTGAGTTCACCCTTTCTTTCACTGTTCTCTTCAGGAAATGAGAACGTAGCGGGGACTAGTCGGGGAACAGAGTGATGGTCCTAGATGGTGCATTAGTAGTCCTCACTATTCTGTAAAATAGTGTTATAATAATTGTAATGAGGACTCCTTTTGAGTTTGTATACTCTCTAGTAGACAATATTTGTATTCAAACTCACAGTTTATGTTTTGTCGTATTGTACACGACAGTTGTATTATTAAGTTGTATTTGAATTCTATACCATGTATCTGGCGACTCAAGATAGGTGATGTATACCTTATTTTGGGGGTGTCACAGTTGGTATCAAAGCTTAGGGATATGATCCCTGGCTAGGATGTGAGAATAGAACTAGGAGGGGAGAGACGGGGAATTCCTTCGCTAGTATGACCTACCTAAGTTTATTTGATATTTAATTGGTCGGTCATAGTATATGGATAATATGTTACATGTCAATTAACCCTTGTTTTGTGGCAGTATTTGAAAATGGCATCCGAAAATGTTGGGATCAACAATGAAGCACATGAGACCGTTAAGACACCTTTAATCACTAACTAGGTTAATGTGATGTCAGACGAAGAAGAAATTAGAGATATCTACGTGGTGCGTGAAGAACTAATTGTTGCACCCGAGCTAGTTGCAGAGGTAGCAGCTGAGAGTGAGGAAGAAGAGGAACCTGTGGAGAATTTATTAGAAGAATTTTATGATCAAAATTTAGCATTTCAAAATCGTATTCATAAGTTAGAAGAGCAGGCTGAAGAACGGCAGGAGGTCATAGAGCAAAGAGATGCAACCATTCAAAATTGTGTTACCCGATGTGCGATGCTTGATGCTTGCGAAGCACTCTGGCGCGTAGTATAAGATATTAGAGATGGAATCGAGAATGCTATGATCAAAGTTCTGATGAAAGCAGAAACAACTGAACGAAGGAGAATAGATGACGCATGGGTAAAAGTCGCACGATGTGTAAATATTGTAGAAAAAGACGTCCAATCCAATAAAGCCAAAATAGATGAAATGGATTTTTCTTTTTAGACAACAATTGGGAGAATCCAACATCGAATTCGGAATTACCCTGTGCATAGCGGTCAACCCCAATTCGATATGGATCGGAGAATAATGATTCAAATCATGGATCAGGAATGGGACGAAGCACTTAAGGGTGGAATGTACCCTATAGCAAAGTCAAATCCAGTAGTTTAAGTGAGAGCATTTATCGAGGAACCCGAACGAAGATATTACGGGTAAATTAATGATAAACTCTTGCGAAGTTTATACCTTATTAGATACCAGTTCTACCCACTCTTTTATTTCACCTAGTCGTGTTCAATGTTTGAATTTAACTCTGGAAAAGTTAGATTTTGATTTATCTGTTGAAACTCAGTTGGGAGAAACCTTCGTTACGTCCACTATTTATAAATCTTGTTTAATTCAAATTGTCACTTTCATGTTATCTGTCAATCTTATCTCTTTGAAAATACTTGCCTTTGATGCGATTTTAGGAATCGATTGGTTAACTACTCATCATGCTTTTCGTAAGGTTGTTAGTTTTCATATTCCTAACCAACCTGTTATGCGAATTCATGCAACCAAACCACTAAAGTCAATCATTGTCATATCAAGCCATAAGTAAAGAGCCCCGGTCCTTTCGTTGTTGACTTCCTTTAGTGGAATGCACCGAAGCCAGACTTTCTGTAGGCGACGTCGTGAATGACGATGGCAAGTTGATAGGTATCAATGTGACATAATATCCAAGTCTTTGATGAGGGTCACAGCTTTGAATGATATTTCTATTGTTAATAAATTTCCTGACGTATTCTTGAAGTCTTCTTAGCCTACCCCTAGAGCGTGAAATCGAATTTTGTATTGACCCCAGAACAAAACCCATTTTTAAAACCCTCAAATATTTCTTCAACTAAAACGAACGTATAACGTTCCAAAGACATTGACTCGAGCTGTTGAAGATTACGATCGTACCATTTAATATCATCGTGGGAAAAATGAACGTGGTAGCTGACGCGTTGAGTAGAAGATCGTATGCGTTTATGAGTGTGATGTTGTTAACACAAAGACCCATTTCGTATAACTTAAAAATGATGGAGATAGAGTTAAAGACTCTAGGGACCCACGTGAAGATAACGAATAGACGATTAGAATAGACTTTAATCGATAAAGTTAAAAGTCGCTTCAAGCTACATACCGTGGTGATGAATGTGAAGAAGAAGGTTCAAGAGGGAGTTATTCTAGAAGCAAGAATCGATGAAGAGAGGAAATCTCAACCCTCGATTTTATTGACCCATTTTAAATCCTCGATGAAGTAGGAACTGTGGCTTATAGACTCGTTTTACCGCCAAGTATGTCGCGTGTTCATAATGTTTTTAACGTATCGATGTTAAGTAAATATGTGAATGACCCGAACCACATTATTAATTTAGAACCGGACGAGATAACAGAAGATTTAACGTATGAGGAGATACGTGTTAACATCTTGGATAAGAAGGATCATATTCGACGCTCAAAGGTTATACCTCAAAAGTTATAATTTTAAGTGAAGTCAAGGTATCCTCACCTCTTCGGCATACCAGGTACGTACGTAAATTTCAAGGGCAAAATTCCATAAGGAGGGGAGATTGTGAGACCCCAGATTTTATAAATAAATATTTAATTTTCTCGAAATAATTTTTTGAATATTATGGTGTGAATTTGATATAATGTTATAGTTGTGGGTAGTATTTATATATTTTGCAAAGTATGCAAGTTGTCATATTATATTCGATTGGTCGGGGAATATTTGTTTTATCAGGGAATATTCGTGCAACGACACAATCATTGGTGGACCCCGCAACGGAATTATTTTCGGAATAAGAAAACGACAAAAATATTTTATTAAAAATAACGGCAGAAGTTTAACCGTTAACTGTTGAAACACCCGGTGTTAAAAGTACAGTAATACGCATGGTTGCATAGTAGCACACGGTATTGATTATTGATGCTTACGTGATAAGTCACTCAGTTTTGTTTTATTGGTATTATTAATGTAATAAAATAGAATACTTTTATAAAGTTATTCTATAAATAGAATATATTATATTTTATTATGCATAGTGTCTGCATAGTGCCTGCATAGTGCCTACATAGTATTTTGCATAGTAAAATCTTTTTATATAAAACAGAATACTTTTATAAAGTTATTCTATAAATAGAATATATTATATTTTATTATGCATAGTCTTTGCGTAGTCTTGGCGATAGTATTTTGCATAGTAAAATCTTTTTATATAAAATGAATACTTTTTTAAAGTTATTCTATAGATAGAATATATTATATTTTATTATGCATAGTGTTGCATAGTGCTTGCATAGTGTCTGTATAGTGTTTTGCATAGTAAAATCGTTTTATATAAAACAGAATACTTTTATAAAGTTATCATTTTATTAGATAATAATTAGAATATATTATATTTTATTATATGCATAGTTTTTTTGTAAAGTGCTCGCATAGTGTTTGCATAGTGAAATCTTTTATAAAGTTATTCATTTTATTAGATTATAAATAGAATATATTATATTTTATTTAAAAGATTTTGCTTTAAATATAGACCATCGATTAAAGTAAATCAATCTCGGATAGTTTATGAGTTAGTTACTATCAAAGTCCATTTTTCTATAAATAGAAGCTCATTCATTCATTATTTATTTACGAATTCACTAAATCAATCTGCTACTTCACTACTTTTATATACGATTACTCTTCTTTTTCTAAGGTAGGGAATATTATTTGTTGTACTCATAAGGGTATATTTTCTTTCTTATTCATGAAGAGAACTTCGTTATTCCATTCTTTATTATTCATTGGAATAACTTGTATATATGCTACTACTACCTATACTTGGTGAAATTCTTACATTATTCCATTCTTTATTATTATGTTGGAATAACTCGTCTTCATGCAAATCTTCGCATACATGGTGAAATTCTTCTAATATTCCATTTTTATTATTACATTGGAATATCACATCATGCATGCATTTTGTGGGACTGGTTTCATTATTTATTATTACATTGGAATATCCCATCGATGCGTTTTACGTCGGACCTGGTTCCGTTATTTATTATTCTGTTGGAACATCATGTCGGCATGCAATTTACTTTGACATGGTTACTCGTTATTTAGTATTACATTGGAATAACCTATTTATCATAAGGCACCGCATGCATAGTGATTTCTTTTGTTATTCCATTCTTTATTATACTCGGTTGGTTAAAGTTTTGACTTCTATACTCCATGAAATTAGTGGAATATCCTTGATATTTGCGCTTCATCCAAAGATATCTTTTCATGGAAATATTCTTCTGACCATTCTTGAATTTTACTCTACAAAGCGCAAGATCATGTTGACAATTTGGACATTATTAGTTCCTGGATAAATTAATTCTTGAACTTGTTTTATTGAATTCTTATATCATTGTCATCATTCTCATGTTTATATTATGTTAAAAGTCATCTGTGGCCTGTAGTGCATAGATGGACTTGGTATGATCATGACCAGGGATTATTCGGTATAATCATGACCGTAATGTTACAAATGATGTGGAAAAAGTCCTCATTGGCCCGTAGTAGTGCATTGATGGACGCTTTTGGTATGATTATGGCTATGGATTCTCTTGACCAAGGGTGCAAAGATGAATTTTTTATGGCATGATCGGGGATAGTTGATGAAAACATGATTATCTTTGGCCCGCGTAGTGCATGGATAATTCGTGGTCGTGATCTTAAAGAATATCCTTGGCACGTAGTGCAAGCGAGGATGATTCGATGATGTGGATTATTTATAAGTCGAGTCCAATGATAAAAGTGATGAAAAACTTTTAAATCATAAAAGATAGTAGATTTTATTCTCTACTTGACTCTTTTAATGGATTGCTTGTTCATTGCAGATTAAACTTGATGGTTGTTATATTGTATCGGTTTAACATCTTTGTTGAAGGCTAACGATAATTTATTACGCATTATCTTAGTCATAATATTTCTCATTGGGCTAGTTGAGCTCACCCTTTCATTCTTTGTTCTCTTGAGAAATGAGAACGTGGCGGGGACTAATGGGGAACAGTGATGGTCCTAGATGGTGCATTAGTAGTCCTCACTATTCAGTAAAATAGTGTTATAATAATTGTAATGAGGACTCCTTTTGAGTTTGTATACTCTCTAGTAGACAATATTTGTATTCAAACTCACGAGTTTATGTTTTGTCGTATTGTATCTGACGGTTGTATTATTAAGTTGTATTTGAATTCTGTACCATGTATCTGGCGACTCAAGATGGGTGATGTATACCTTATTTTGGGGGCGTCACACCGGTCGCAATAAAACAAAAACAACAAAAACATTTCTACCCTTACAAAAACAAAAACAACCAAAAATATTCCTACACCATTTCTACAATATACAGCGTTGAACCTCTTACACCAGGTTCGAACTACGCAGACCTGATCTCCTCTTCAATAGGAGTACGTAGGCAACCATTCATGGTTCGGTCTCACCCCCTACCAAAACACAAACCATTGTCAATTGGTACTGGGATCAAACATCAATCCACTACATTTTATTCCGCTTCAGACCAAAGGGATGGAATTACCTGAACTCCTCCCAAATAGGAGATTCGGCGACCATCTAAGATGCGGTCATACCTTGAAGAGCAACACCAATCCATAAGAGGTGGTGTAACGCCCGAGAAAATCGAATTTTTGAGAATTAAATTTTTATTTTTATTAAAAGAATTTAATTGATTATTTATGGAGCAAGCTAATCGAACGTCGTTCTCTGACCTAGGAATGTCAGAACATCGTAGGATTTTGGCTACGTGATAGAATTAAAGTGTTTGAATTTCCAAGACGAAAATAAAAGCTTTCCGAGAAATTTTCTAAAAAACACTATTCACGCATTTTTGCTCGGGAATTATTTTTGAACTTCCGAGAAATACGTAACGATAGAATATGGATGTGAGATGGAATATCCAATAATATTTCAGTTATGGAAAACGTAATATTTCGCCTGTGGACTTAAAACCTAACGTTTAGGAAATGTGACTTTCGAGAAGGAATTTAAATGTATGTAATGAATTAAGCGATGATCGTATTATACGTAGGTATTGTACGAGGTAAGGAATACGAATATTATATGAGTTATTATACGAGTACGTATGAATAATGGTATGTCGTATATGTTGACTAAGTATACGAATTAGAGTACGAGAATTATACGTATAATATATGTTATAAGGCTTTAAGCCAAAAGAAATGAATTGGTAGGATTGTGTAGGAAGTATTAAAGTCCAATATGATTTATTGGTTAAGTCCAATAGAATTAATAAGCAAGCCTAAGGATTTGTAATGTAAAGCCCAAAGTAAATTAATGTAAGCCCAAAATGATTAAGTTAAGTTAATTAAGCTAAAGCCCAAAGTAAGAACCAATGGGTTATGAGATGGTTTAAACCCATGGAGCAAACCATGGATGATCCAAGGTGATGAACAAGTAAACTTAGAGGCTAAGTAAGTGTGGTGAGCACACAAAGTGCTTAAGTGATAAACAAGTAGCTTAATAGCTAAGTTAAATATTTACCAAGAAATAAGAGTGGTGAGCAAGTGTTGTGGGGAGCAAGTTTACTTAAGAGCTAGGTAATGAATAGTAAGGAGGTGGATGGTTTAATGACCATTGAGCCCTCATCTAGGATTTCCTATTAATAGGAAGCTCTTAATTCATTTTGTTTGTTGTTCATTTCCTCCAACACCTTATACATAATAAGTTGAGAGCTTATTTACTTGAGAGAATAAGCACAAAAAGCTAGACTTCTATTATTAGATTTTCCACAACAACTTATAGCTTAATGGCTTGAGAGAAAAAGCTAGAGAAGCTAGAGTTCTTATTAAGCAAGAAGCAAGAAGTAGTTTAAGGTGTAGCAAGTGAACATCAAGAGTAAGTACTCCTAAGTTTTGATTCTCTTTCTCTTCTATTGTTAGAGAAGGGGGTATTGGTAGAACAAGCATGCTAAGAAGGGGTTGAAATAATGAATCAAAGGGCTTAAGTCTTAATAAGCCGTAATAAATCATGAATAAGTTATGTATACTTATATAAGTTATGAACTTATAATGAACAAATAAGAACTTGTAACATGTTTATACAAATGAAGTTAGTATGATAATAAGAAGCATGAATAATGGATAGAAGTCATTAACCATAATAAGTTATATGAAAAGAAGACATAAGTTATGAGTATTGAAAATATAAGTAATTTATATTTTCATAAGTTATAAACTCACAATGAACTAGTAATAACTTATCATATTCATAAGTTAACAAAGCATATATGTCAAGATGATAGTATGATGGATTGAATCATATTGAAATGGTTTAAAAATCTCTAGTAACGAAGTTTCGCCGGAATTCTCACGATTAGACAACAATCGTCGAATTCGTGAAATTCTCGGAATGGAAGTCGAATTTTGATATTGAACTTGGAAACATTGGTTTTCAATGGAGACAGTCTTATTTGGCATTATAGAGTTGTGGACTCGAAAATGGCCGGATTCTGACTTAGAACGAAGATACGATTGTTTTTGTTGAAAATGGACTAATAGGTGAATTTTTAGCAAACAAAGTCGAATAGATAAAATTCTTCTATGAACACGTAGAGTATGTGATTTGTGAACCGTAGGCTCTTGAACGAGCCAATTCGGACTTATAACGAAGAAGTTACGAGGCTGGGAATTTCATTAATTCAAAAAAATCATCCCAAAGTGTCTCGGTGCAGGAAATGGTGTCGCGGCTCCAAAGACAAGGCAAATAATCCATGTGCATACGCCTAAAGTGGCCTTGAGACCACGCAAACTTCATGTTGCTGTAAAAATAACATAAACTCGCCATGGCATGGCAAGTCTGAATTTTGAGCAATAAGTGGTGGACATGCAAGCATCAAGATCTGATAGTAAGTATTGTATGCCAAATTACGACCTTAAAACTTAGACAATGAAGAATGGTTGCAAGTGGAACATGAAGGGTAATTGTTTAGTAACGAACAAAGGGACTTAATAAAATATTATTAAGTTATAATTAAAACTCAAGTATGATTACTTAGGGTTAAAGAAAGTCAATTGAAGATGAACGTGAACGATATGCAATAAGTATACTTAACCAATGACGATCGAGTTTTGGATGATAACGTAAGGATGTTAGTAAGTAGTGAGGAAGGATAATTAACTTGAACCGAGAGTTGTACTAATGAAATAACTTCACTTAAGTTATGGAAGAGGCGTAAGTCGGTAAGAATGATGTAAAGAATGACGAAAGCGGAACGATAATAACAAATCTAATACGGGATTAGATTGAGAAGTAGGGTAAGATTCTTTAGGAGCTATGTATGTTCATTCATGACCTAATGTGGTATGTTATGTGATTATGTATTGTAGAGATTGTAAAGACTCAAAGGAAACATAATTATACTGTAGCAGACGCTGAAGGCAAGTTTTTTTCTTAAACGCTTGTCTAACCTTCGTGTTAGCCAGGTTTTCAAATGATTCAAGATATGAGATGCATGTATGGTTTTAAAGAAAGAGTCAATGCCCGTTTTAACTCAGCTAGACTAATCTTGATAGATTGATTGAACTGTTTACAAGTCTTTCAATATAGAATTGCTAACACTATCCTACGCCAACTAATTGGTACAGATTCAAGGTAAGCCTGAATATGAATAAACAAATGTATTTTCATTGAGTATTCGATGGGCACATGAGGTTGCCACAACTTAAACGTATACACGTTTAATGGATGTAGTGTTGATCAACATAGAGTACTATAGGCTGATCACCTAGAAGTGCTCGTAAGATATGCCAGACTTACAAACTTCGTGCCAGGTTGTCCTTTTCAAAGAAACTATAAGACGTTCACGTCTTGAACCAGAATTGATGAATTACATATTATTTTTATTGCAAAATGTTTTAAAGGAAAAGAAACGCTATTTTAAGTTATTGATAGTACTTCGTAACTATCATCCAGTTATTGAAGATATACGATTCCTATGTTTCAAGCATGCTTTTAAAAACAAAATTTTTGTACTTGATGAGCGTGATATGCTCACACTTGCTTGAACCATATGATTGCAGCTTAGACGATATGACCAAAGGATTCGACAATGATAAAGAGAAGGCTAAAGCGAACTTGTAGCGTACCTATGTAATAGTATAGGTTTGTAATGATAATATTTGAAATTATGACAAGAATAAATGTAACTGTTATAAAGAACTTGGGGAATGGTAGTATTGTTTTGGAATATATATAAGACAGATTCGTTCTTTTGAGGCTTTTTCAATTGAATGTTTGTGTGAAGCTGTAAAGACCGTGGAGCACCATCATCGGGTTGAAAGAGACCTGGATTTGGGGGCGTCACAGTTGGTATCAAAGCATTAGGTTATAAAACTTAAGGGGGGAAGAACCTTAGGCTAATTACCTCGTTAAGGAAGAGAAGTCCGAAGGAAGTAAACTTGAGCTTTACTTAAGTTGAATGAGTCAATAAGGTATTGAGGAAACTCAGTACCGAAAGATTTAAAAGATGGAAAGTAACCCTAAATAAATTAAATGTGATTTGTGCTTATACTATTGTGTGTTATGTACTAATCAACATGTGTGTTATTGTAGGATGTCGATTGATAGCTTGATGTATAGAGATATGCCCCATGGTGGCGAAGAGCTTGTGAACCAGAGTAGAGCTGTACACTATCTTGGGTGGCGGAGGTACCATTAGTGATTCTAGAGAATTGAGGGAGGAGGAGTACTTTTTCGAGGAAGACTACTCAGGGGAGAGATGGATATATCGTCATACCTTAGTATGATGAATGATATGGAGGAAGAAAGAGAGGTAACATCGGTTATTACGGTGGTACCTACATTGGAGTCATCACCTCAAGATGCAATGGAAGCATTGTATCTGGCAGCGCATGACAAGAATGTACAACTAAGTGCAGTTGTTCAGAAATAGAATGAAGAGATTAGTGCTCTTTATGTAGCGAAGGAGTCGGCAGAAGCAGATTTTGAGTCAGAGCATGAGGAGAAGGTACTTATGATAAATAAGGCTAGGGATTTTAAGAAGGAGGTCGATGAGCTTCGTAGAGAACTTGGGGAGAAGGACCGGAAGATAGCCTAGATGTCTTACATCCATGAGAGCGCTCATAAGGATTTCAAGATGAAGGTTGTCTGTTATTCCAATGAGTCAGGACAGACCCATCATACTATTAGTCGGGATACTGTAGCAATGATTGCGAATGAGAAACACGAGGATGCTGTTATGCATTATTAGAATGTTAGAGTTATAAAAATATGAGTAGTGGCGTAAAACCCTCTTTTGTTAAAAGGGTAGTCTTTTTGTAAATCCCAAATTTTGTGAAGTTCAATTACGGGATAAAAATGTAATAGCTTTTGGCTATGAAAACAGTTGTAAATAGTTTCAAACTATGAAGAAACATATGGTTATAAAGAAGTTTTTATTAAATGTGCTTTGTATGGTATGAGTTGTATGTGGGGAATAATAATGAAGTAAGTAAATAGATAATAATGAAATTTTATTTGTTTAATTAGAAAATGCCATACAGAGAAGATAACGAATCAAGAAAAGCGAGAATCACGTAATGATAATTAATGGGGTCAAAACAACCCTACCTATGCGAGTTCGTTAAGTTATTACTTGGCTACATTTACCCAAACCGGGGTAGAGTAACCATGAAACCTAAGGCAGCTAGAACGATTACCTTTAAAGAGTTTAAAAGCATAGGTCCGTCGGAGTTCAAAGGAACGACAGAAGCATAGGTCCGTCGGAGTTCAAAGGAACGACGGACCCAATTGAGGCCCATACCGGGGTAAAAGAAATAGAGAAGGCGTTTGTTATTACAAGCGTAGGTGAGATGCAGAAGTTTTCTTTTGTGACTTACACGAGGAAGAGTGAAGCCAACTTTTGGTAAAAGGCTCACCAGGGTGGGGTTAGAACAGATGTGGTAACGTGGAAACAATTCAAGAAGGTTTTCTTTGAGAATTATTTCCCTACAAATATGTGAGGGAGGATAGAGATTGAATTCTTAGAACTTAAGCAAGTGGATATGATATTTCCCCAGTACGCGACCAAATTCAAATGAATTGGCAAGGTTTGTTTCACATCAAGTGGACACGGAGAAGGTGAAGGCTCGTAGGTTGGAGAAGGGCCTAAAACCCTAGCTCTATAGTGGGATTTTGGTGATCTAGAGTGTTTCCTATGGGATCATTCTAGAGAAGGTGATTATAGCATAAGGTGATAGTGAGTTGTAGACTCAATACCACAAAGAGGGAAAAGATGAGAGCAAGGGAGAGAGAGGAACCAAGATAGAGAATGCCAATGGCAGTATGCCAAGAAGAAAGAATTATAACTCTAGGAATACTAGAGTGGGGCAAGGGGATCCTAAGCGTAGGATCAGAGCGTATAAAACAGGTGGAAAGACTCATCTAGGAGTCTGTCTAAAAGGGAGTATAAATACCTTTAAAATATTAAGGTAGAGGAAGAAGAAATAACTTTTGTTAATTGTATTCGTGGAAATGATTTCATGGATAATAAAGTTGATAGAATTTGGAGAAATTCTCGATAGGAACGGGTTGATTAACCATAGAGCTATAGTAAATAGTTATAAGAAAAGTGTGAATCTTGAGTTTTTTAGAAAACCCAAGGTAGTAATTTGCGATAAGAAAACACCGAGACACCTTGTCGTCTAACCTTGACGTAAGTTAGTAAAATGTTAAGGGAGAGGATGAGTTGTTAGGGTTGCGTATCGACTAACGTAATAAGAGTAAGTTAGCGGTTAAGACTAAATACCCATGGCCCAGGATCGATGATCTATTTGATCAGTTGAAGAGGGGCAAAGAATTTTTCCAAAGATAGATTTGTGTACGGGGTATAGTCGGTTGGAAGTAAGTAAGAAAGAGGAGGTACCATTAGCATCACAGGATGTAAAAGAAAGGTTAATTGCGGCACCTGTATTGTCTTCATCAGATGATACAGGGAATTTTGTAGTGTATCTCGATGTTCGCATAGATGACATGATTGTGTGCTGTTATAGCGTGGAAATGTCATTGTGTATGCATCACGCCAGTTAGAGGATTATGAGGAGATCTATCCTACTTATGATCTAGAGAATTGTGATTATAGTTTTTGAATTAAAAATTTGAAGATAGTAATTATCTGGGAGAAAAAATGAGATATATCTGAGGACTCTAAGAGTTTGAGGTATACCTCCACACAGAAGGAGTTGAATATGCAGTAGAAAGAGGACTAGGATATCTTATATCATTCAAGGAAGGTAAACGTAGAAGCCGACGTGTTAAATAGGAAGGGTAAGGAAAACTATCGATGTTAACGACTCAGAATGAGTTAATAACGGAGATGGCGGGAGTGGAGTTAGAATTTAAATTACATAATGAAATGATAGAAATGTTATTCAAAATATAGACTCAACCCACAATAATGGACCGACTTAATTAAGTACAATTAGGTAACGAGAAGTATAAGTGAATGAAGAAGATGATGCAGGATAAGTAGAAGACTAAGTATAGTCTTATTTTGAGGGAGAAATTTGAGTTCCATATAAGTCCGAGTTAAAAGGATAACTAAGATGATATAAAAATAGCGAAATGTATTAGTAAGGGTTTAACTTCCAACTCAATTGTTAACAGGAAGTGATAAGTCATGTGTAAAAAGATAATACCTTCGATGAAGGTGAAATGGAAGAACCCCAATGTCGAAGAAGCATTGTGGGAATTCGAGATTAAAATAAAGGAAAATTATCCTCTATGGTGTAGGTATTATTAACGAGATTCTGGGGACAGAATTCTTATAAGGAGGGAAGAATGTAACGCCCGAGAAAATCGGATTTTTGATAATTAAATTTTTATTTTTATTAAAGGAATTTAATTAATTATTTATGGAGCAAGCTAATCGAACGTCGTTCTCTGACCTAGGAATGTCAGAACATCGTAGGATTTTGGCTACGTGGTAGAATTAAAGTGTTTGAATTTTCAAGACAAAAATAAAAGCTTTCCTAGAAATTTTCTTAAAAACACTATTCACGCATTTCTGTTCGGGAATTATTTCTGAACTTCCGAGAAATACGTAACGATAGAATATGGATGTGAGATGGAATATCCAATAATATTTTAGTTATGAAAAACGTAATATTTCGCCTGTGGACTTAAAACCTAACGTTTAGGAAATGTGACTTTCGAGAAGGAATTTAAATGTATGTAATGAATTAAGCGATGATCGTATTATACGTAGGTATTGTACGAGGTAAGGAATACGAATACTATATGAGTTATTATACGAGTACGTATGAATAATGGTATGTCGTATATGTTGACTAAGTATATCTGAATTAGAGTCACGAGAATTATCGTATAATATATGTTATAAGGCTTTAAGCCGAAAAAAAATGAATTGGTAGGATTGTGTAGGAAGTATTAAAGTCCAATATGATTTATTGGTTAAGTCCAATAGAATTAATAAGCAAGCCTAAGGATTTGTAATGTAAAGCCCAAAGAAAATTAATATAAGCCCAAAATGATTAAGTTAAGTTAATTAAGCTAAAGCCCAAAGTAAGAACCAATGGGTTATGAGATGGTTTAAACCCATGGAGCAAACCATGGATGATCCAAGGTGATGATCCAAGGTGTTTACAGAGAATTAACATAATGCATTTAAATCTATACACCCATGGTATCTGATTCAAAATATTACATTAGATAGAGGGACTATCAGATATAATTCCCATAGATTTAAGATTCACAGTATCCCATAACAGATGGTAATTTCCCAAGAGAAATATTATTGTGTTTGGATACCCTCACTTAAATATATGAACTTTATCTGTGACTAGTCTATCTATCCGAAATTCAGAGTATCAGTAATAACATGAACAGTCCATATTACCAATACCCTCACCCAGATGTATAGTCTATGTCATGCGATTACATACTATCGTATCGATAGTAACTATCTATCTGAAATTCAGAGTATTAATAACAACATGAACAGTCGATGCTATTAACACCCTCACTCAGATAAATAGTTCCCAAGGATCTCAACTAGAATAGAAGACATCTTACTTTACATCTATATATGTAAGAAAACACGGTTACGAAAATAAAAGATGTTATATATATCATAATATTATGATTCGATTACAAAATTCTCATAACGAGTTCTTATTACAAGGTATTCATACAGACAAGAATATAATCTAATCTATGTAGGGACGCTTCCCTTTATCTATTCCAGATGTTCCAGGATTACCATCTAATACTGCAAAGGGAATAATTTGCAAGGGTGAGCTATGACATGCTCAGCAAGTTGTATATTTATAACAATATAGGATTTGAAGAATTATAATAATTCAAATTTCGACTGATAGTTGTTACCATTTCTGGATTTCTAATTCCAACTAGTTCTGGAATTTTTATCATTTCTGTCAGTCACAAAGACTTAGAAATTCTGTTCAGATATGAGATAGGGGATCATCATATTCAACATCCTAGGAGTATGCATATCACCTACAGTGCTCATTTACACTTACAATTTACTGTCAATATATTCATTGACTACACTTTGCTCCCTTACGGGATACTCAACTTCAGTATACGATTGCCTTACCAAAACAATTTGGCTTGACACAACAGTTTATGCTCAATAAACAATATCATATGAATAAATAATTCATTTCTTAGTCATGCTGGAACTATAGCAATAACTTTTCAATAATAGGTAATTCAACATAGGTGTATTATATCAACAGTATAGCAAGATAGAATCTTGTTCAGCGAATAAACAGGGTTGATAAATTTTGCATAAGTAATAAATTGGGTATAGAAGACTTGCTGAGCGTAGATCAGTCAAGTTATACTATTCAACGCTATTAAGTACAATGACGCGTTCAAGAATATAAATCTAACACGTTAGTATTGATAACAATACTCAAATAAAACATTTATTTATCTTTGGGTTAGATTTAATAGGGTTTGACTTTTAATACCTTTGATAAATGAACTAAATTTTATTTATAAAATTTGGTTATATTTTAAATAATTTAATTATCCTTATAATATATTTTAGAAGGTTTAAAGTATTTTTAAAATATTTATTTATCCTTTAAATGATTTTAAACCATTTATTTCTATTTATAAATAATTTTATTTACTAAAATTTTATAAAACATTATTTAATATTATTAAATAATTTATAATAATTTATTATGATTTTATTTTAATAATAATATTTTTACATAATTATTTAGTATTTAAAAGTAATTATTTTAATTACTTTATTAATAAGTTAATTATAAATAATATCTAAATAAAATAAAATAATTATTACATTTTTGTAGAAATATCAAAAATAATTTATAATAATTTAATATAATTTTAAAGCATTTTTATTAATTATTTCTAATTTATTTCTAAAAATTAATTTATGGTCGTCATTTAAAGCTCTCTGAAGTGATGAGAAAGTGTCATTTGTAGGTGTTCTTGAAGTTTCTAAGCGTAGTTGCTCGTGGGTCGAGTGGCTAGTTTGACCATTAAATAACTTCGGTTTTGGTAATGAGTTTGATCCGAAATAAGTATTGGTGTTGTAGTACTCATGTAATAGTACAAGATCAAGCAATAAGCAGGCTTTAATCTACATCTAACAAGAAATTATAAAGATTTAAAGTTATTGTCAGAGCTGTTCTTGGGTTTCTGGGTAACCCAAAACAGTGGTCAAGGCCGGTCAACGGTTTTGTGGCTTGAATAACTTTGATTCGGTGTATTAGATGTATGTTGTGTTTGTTGTAACATGTAGTCTATATACCAGGGTACATATATATAACATTAACATGAACAAATCGTAATTCTAAGATCTCTATTTATGCCGGTCAAAGTACAGCTAACAACTGTTCTTCGTGTTCTTCAGTTTTCTGGAAAACCCAGAAAACTTGGTCATGCTCGGTCAACTACTTTTGACCAATAATTCCGGTAATCCTATGAGTTGTTTGTTCGATTGAAGATCATAGATATGTAGTATGTATACCAGAGTACCAATTTATAACAAAACATAAACAATTAACAATCGAAGATGATTAAGCGAATTGATCAAAGTAAGGTTAATTTGTTCTTGAGCTTTACGGGTAACCCGGAAAATCACTTCAAGTGATCTGGTCAACTCACTTTCACTGATTATATCTTGGAATCTATGGTTCATCTGAACCTGTTTTCTTTTCCATATTAAAGACCTACTTACAGGCTACAAATATCAATCGATTAACAGACCAAAACATAAACACACATGAATCAAAAAGCCACGACATTAATTTGTCGGACCATTTTTTCAAAATTCTGATTTCATAAAACGCTTAATTAAGGCATCTAGATGTTATGAAAATGTGTTCTACCACTCTAGCATACTTTCTAACATCCTAATACAATATTCTAAACATCTAAACAACAAATCTAACATAAGATCAAAGAGAATTTATGAACTAGGGTTTGCACCTTTTCTTGAAAAATTTTGTTGGTTGTTCATTTCCTCCAACACCTTATACATAATAAGTTGAGAGCTTATTTACTTGAGAGAATAAGCACATAAAAGCTAGACTTCTATTATTAGATTTTCCACAACAACTTATAGCTTAATGGCTTGAGAGAAAAAGCTAGAGAAGCTAGAGTTCTTATTAAGCAAGAAGCAAGAAGAAGTTTAAGGTGTAGCAACTGAACATCAAGAGTACGTACGCATAAGTTTTGATTCTCTTTTTCTTCTATTGTTAGAGAAGGGGGTATTGGTAGAACAAGCATGCTAAGAAGGGGTTGAAATAATGAATCAAAGGGCTTAAGTCTTAATAAGCCGTAATAAATCGTGAATAAGTTATGTATACTTATATAAGTTATGAACTTATAATGAACGAATAAGAACTTGTAACATGTTTATACAAATGAAGTTAGTATGATAATAAGAAGCACGAATAATGGATAGAAGTCATTAACCATAATAAGTTATATGAAAAGAAGACATAAGTTATGAGTGTTGAAAATATAAGTAATTTATATTTTCATAAGTTATAAACTCACAATGAACTAGTAATAACTTATCATATTCATAAGTTAACAAAGTATGTATGTCAAGATGATAGTATGATGGATTGAATCCGATTGAAACGGTTTAAAAATCTCTAGTAATGAAGTTTCGCCGGAATTCTCACGATTAGACAACAATCGTTGAATTCGTGAAATTCTCGGAATGGAAGTCGAATTTTGATATTGAACTTGGAAACATTGGTTTTCAATGGAGACAAGTCTTATTTTACATTATAGAGTTGCGGACTCAAAAATGGCCGGATTGCAACTTAGAACGAAGAAACGAGCGTTGAACGTTCACGAACGTTTACCGTTTTTGTTGAAAATGGACTAATAGGTGAATTTTAAGCAAACAAAGTTGAATAGATAAAATTATTACATGAACACATAGAGTATGTGATTTGTGAACCGTAGGCTCTTGAACGAGCCAATTCGGACTTATAACGAAGAAGTTATGAGTAGGGAATCTCATAAGTCAAAAAATATGTCAAAAAGTACGGTTCAGGCATTTGCGTGAAAGCCGCAGTCACAAAGACAAGGCAAATAATCCCGTGCCACAACGCCAAAGTGGCCTTCAGACCCTGCAAACACGCGCTGCAGCACGACAAATAACATAGAGACTCGCGCCTCGGCGTCGAGTTCGGATTTTGAGCAATAAGTGATGCAGCAGCAGTACGCATCAAGTCAAGTCTAATAGCCCGCACTGCGGTAAATTTTAAAACTTAGACAATGAAGAATGGTTGCAAGTGGAACATGAAGGGTAATTGTTTAGTAACGAACAAAGGGACTTAATAAAATATTATTAAGTCATAATTAAAACTCAAGTATGATTACTTAGGGTTAAAGAAAGTCAATTGAAGATGAACGTGAACGATATGCAATAAGTATACTTAACCAATGACGATCGAGTTTCGGATGATAACGTAAGGACGTTAGTAAGCTGTGATGAAGGATAATTAACTTGAACCGAGTTGTACTAATGAAATAACTTCACTTAAGTTATGGAAGAGACAGAAGTCGGTAAGAATTATGTAAAGAGTGACGGAAAGTCGGAACCAATAATAACAAATCTAATACGGGATTAGATTGAGAAGTAGGGTAAGATTCTTTAGGAGCTATGTATGTTCATTCATGACCTAATGTGGTATGTTATGTGATTATGTATTGTAGAGATTGTAAAGACTCAAAGGAAACGTAATTATACTGTAGCATACGCTGAAGGCAAGTTTTTTTCTTAAACGCTTGTCTAACCTTCGTGTTAGCCAGGTTTTCAAATGATTCAAGATATAAGATGCATGTATGGTTTTAAAGAAAGAGTCGATGCCCGTTTTAACTCGTCTAGACTAATCTTGATAGATTGATTGAACTGTTTACAAGTCTTTCAATATAGAATTGCTAACGCTATCCTACGCCAACTAATTGGTACGTATTTAAGGTAAGCCTGAATATGAATAAACAAATGTATTTTCATCGAGTATTCGATGGGCACATGAGGTTGCCACAACTTAAACGTATACACGTTTAATGGATGTAGTGTTGATCAACATAGAGTACTATAGGATGATCACCTAGAAGTGCTCGTAAGATATGCTGGACTTACGGACTTCGTGTCGGGTTATCCTTTTCAAAGAGACTATAAGACGTTCACGTCTTCAACCAGAATTGATGAATTACAGATTATTGTTATTGCAAAATGTTTTGAAGGAAAAGAAACGCTATTTTAAGTTATTGATAGTACTTCGTAACTATCATCCAGTTATTGAAGATATACGATTCCTATGTTTCAAGCATGCTTTTAAAAATGAAATTGTTATACTTGCTGAGCGTGTTATGCTCATACTTGCTTGAACCATATGATTGCAGCTTAGACGATATGACCAAAGGATTCGACAAAGATAAAGAGAAGGCTAAAGCGAACTTGTAGCGTACCTATATAATAGTATAGGTTTGTAATGATAATATTTGATATTATGACAAGAATAAATGTAACGATTATAAAGAACCTGGGGAATGGTAGTATTGTTTTGGAATATATATAACACAAATTCATTCTTTTGAGGCTTTTTCAATTGAATGTTTGTGTGAACTGTAGCACCGTGGAGCACCATCTGTCGGGTTGAAAGAGACCCAAATTTGGGGGCGTCACAGGTGGAATTAACTAGGCCTCTCCTAGATAGAAGTATTGGCGACCATCGTAGGAAAGTATTAATCTCGAGAGAGGAAAGCCACACTCCTCTCCACATTTCCATACAAAAACCAGTCCCAAGACACCAAAGATGGTAGGGATACATACAGATCGATGATCTATTCTGAACTATCCAGAGACAACTCAATGTCCATCCACCCAGGAGGAATTCAGAATACATCAAGATCACAAGCCCTGAAGCAGCAGGAAAAATATCAAGCAAGTAGCAAAGCATATCTAAAAGGGAAGTGATCCAAAAATATATTTCCCTGTCATATATATAATGTTGTTTGATATATACAATGTGAATTGTACATGACAAAATGGCTAAGCTAGTCTGTGCAGGAAAATACAAGTTCATCTACAAGTCAAGGTATATGCGAGCTAACAAGCCCAACATGGCGTCCCTCTCAGAAGATGGAGCGGAAGCTGTGGTCTCCTGTACGAGAGTATCCACACGACCCAACAGATCTGCAGCCATTTGCATGGTGACCATATGATCATCAATATATGCGCTCATCTCTGCGATCATGCCAGTGGTAAGGAACCTCACGGCAGTACTATCTGTGATGGCTACATCCCGGGCAGATATAGCACTATCCCGCTCAACTATCACTGCGTTTCTGGTTGATCTAGCTTCATCCAGCTCAACAATAGCGATATCTCTGCGAGCTAATGCCTTGGCTCTCTCTAATATAGCTGCGTCTCTCCCATCAAGAGTAGTCAACATCATAGATCGAGCCTGATCTCTCTCAAAGGTCATCAGATGAAGACTCTACTCAAAGTACTATGCTGAGTGCTGAATCACAACAGTACTTGTACTGGGAGAATCCGGATGAAATGCTGGCAACCCAACAGCGGGCTCCTCCTCGATGTAGGAATCGATGTCCTCTATGGACTCTACATCGTCTGACTCACTATCCGGTACTGTAGACACTGCTATAGACGATAAAATCTATGTCTCCATCCATACTGAATACTCTGCAAAACAACCCGGATGGCTCACAGAAAAAGCAGCTATCTCACGCTGATCCCAACAAGCATACACACGAGATCAGTCCTCTACTCAGAGATATTAAGAAGCTGAACGCTGACCTATCTCCCCCTCGAAAGGATACAAATCCTAGAACTGGTCAAACTGTGACATCACGGCCAGTGGGTGGTAAGTAGTCACGCCCCTCAAACCAGCCAAAGGGAGGTAGTCCATGCCCGGAGCATGAGTAATGAAGTTGTATGGTGAGCTAAGCCCCGAACACGACAATATGCTTAATGGATCTCTGATGTCTGCCAAAAATGTGGACCAAGACAGAGCACCTATACACTCCGATGGCTGAAAGGAGTATGACATGGCTATATCATGGGTAAAACAATATCCATGCCGTCTAAAGGTACCAATCAGTCTTAAGTGTGACATAAACCACACGTACAGCATGACCGAACTACCTGTGAACACTCCTGTTGGATAAGTGCAGCAGTAGGATGTTGACCGCAGGGTCTTTGCTACAATCATATATATAATGGTGCGACCCTCCCTGAGAGCTCTCACAGCCATGATGACACCTATGTCTATCTCATCCATGTACCGTGGCATATAGACATATGACAATATGCATAGCATCAGTACATCAACCCTGGCCACACGCCAATGATCCTCCGGCGCGGTGAAATCCCCGAAATATCGTGAATAGCTATCCTCCGAGCCAAATCTGTCATACAAAAAATGCTGGGATATCACGTGGCTAGATGTCAGCTCATCCTGCACTACTCTGCGCCGCAATCCAATGAGAGTTATGAACCGTCTACTCATATCTCCCAAAGCCATGTGCACGCAAGGTTTGTCTAATGGCAGCATCGTCAATCGTGCATATTCCTCCAGAGTAGGAGTCAACTCATGGGTCCCGAATCGGAAGACCTGCCTATCCGGTACCCAATGCTCTAGAATCCCGTCCACAAACCCTGCGGAAACCTGAAACATCAATAAGGTCATGGTATCTTTGCGAAAGAATGATCTCTGATCACCACATGTCGGTGGTGACATACTATCGTACCACGATCGCATACCCAATGCCACCAATGACGGTGGGGTATGATCTATACGGCTAACTGTCGAAGAAGACATATGTGCGGGCCGTGTCATAAGACCATCCAGGGGTCAATGCCGAATATCTCTGGACATACATACATACATATGCATAACATGATACATGCATAGCAGATAATAGATGGTAATATGATATAGGGAATGGAAAAACTGTGCATTCATTCCTAAGTATATCATCATCTAATACATCATCTCTGTACAGCTACAAATACAGGGAAATGGGGCACAGACGCCCTACTACTAATAGAGGCCTATCAAAAGATATAACGAGAATACACATAAGAAGAAGACAATGGTTTCGATGTCCACATCATCAATCCTGTCCACCTAATATAACTCCTCCTGAGTCACCGGATCTTTATCAACAGGGATGTCAGACCTATAAAGAGGAGGATCTGCGTCGGCAAAACCGAATGGGTCATCTGAAGGGCCAGCGCCTGAGCTGGAAGGATCAAATAAAGCCGCCTCTGCCAGATCTCTACGCAAATACCGGATAAATATATGTGCCTGGTCCAACTGCCGGGTCAAACTATCAATCTGTGTCATATGAGTCGGATCTCTGACACAAGCTATCCAATCCGTCATCATCACGGATCCTGAAACCATATCCCCAATAAACTATGTGGCGCGGGACTGGGCTCCAATAGTACGAGGGAACCACCAACGCTGGAACGTCTCCTGAGTACATGGACCCTCTGATAATGCAAAACCGTCAACCCCCAACAATGGATATCCGTGACGGGTGACTGTGATACAGGCCAATGACGTCTGACAGGAGGCAGGATCGGCATACGAATCTCCGTTATGGTGCTCCTAATAGCACGCTCTCCTAATAGAGCTCCCAGCCTCCATTTGTGAAGAGAGGAACTCTCCTGGTGGAAATCACGTACTCAACTCCAGTCGGGTATCCATCCTCAAAGTCGATGGTCAAGTGTTCCCCTGAATAAGGAATCCATGTGATGGTGTCAGCTGTCAACAACTCCATTTGCACACTCGGCGAAATGAGTGAAACCCTCCGTCTGTGGGGACCTTCTAAGAAAATGGAATGATGTCATCGTCGTCCTCGTGGATAGGTATCTAAACCTAACACACTCACAGGACGCAAGCATGGGAGCCTCTCATAGGCCCAAAACTGCCAACACAATGGCAAAACATCTGCTATCAGTAAACACTCTAAACCTATAAATGGAAAATGACAAGAGAAATACTCACCAGCAGAAATGGGTAAAATCCTAGCCAAGCCTCGGTCAAACCCTGTGAGCGCATACGCATGCCCCAGAGGAAATAGGCAAAGGTGTAGGAGCCCCAATCATACTCTCCCATATGGTCCACGTCACACGTGGCGCTGATCAAAGCGAAAGACACTGTAGAAGAGTTATCTGCTATGAAGCAGTGTCTAATGATCATCAGGAATAATCATGCGAGAATGTGATCCCGATTACGACATCATCGTGCATGGGCTCACTCAAAAGCCCTTTCATAGCATCTACGCACAAAGGACCCGAAGCAGACGATCCCACGCCTTGAGCGCCCCGCGAAACTCCTAACAAGGATATGACGGCAATAGGCGTAATATTCGCCATGCAAGGCACTGGCTCCCCTCCAAACTCCATACCTGTGATAAATCGCCAATCCATCGGCATCATCATCACCTCACAATCCGCCAAATGAAGTGGATCGAGTCCGATGAAACCATCGCTCGAGATAACGCATACGAGGTAACCCTAGGGACAACGACGGGGAAGGATGGAGAAGAATGCCCCGAATCCCCACTCATGCACTACCGCTCTATAGTCAGGATGAAGCGCCTGGTATATGGAGTGAATATTGAACCAGTTCCTTTGAGGCTGTGTAAAACCCGAAACCTGCATGAAATGAAGATCAACATCAGAACCCTTTAATCCTCATCAATAGGAAAGAAGGAAGATCAAAATCTAACGCCATACCTCGTTATCATGCAAATACATCGATGGATGTCTGCTCAAATCACCTAACAGCTCTGGGTTTGCCACCTGAATACAAGGTAGCTCCCTACGAGGAACAGGTGTAGCAGGAGCGGGATCCTCAATCGGAATATCCTCCTCCACGTCCTCAACGTCTGGCACGTCTGCCCGGACTGGACGAATCACGGCCTCCACCAATCGACGAGGCTGTCTCACAGAGCGGGGACAAGGTACTTCAGAAGCCCTCCTCTGTATACCAGAAGTGGTCCTGCGGGAACTGTTCGGCTGATCCGGATCCATAATATCTAGACAATAAGTCTCCAAATCACCTCAGAAAGGGTGTGGTATTTGCTTACCTAGAGCTTTCTAGAATGCATTTTATGACTATATGCATGTATGCATTTACTTTAACATACAATAGAGTTAAAATGCATGACTATCCAATGCTTACATTTTGGAAAATTTTGCCATAGTCCCCTTTGAAAATAGGACTATCCACATGCACATAGGCATGTCTAGGTGGCCATTCAGTAGCACACCTGCCCCAAAGTTATATACACAATATATGCATTAAAAATCAAAATCATCCATGCATAAGGTTAACCTCAATATCAGGAGTACTTTGCCTTTCTACCTTTTGCTCATTGGACCTCAAATAGGACAAAAAATAGCAGAAAAAGGTGCCAATTTGACTGTCTCAAAAGTCAAATTTTTCACATCATTATGTTCAGCATGGTTTAATACTAACATTTACTATGTTGAATATTTTTTATCAAGTCATTTGTGCATACATAATCACTACTATGTGTTTAGATGCATTTCATGCGATAACTCAAAATCCAACGGATAAAAACTGGAAAAAATACATGCATACGTTACCAGGATAGTGTAGAACACTTGTACAATGACAGAATTTGCAGAAAATAGCCCGAACTCAGCAGATCGGAAGGAGGCTCACGGATTTCTCTTCGCGCGACAAGTTGAAAATGACTTGTGTTGCGAACCTGCTGGATTTTATCATCCACGGTCGGTCGTAGGCTCATCTGCGGCTGAAGCAAGTGCACCTATGTGGGCCCCACCCCTCCGGCTCGATCCAATTCGAGTTGCAAAGTAGTTCTTACGGACTAGAAAGGTCAAATCAGAAATAAAAAGGCCACGCAATTGAGCAAAACAACATATAATCCTGGTCTTCTCAGATGAAACTTTGAGTCTGTATATCGCCCATTGGTAGTCACCCAAACACGAGGTATACCCTGCCAATGATCTCATTTGTTACAAATCACATCCGGAAATACCTTGTACAGGTCTGATGCCGCCAACTCCGGGTCATCACCCTAAAAGATCAACGTGATCCCCGACGGGGGTTACAACGTGGATCCCCGACGGGGGTTACAACGTGAGTCCCCGGTGGGGGTTACAACACATGCTCATCCATTGACACACAAATCAGTGAAGGTCAAGCAGCCTTGACATCATGATAGCCGTTGGAAGCAAACCCAACAGAGCATCGAAAACCATCCGATGACCAGCCGCTGCTACACACATCAGCGATGGTTACAACATGAAGCCCGGGCAAGGGATTATAATGCGGATTCAAGCCGTTGACACACATATCAATGAAGGTCAAGCAGCCTTGACGTTATCTCAGCCGATAGCGATTAAACCTATCAGAGCTCTAGAGCTATTCGAGGATTTCATGCTCGATTACTCATATTCCCGATGGATCTCGACGGGTCACAACGCAATGTTCCATTGATTCACAGAGTCTTAGCCGTTGATTCACACGTCAGCGAAGGTCAAGCAACCTTGACAGTATATCCCACAGGATTTTTCAGCCGTTTTATTCACATGTCAGTGAAGTACACGTCAACGAAGGTCAAACATCCCTGACAGCATTTGTTGTTGGCAGTAAATCCAACAGAATCGTGACATATTCTGGCGATACTAACCAGGAGAGGTCAACATTATCAAAGAGGATAGATGATGGAATATGTTATACACATCCTCAAACAGATCAAGCTTTATCCCCACAGATCTCTTACACATAAGAGGCACATCTTCAGGATCAAGTCATTATCAAAGACACGGGAATTTGGTGATAACTCCAACATCAACATCCTAATGATTCGAATTTTTACACATCAACTCGTCAAGATTGCCAATCCCGGTTGAAGCAACAGGATCCAAAGAATCATCCCGGCATGTTGGGCTACAACCCCATACACATGCATCATACATTTGCATCATGTTGCTAATACAGTACCATATTTGTCTTGTTGCGTTTCAAGTGTCTAGGATTCTTTATCCTACCCATGCATCGCCATGCATGAGTATGATAAAGAGGGGCATCTGTAGACACTCAAAATTTTCTGTACTACTGTCACTAACATTGTAGGAGGAAATATTCGTCTTTTAAGAGCTTAAAGACAATCCATATCTATACCGGATACTACAGGAAGTTCAGCGTCAACCCAGAACACACTAGGAGTAACAATTCCAACCTCGGAGATAACCCCGAGGCGTGCAGATACAATATCGAAACACACACCAGAGAAGACCGATTAATCTCGGAGATAACCCCGAGGTATCCAGTCTCAATCCCAACCATGGGAATCGCCACCAACCTTGGTGATAACCCCTAGGAATGCAGTTTCAGCGATAACCCCGGAAATGCTTGTTTCAAATACGACCGGCTTCAATCTTGGAGCTCATAACGAGATGTTCTATACCAACTCAACGATAACACCGGGAAGATAGACACGCCTCAAAGATGACAATGAGGACTTTCAACAATTGCAGCAGTCCAATCTCAGCAAAGCCTGAGCAACGTCTGCTTTATCAACCCAATTCGGCGATAACACCGGTGAGGGGCAACATCGTCATCTAGCCAACGCGATGCCACACCACGTCATCTCAACATCTCTACACAACGATGTCCCACAAGACTAACCAATCCCGAGTGACTATTGTGCGGGGTAACGGATGGAAGTTGAAGCTTGAAGACCGGAGTGCACCGTCCCATCTTCAATGGCTTCATACAAACTCTAATCCCATGCCATCGTACAACTCTCGACAACAGTGGTCCAAAATAGGTCTTGTATACCTCAAACGGATGCCCGGATTGCACTTCTAAAAGTTCGAGTGGACATTACAGTGCCCGAGTGCACGTACTACGAGACGACCTGACCCGAAAAACCCGGGCCCACTCGGGCTTGGGCTTCCCATTTTGCAAGAGAAAATGGCGAGGAAGCCCTGCCCAATTTGCTCTGCACTCACCCCATGCAGTGTACTTTCTCATTTTAAACACCTGTGAGCTCATATATAGCCTCTTTTGTACCTACAAAAGCCAGTGTTTACCCACTTTAAAGATATAGAAGTCTTCTTTGGCAGTCAACTGTAAGCCTTCTCACACACTTTAGAGTCTTTCTCTTCATCTCTGCACACACCCTTCTTCACGTTGAGAGTCGTGTTGCTTGCTTTTGCTCGGACTTCGGTCCATGGTTTAATTTCAGTCTGTATATATATATATATATATATATATATTATATACATTTATATATATATATATATATATATATATTGACTAACATTATCGAGTTATGCCTCGATTGAGCCTGAACTTGATGCGGAGGCGTTTATTTGCTTTTATATATATATATATATATATATATATATATATATATATATATATAGCGTGTGTGTCGTACTTTTTGTTCGATGAGCCTAGACTTGATGCAGTGCGTTTATTCGCTTTTATATATATATATTTATATATATGAGCGTGAAAGTCGGACTTGTTCGATGAGCACAGATTTTATATCCCATCCATTTATTCGCTATTATATATATATATATATATATATATATATATATATATATATAAAAGCAATAAACGCAAAAATGTAAAATTCAGGCTCATGAGCGTAGTTCGACAACAAATTCATATATATATATATATATATATATATATATATATATATATTGTAAGACCCCAACTTTTATAAATAAAGATGAATTATAATATTATTTTTGAATATTATGGAGTAAATTTGATATAATGTTATAGTTGTGGGTAATATTTATATATTTTGCAAAGTAAGTAAGTTGTTATAAAATATTCGTTTGGTCTGGGAATATTCTTTTTTGTCGGGAAATATTAAATGCGATGGCACAATCCTTTGGTGGACCCCACAATGGAATTATTATTCGATTGAGAAAATGACAAAAATACTTTATAAAAATAACGGCAGGAGGTGTTACCGTTAAAAAGCATTGAACTACCCGGTAGTAAAAAGTACTGATGAATACGCGTGGTTGCATAGTAGCACACTGCAGTATTGATTATTGATGCTTACGTGAGAAGTCACTCACTATACTCAATTATTCTTTGCGATAAAGAATTGCGTCATATCTCTTATATTATTGATTCAATTATTGTCACATTATCATACGTATAATATGTTATATTATTAAATCAATAATTGAGACGACAAGTTATAAATGATTAATAATTGTTGAAAGATTAAATATGTGTTGATTAAAAATAAAATGATTTGTGGTAATATTTATTCAATCCTTGATGTATATAAAGAGTCTATTATGAGACGTTTGTGGTAAGTTTGGTTATTTTATGGGGGGGGCCATATGTCATCATCTAAGAGTCTCTTCGTCAATAGTAATTACCTTCGTCAATAGTAATTATCTTCGTCAATAGTAACTACATTTACCAGACGTCAAACCACTTGCCGTTTAATATTACAGGCGTCGAACCAATTGTCGTTTCACATTACAGGCATCAAACCACTTTTCTTTTCACATCACCAGTCGTCAAGCCACTTGCCTTTTCACATTTCAAGTGCTAAGCTAGAAATCTTCTATAAATAGAGGCCTAGTGCTTCATTATTTTTCACGAATTCATTCAAGCTATAGAGAGAGAGAAAGTATAGAGAGAATAAGAGAGAAAGAAGAAGAGTATTCTGTTACTACACTATTGTAGTATTCAATCTACTAATGTAAGGGGTGTTATTCTTTCTTATTCATGAAGAGAACTGTTGTTATTCCATTGCTTATTATTACATTGGAATAACTCAGATATCTGCTGATTTACCTATACTTGGTGACATTCTTCTATTTTCCGTTAGAACATCACATGCGTGTGTTTTACAGGACCGGTTAAAATCTTTATTATTATTTTTTGGAACATTATATACGTGTTTTTTACAGGACTGGTTCCATCTTTATTATTATTACATTGGAATATCACGCTCGTGTGTTTTACACAGGACCTAGTTAAAATCTTTATTATTATTTTGGAACATCCCGTAGGTACAAATTTTGCCCGACACGGTTCCGTTATTATTATTACATTGGAATAACACATCATGCTAAGTACCGCATGCATGGTGATTTCTTTTGTTATTCCATTCTTTATTATACTCAGTTGGTTAAAGTTTTGACTTCTATACTCCATGAAATTAGTAGAATATCCTTGATATTTGCGCTTCATCTAGTATCTTTTCATGGAAATATTCTTTTGATCATTCTTGAATTTTACTATACAAAGCAGTATCATATTGACAATTTGGACATTATTAGTTCCTGGATAAATTAATTCTTGAACTTGTTTTATTGAATTCTTATATCATTCTCAGCATCCTCATGTTTATATTATGTTGAAAGTCATATGTGGCCTGTAGTGCATAGATGGACTTGGTATGATTATGACCAGTGATTATTCGGTGTAATCATGACCGTAATGTTACAAATGATGTGGTAAAAGTTATCATTGGCCCGTAGTGCATTGATGGATGATTGTTGGCATGATCATGACCATTAATGAATGAATACACGAATGTCCTTGGTCGTAGTGCATAGATAATTTGTGGTCGGGATACTAAAGAATATCCTTGGTCAGTAAAGTAATGATGATTTGATGATGTGGATTATTTATTAAAGTCGAGTCCCAATGATAAAAGTCATGAAAAACCTTTTAAATCATAAAAGATAGTAGATTTTATTCTCTACTTGACACTTTTAATGGATTGCTTGTTCACTGTGATTATACTTGATGTTGTTATATTTTATCGGTTTAACATCTTTGTTGAAGGCTAACGATAATTTATTCTCGCATTATCTTAGTCATAATATTTTTTATTGGGCTAGTTGAGCTCACCCTTTCTTTCTTTTATTCTCTTGTGAAATGAGAACATAGCGAGGGACTAGTCGGGAACGGAGTGATGGTCCAGAGGATAGCATTAGTAGTCCTCACTATTCTGTGAAATAGTGTGTTAATAATTGTAATGAGGACTCCTTTTGAGTTTGTATAATCTCTAGTAGACAATAATTGTATTCAAACTCACAGTTATATTTTGTCGTATTGTACACGACAGTTGTATTTGAATTTTGTACCATGTATCTGACGACCCAAGATGGGTGATGTATACCTAATTTTGGGGGCGTCACAGTTGGTATCAAAGCTTGGGGATATGATCCCTGGCTAAGATGTGAGAATAGTACTAGGAGGCGAGAGACGGAGAATTCCTTCGCTAGTATGACCTACCTAAGTTTATGTGGTATTTAATTGGTCGGTCAGAATTTGGGGATAATATGTTACATGTCAATTAACCTTTGTTTTGTGGCATTATCTGAAAATGACATCCAAGAATGTTGAGAATAGCAATGGAGCACAGGCAACCGTTGATTCACCACATATCAATAATCAGGATAATGTGCATCAGGAAGGCGACAATCCTCATGCAAACAATAACACTGACCAAATGATGAATGATCAAATGTTCAGGGGCTTTATGCAAATCATGCAACAGCAATCGAGAGCGGCTCCTGTCCAAAATGCAGGTGGAAACACTGGAAACTCTCGGGCGGTCACCATTAAGCAGATTCAAGGAGTGGGACCACCAAGTTTAAGGGAGAGCCAAAACCACTTTATGGCGGAAGCATGGATAAAGCAGATCACCAAGATATTTGATGTCTTGGGATGCTCCGAGGAGCAAAAGGTTCCTTCACGCCTTTATGTTCTTGAGAGAGGCAGACATTGGTGGGAATTGGTAAAAACGTACTCAAACTCCGCCAGATCAAGATGTCTTAGGAGAAGTTCCAAGAGCTGTTCAATGACAAATACTTTCCCGAAAGTATTCGTCACATGAAGGAGGTGGAGTTTATCAAGTTGGAACAAAACAATATGATCGTGTCACAATACGAGGCTAAATTTGCGGAGTTATCCCGGTTTGCATCCCACTTGGTGGACAATGAAGAGAGAATGACAAGGATGTTTTTAAAAGATTTGAAGCCGGAGATATGTCAACATCTTATTTCTCATAAACTGTGTTTATATTCAGATGTTGTAAATAGGGCTCAGTTAGTGGAGCGCGATAACGAGTCAATACAACTAAAAGAGAGCAACCGGCAAAATGATAATACCAGCGAGAGCAGTCATCGAAATGGTGATAACAAGCGTGGAGGGAATCAACAGGCCAGAAATGGTAACCACTTCGGTGGTAATCAGGGACAAAATAATAAGAATGGACATTTTAAGAAGAGGAGATTCAACAATGATGGAAAGACGTCAAGACCAAAGCACATGTCGTTAAGGAAGGAGAACGACCACCTATCATATGTTTCAAATGCGGAGGGAGGGCACATCGGTCCAAATCTGCGCGATGCCAGTCAAAGCATGTTATAATTGTGGAAGAGAAGGTCACTTAGCCCGATTTTGTCATTTACATCAAGACAAATTCAGCTAGGATGGAGGCACCAAAGGTCAGTCGAGAAAAGTCAAAACCCGGTAGTGCAAGGAGAGCGTTTGTTGTGACCTCCCGAAAAGCAAGGAACCCGAATGAGGTCATCACGGGTAAGCTTATCATAAACTCTAACGAAATCTATACTTTATTTGATACCGGTTCTACCCATTCTTTTATTTCTCCTACTTGCGCTCATCGATTAAATTTGACTCCAGAGAAATTAGACTTTGACTTATCTGTGGAAACTCCGTTGGGAGAAACCTTCATTACATCCACTGTTTATAAGTCTTGTTTGGTTCAAATCGATACCCTCACATTACCTGTAGATCTTATTTCATTGAAAATACTTGCATTTGACGTGATTCTAGGGATTGATTGGTTAACTACTCATCATGCAAAAATTGATTATTTACGTAAGGTTGTTAGCTTTCATATTCCTAATCAACCTATTATGCGAATTCAAGCGACCAAACCATTAAAATCAATCATGGTCATCTCAAGCCATAAAGCTATTCATTTATTAAAAAACGGATGTCAAGCTTTCTTAGCTCATGTCACAGATTTAAACAAAAATACGTCAGTTTTGAACGATATTTCTATTATTAATAAATTTCCTGACGTATTCCTCGAAGAACTTCCTGGCCTACCCCCTGAGCATGAAATTGAATTTTGTATCGACCTTGAACCCGGTACAAAACCCATTTCCAAAGCCCCATATCGAATGGCTCCTATTGAACTTCAGGAGTTAAAGACCCAACTGCACGAATTGTTAGACATTGGCTTTATTCGTCCTAGTACTTCTCCTTGGGGTGCTCCTATTCTATTCGTGAAGAAGAAAGATGGGAGTATGCAACTTTGTATTGATTATCGGGAGTTGAATCATGTCACCATCAAAAATAGGTATCCATTTCCACGTATTGATGACCTGTTTGATTTCAAAGATTGATCTTCATTCTGGATATCACCAATTGAAGATTAGAACCGATGACATTCCAAAGATGGCTTTCAGAACTCGGTACGGGCATTATGAATTCCTAGTCATGTCCTTTGGATTGACTAATGCTCCTGCTGCCTTCATGGATATGATGAACTGAGTATTCAAGGAATATTTGGATCACTTTGTGGTCGTCTTTATTGATGACATTCTTATTTATTCCAAAAATCGTGAAGATCATGAGCAACACTTGAGGCTGAAACTCCAAAAGTTTCGTGAATACAAGCTTTATGCCAAGTTGAAGAAATGCGAATTCTGGTTTGAGGAAGTAGCATTCCTTGGGCACGTAGTATAAAGTCATGGAATGTCTGACCCAAAGAAAGATTGAAGCAATTCAAAGTGGGAGCAACCTAAATCGATGACCAAGCACGTAGCTTTTCGGTTTTATTTGGTTATTATCGGAGATTCGTGGAAGGATTTTCTCGAATCGCTACTCCATCGACTCGGTGACTCGGGAAAGATACAAAGTTCGATTGGAGCGAAGAATGAGAAGAGTTTTCAAGAACTCAAGAGGAGACTCATTTCGCAGCACTGTTACGATAATACCATCGGCTCGGAGGGATTTGTCATCTACAGTGATGCTTCGGGCAAAGGGTTGGGATGTGTTCTCATGCAACATGGAAAAGTCATAGCCTATGCCTCAAGACAACTCAAAGAATATGAGAGGAATTATCCTACTCATGATCTAGAGTTGGCAGATGTTATCTTCGCACTAAAGATTTGGAGGCATTACTTGTATGGGGAGAAGGTGGAGATCTTTACGGATCATAAAAGCCTCAAATATTTCTTTACTCAAAAGGAACTCAACATGCGCGACAACGACGTTGGCTTGAGGCTGTTGAAAGATTATGATCATACCATCCAATACCATCATGGAAAAGCGAACGTGGTAGCTGACGCATTGAGTAGAAGATCATATGCAAGTACGAGTGCGATATTGTCAACGCAAAGGCCCATTTTGTGTGACTTGCAAAGGATGGAGATAGAGTTAAAGACTCCAGGGACCCATGTGATGATGGCGAATATATGAGTAGAACCGACTTTAATTGATAAAGTTAAAACTGCTCAAGTTACAGACCTGGAGCTAATGCGTATGAGGAAGAAAGTGCAAGAAGGTGCTATGCCGAAAGCAAGAATCGATGAAGAAGGAATACTTCGAGTCAACTCCAAACTTTGTGTTCCTAATGACCCTGATTTAAAGTATAAAATCATGATGGAGGCGCACAACACACCGTTTGCAATCCATCTCGGGAGTACCAAAATGTATCATGATATTCGGCCATACATTTTGGTGGAGCAATATGAAGAGAGAGATAGCGTTTTTTATCTCAAGGTGTCTAACTTGTCAACGAGTTAAAGCGGAGCATCAAGTACCAAAAGGTCCATTGCAACCACTTAAAATTCCAGAATGGAAGTGGGAGCACATTACCATGGATTTCGTTACCGGTCTTCCTAAGGTTTCTCAAGGCATAGATGCGATTTGGGTCATTGTTGATAGATTGACCAAGTCTTCTCATTTCTTACCGATACGAGAAACTTATACACTTGAACGTCTTGCTCGTATATACATAAACGAGATTGTAAGACTGCATGGTATGCCGGTATCTATAGTTTTTGATCGAGACCCAAGATTCACTTCACGATTTTGGGTTAGTTTGCAAAAAGTTATGGGCACAGACTTACGATTTAGCTTGGCATATCATCCTCAGACGGACGGACAGTCGGAGAGGACTATTCAAACTCTTGAAGATCTATTAAGACTCTATATCCTTGATTTTAAGGGAAGTTGGGACAAGTTCTTACTATTGGTGGAGTTTTCCTACAACAACAGTTATCAAGCAAGTATTGGCATGGCTCCATTCGAAGCGTTCTATGGAAGAAAGTGTCGTTCTCCAGTATGCTGGGATGAGGTGGGTGATGCAACGTTGTTGGGACCAGAGTTAGTACGTATGACTACGAAAAAGATTCAAACGATCCAACAACGTATAAAAACCTCACAAGATCGACAAAAGAGTTATGCTGATCTTCATCGAAAGGACGTGAAATTCGATATAGGAGATCATGTGTTGTTGCGTGTTGCTCCATGGAAAGGAGTTACGAGATTTGGAAAGAGAGGAAAACTCAATCCTTGATTCATCGGCCCATTTTTAATCCTCGATCGAGTAGGAACTGTGGCCTATAGACTCACTTTACCATCAAGTATGTCTCGTGTTCATAACGTTTTTCACATATTCATGTTACGTAAATATTGAAAGACCCGAACCAAATTATTGAGTTAGAACCGGACAAAATAGCGGAAGATTTGACGTACGAAGAGGTTCCTGTTCAAATCTTGGATAAGAAGGAACATATTCTACGCTCCAAGGTTATACCTCAAGTCAAAGTTTTGTGGAGAAACCACGATGTTGAGGAAATGACTTGGGAGTTAGAATCTGAAATGAAATCAAGGTATCCTTACCTCTTCGACATACCAGGTACGTACCCTAATTTTGAGGGTGAAATTTCATAAGAAGGGGAGGTTGTAAGAGCCCAACTTTTATAAATAAAGATGAATTTTCTATAAATATTATTTTTGAATATTATGGACTAAATTTGATATAATGTTATAGTTGTGGGTAATATTTATAAATTTTGCAAAGTAAGCAAGTTGTTATAAAATATTTGTTTGGTCGGGGAATATTCTTTTTGTCGGGGAATATTCGTGACGACCAAGCACAATCATTAGTGGACTTAATAATGGAATTATTGTCGGATTGAGAAAGCGACAAAAATACTTTTATGAAAATAACTACGGAGGTGTTACCGTTAAAATTATTGAACTACCCAGTAGTAAAAGTAAAAGAATACGCGATGTCTGGCGTGGTTGCGTAGTAGCACTGCAGTATTGATTATCGATGCTTACGTGAGAAGTCACTCACCTATACTCAATTATTGCTACAAGAATTCTTTGCATCATATCTCTTATATTATTGATTCAATTATTGTCACAAAGATCATCTCGTATAATATGTTATATTATTAAATCAATAATTGAGACGACAAGTTATAAATGATTAATAATTGTTGAAAGATTAAATATGTGTTGATTAAAAATAAAATGATTTGTGGTAATATTTATTCAATCCTTGATATATATAAGGAGCCTATTATGAGACGTTTGTGGTAAGTTTGGTTATTTTTAGGGGGGCATATATGTCATCATCTAAGAGTCTCTTCGTCAATAGTAATTACCTTCGTCAATAGTAATTACCTTCGTCAATAGTAATTACCTTAGTCAATAGTAACTACCTTTACCAGACGTTAAACCACTTGCCGTTTCATATTACAGGCGTCGAACCAATTGTCGTTTCACATTACAGGCGTCAAACCACTTTTCTTTTCACATCACCAGTCGTCAGGCCACTTGCCTTTTCACATTTCAAGTGCTAAGCTAGAAATCTTCTATAAATAGAGGCCTAGTGCTTCATTATTTTTCACAAATTCATTCAAGCTATAGAGAGAAAGTATATAGAGAATAAGAGAGAGAAGAAGAGAAGATACATTTACTACACTCTTAAAGATTCAATCTACTAATGTAAGGGGTGTTATTCTTTCTTATTCATGAAGAGAACATTGTTATTCCATTGCTTATTATTACATTGGAATAACTCGTGTACGTGGTTTACCCTATACTTGGTGACATTCTTCTATTATTCATTGGAACATCACATGCATGTGTTTTACAGGACTGGTTAAAATCTTTATTATTCTCATTGGAACATCCCGCCGGTGCAAATTTTGCTCGACTGGTTCCGTTATATTATTATTCTGTTTGAATAACTCGCCCATGCATCAAGTACCGCATGCATGGTGATTTCTTTTGTTATTCCATTCTTTATTATACTCGGTTGGTTAAAGTTTTGACTTCTATACTCCATGAAATTAGTAGAATATCCTTGATATTTGCGCTTCATCCAAAGATATCTTTTCATGGAAATATTCTTCGATCATTCTTGAATTTTACTCTACAAAGCAAAGATCATGTTGACAATTTTGACATTATTAGTTCTGGATAAATTAATTCTTGAACTTGTTTTATTGAATTCTTATATCATTGTCATCATCCTCATGTTTATATTATGTTGAAAGTAAATACGTGGGCTGTAGTGCATAGATGGACTTGGTATGATTATGACCGAGGATTATTTGATTGTAATCATTAAGTAATGTTACAAATGATGTTGTAAAAGTTATCATTGGCATGAGTGCATTGATGGACGGTTGTTGGCATGATCATGACCATTAATGAATACACGAATGTCCTTGGTTTGTAGTGCATGGATAATTTGTGGTCGTGATACTAAAGAATATCCTTGGTCAGTAGTCTGTAAGTGATTCGATGATGTGGATTATTTATTTGTCGAGTCCCAATGATAAAAGTCATGAAAAACCTTTTAAATCATAAAAAATAGTAGATTTTATTCTCTACTTAACTCTTTTAATGGATCGCTTGTTCATTGCAGAGTTAAACTTGGTGTTGTTATATTTTATCGGTTTAACATCGTTGAAGGCTAACGATAATTTATTCTACGCATTATCTTTAGTCATAATATTTCTTATTGGGCTAGTTGAGCTCACCCTTTCTTTCTTTGTTCTCTTCGTGAAATGAGAACATAGCGAGGACTAGTCTGGGGAGCGGAGTGAGCGGTCGAGAGGATAGCATTAGTAGTCCTCACTATTACGTGAAATAGTGTGTTAATAATTGTAATGAGGTCTCCTTTTGAGTTTGTATAATCTCTAGTAGACAATAATTGTATTCAAACTCACACAGTTATGTTTTTGTCGTATTATACATGTGATTGTATATTAGTAAGTTGTATTTGAATTTTGTACCATATATCGACGACTCAAGATGGGTGATGTATACCTAATTTTGGGGCGCCACACACACACACACATATATATATATATATATATATATATATATATTAAATCCACACGGAGTTCAATTAAGTAGTGGTTGATCGCTTTTACAACTTTCTTTACGTTTTCGTCTCTTTTCGGAGTTTACTTCGTAAGTAGATCACTTTATATGACTTTCAATACATTTTTTCCCTTTGGAGTTCCCTCCGTGGCGGTTGATATCTTCTGACTTTATTTACGTTTTGTCACTTTGGAGTTTCCTCCGTGGCGGTTGATAGCTTTTAATGACTTTATTTACATTTCGATCCCCATGGAGGTGCTTCGTGGTTGGTGATCATGTCTACGTATATATATATTCTGACTTATATATATATACCTAGTTACTGCTTTCATACAAATTGCGGTATCTTGTGCGCCTAGGAATCATGTGATCATAGATTCAGCCCATTGGATCTAGATTCGGTTCCCGTGATGGACATTTTCAGCTGTAAGCAGCTTGTAAATTATTCTGCGATGTCTGAATTTCCGCAGATGGTTTCCATACCCACGAGGAAGTCGACATTATTTTGTACATTATTTTCGTACGGATGTCTCGCATCTGTAAAATAAAATCAATCAAGACGAACACTTAATAAAATGGGAGTGTAAAAGGTCTCAATTACTATTGAGCATCAGGGTTTGAAAAACCTCTTTTATAAAACATCATTGTCATATCTTGCTTAAAACTAAATTTTTACATAAATTCAAACCTTGTGTATATAGGTGCGAACGAGGCCTCGCACTACTTCTAAATAACAGCACATTGACCCACACACACACATTAGGATAATAGTTTCTTGAAAAAGGCGGTCACCGCAGTAGTAACACGGATGTCTGGGGTGCCTAACACCTTCCCTCCGCATAACTAAGTCCCCGGGCCTTAATGAATCTCGGTTTCACAGATTCGTTTAGCGTTGTCACATCACCGGGTGAATTGATGTAAACCTTTTTTTTGGTTAATGTCGATACAACCATTTAAAAAATTAACTAGAGACTCTTAACAGTCCATCGTCGACATTATACATGTCAGACCTTTTTCACCTGTTTTTTCAAACAAATCTCACCTAAAATGAGAACACCAAAGAACAGGTAACGGAAAGGGACATCTAAAAATCGCGACGTCGACAATCATCATACATATTCTATCATCTAATGCAGAACAAATAAACATATATTGTTTATTTTACATAATTCAATACATTTTTCCAGGTTTATTAACCTTAACTTAATACATACCTTCAAAATTACAATGGTTTACAATAAGATAACTAAATAGTTATTCTGATAACAATCTATTACTATATTTTTCTTTTGTCTCTGTCCTTCTTCAAGCCTTCGCCTTTATCTGAAATTTATTATCATGATATAGCAAGGGTGAGCAACTACTTTGCCCAGCAAGTTTAAATTCAATAAAGATATATCATAATCGAAAGAATAATAAGCTTTCAAGTTTTCAACAATTTAATAATTGTAAAGGAACATGAATCAAGATGTTAATAATTAAATGACTGAATCAATAATGTTTGAAGGTCAACAATGACCATGAACAATCACTACAAAAAAATGGGGCTTCAACAACAACCGATTTTCGTTGCTAAAGGTGACAAATTTCATTGCTAAAGGTGCCAAATTTCGTTGCTAAAGGGTTTTGGCAATGACTTTACTGTCATTGCGTCTTTTATTGTGCAATGAGCGTTGCTAATTGTTCTACAACAAACGTATTTTTTCGTTGCCAAAAATAATACATTTTGCAACGAAATTTGGCTTTCGTACAGAGACATCGATCCTTTAGCAACAAAATGTATTGTTGCAGAATAATTAAAATGTCGTTGCTAAAAAATCCCATTTCATTGCAAAAGTCTGCTAATTGGCAACGAAATGACCTCTCTTTTTTTGCAACGACCATGCATTTTCGTTACAATTGACACCATTTTGCAACAACTTTTTTCGTTGCAGTAAATTATAAAAATTGTTGCCTAAGCTTACTTTCGTTGCAGAATGTAAACTTTTTAGCAACGATTTTTGTTGTTGATTATATTATTTGGCAACGACATTATGCTAAATCAGCAACAAAAATATTTGTTGCTGGTTATTTTTCAATAGCAACGAAAGTCATCGATTAGCAACGACATTATATGTTGTCGTTTCGTTATATGTCCAACGAAAGTTGATATAATTTGCAACGATAAAAAATGTTGTCTTTTATTTTAGTATTGTCAACAATATCATCTCCGTTATTATTAGGTTAATTTTTCGTTGCCAAATATTATATTTTTAATGCCATTAGCAACGAAAATTTGATGCTAAATGTATAAAAAATTATTTCTATATTAAAACTTGTTCAATGCTTTGGTAACGAATTATATTGTTGCCAAATCAAAATTTGACATTCTTTTTGTGTACCTGATTAGCTCAATGTTCCCATAGCAAATAATGACAAAAATACATAAAACAAAAATATTAGTAACTTAATAAAATCATCCACTACATAATCATTCATTATCTTTATAATTAACCATCTAATGCTACCACAGTTCTTCAATCAAAGTATATATCTACATATATAGAGAGAGTATACTTCATAATTTCGTCCCTTGTCTTCCATAAACATAGCACGAAAATTTGATACCCAGTATTGTAAGGCAGGTCATAGAAGCAGTTTTCCTGCACATTTAAAAATAATAGCAAGTTAGGAAAATGAAGCTAGGTCACTAGAGGCACTTAGTGCCAAAATCAATACACAAAGACAATAGAGTTGCTACGTGGTATAATGTCAAGGCTTGACTCCTATTTCATAATATTTTAGAATACCACCAATTTCTTGTTCAATTTGAGTGACTAAACAATAAATATGGTTGACACATCAATGCATAATCACTCTCCAACCTGGTTATAGCACAAGTTAGAACAAGTACTCCACTTTCCATTCCCAAAAATCTTTGGCTGTAGTTGAAGAAGCATTAGCCCATCCTTACCTTGAAAGATTACACGACATAGCTGATGAGCCAATATGCTAAGAACCATTCTCCTTCGAATTTGAGACACAACATCTGGGAGAAGAGTAGACAAAGGATATGATCCACCAGGAGGCCTTGGCACTCAATCCAGAGTACGCATAGTACCAAAATCAAGCATCTAAGTAGGCTATTTACATAATCAATAAATCTGTTAGTTTGAGTGCTTGAAGAAAGCAATACCATCACGATTGGAAGATTGCAACTGGCCAGTATAGCAAGCACTCCAATTGTGTTTTATTATTTGATCGAAGAGATCATCCTATCTGGTCGACTTCTATTTGGCATTTTTTATTTGCTACCTTGCATTATGGCTGATAGATAACCTTTGTAAATTGTAATGTTGTTCTCTCTCCTTTTATTTTCTTTATTTCTGTTGTCGATTATTTTATTAAATTTTTTTGGTGGGAGGTTTGTGTTCGTTGGGCTCAATTTTGATTTTTTTGGTCCTAGATTGATCTGAATGTACTAGTATGCAATGTACAGTATACTGTATTCGAGTGTATCTGAGAACATACATACCAATGAGGCAAAACAGAAAAACAAAAAAATAAAATTCTTCAAAACATCATAATGATGCATGGGTGTTCACTTATAGTAACATATAATATAATTTGGGTAAGAGTGGAATTACAACTTATTGATATCTAAATCAAAACAACCACCAAAGAAGACTCGATCAGAAAAGAAGTACATCATTCAATAGATAACTTACAACTAAATTAGTACAGAAATATTACACTGCATTATAAATAATTATACTTCTTTGAGAGAGAAAGAGGGAGGGAAGGAGATTATATTGCTGACAATTGAAACTGTAAAGCATCCATTGGAAAGCCATAGGTGTTATCATTTGGTAAAGACCACATTTATAATTCTTTATTAGTCAATATGCAGGATGGTAGTATTTTTTTTTTTAAAGGGCTGATAAAGTATAGAGGTTAATGGTTATATATGCACCCCATAAGATCTTCAGATAAGATTAAAAGTAGAAGGATAAGCGTGCCCATCTCACATGAAAATAGAGTAATACAACAATCCACTTTTTAAGAAAATGTATGAAATCAGTGGTTTAATTGACTGTACCCTTCTTTAACAGCTATTGCTACTATCATAGTATTCAAAGCCAAAATAGGGTGACTCATGGTGATGTCCATGGCTATGCATGTGTTTATGTGCCGAGTGAACTCGTGTGTTTTCTTCTCATGCTTAGAAGAGTTTTTAGTAATGTTAACACTGGAAAGAAGAAATAGAAAAGAAACAACAAAAATATATAAACATGACCATGCCACTTGAATATTACCAAAAGCTAAACTATAAAGATCCAAAAAATCTAGTTAAAGAGCATTTCAAGACTTTTTTTCATACCATTCCTGTAAAAGCAACTCCATACGACAAGGTACGTAATAAATCAAAAATATATTATTCAAATTTAAGCACTTATAACTGAGAAAGAAAATGGAAAACTAAGAAAGATGTGTGTTTAATTACTTAAAAAGCTAAACATTATTAGATTTAATGGTAAAAGATGTTTGAGCGACAAATAAACATTAGGCCAAAAACTGGACAAAATATTTGTGACTAAGTTTCTGCGAAATATATCTCATATCGTATTATTCAAGGTTATAATTTCAATATTATCGTACAACTTGACATTTAAAGAATTATTGGAAAGTGCAGTTCACCATGCTTGACAGTCTTGATTAGTTTTCAGAACTTGATTTTTCTGTCTTTCCTAGTTAATTATTCAGATCACGCTCTATTAGTCTTACAAATTTTGGGAGTGAAATACCTTCTAGGAATGGTGGAGGTATCATTAGATCTTCCAAATAAGCCTCCAGCCATAAGCCCTTGTGATAATGTCCAAGCACTAACTGAACATAAAATACTGCTGCCTGCAGTAATGACCATTCAAAAGCATTAATAGTATAAAGGTAAAATATTTAAAATTATATGACGATTTAATCTACTTGATTATACTTTATTACCTACTAATTAAAAGTTAAAATAGATACTTCCACCCAGTCATGTCAGACAATGACCAAGAAACAGAATATGAGAAATCAGCATAAAGTAATCAATTTTTCAGTTAAAAAAAAGAGGGAAAAAATCTTATCAATTTATTTATTTCTTTATAGGTAATACATTATAATAGCAAGGATGTAAAAAATGATTATAGCCAAAATATGATGCCTCTTCTTGTTTATGTATCCTGTGAGAAAAGACCATCTCGTCCTCATCGTTTCAAGGGTGGAGCCCTCAATGCCCTTGTATGTGTTGTATTCCTACTCTCTTCTCTCCATCTCCTTCACATACTGACAATCAATTTGTTACTAATTTCTATCAGCTTCAAGTTTCTGGCATAATGAGCAATGTCCCCTACATAATAGTTTTAGATTGTGATATGTACTGCAATGACCCTGCCTCATATTTTCTATAATGTTAGTTAAAATGATATATACGACGGCCAAGTAAGAGCAGCATACAAGGTGCAATAAGTTAGACAAATTGCTACTCCTTGTGTTTTCGTTACAAATAATTAAGTGATTTTTTGAGGTTCAACTATGATATTGATAACAATATTTGTAGCATCCATGTTACAAACAAGGTATCAAGCTATTAATGGACAACGAGGTACAATTTGAGCAGGAACTGATTATTACTTGAATAAAAAGGCATTATATAGTAGTCCCAATCAAGAGGGTCTGCTTATATTTCTTACAAGCAATTGAGTTAGAAGTATATGTACTCTCAGTATATTTATGAAGAACTATGATAGTGAAAACTCATCAATGTTTATATTGCTTTCCTTTTCCATTGTATTTCATAGACAAGTTTCTGCTCGAAGCAGAAAATAATTTTGGTATATCTAGCGTGTTCATTGTCTCACTAAAAGGTAGTGATAAAGAAGATGCCTGGCCTCAAGTGAGAGATTTATCAGAAGTTAAACTAATAATTCAATTACAGAAGAGGCCAAAATGTTTTTGACCTCTTGATTATTTTTGAGAAAAACACATAATGGTGTAAAGTGGCATTGACATGAAGCAGTGTTACAACTAATAGTTCTCATATTTTACAATAACAAGTTTGGATTATCTTTCTTTTAATTTATGTTTTTTGTAAATTATGACAAGTTTGGATTATCTTTCTTTTATTTCCTTTTTTGTGTCGACTAAGGTCACATCTATTAATTCCCACTAATTTTAGAAAATATTTGTTCTGGGTAAAATTAAATTAAAATTTTTGTCTGTTAAAACTATTTTATCATTCTCTGCTTTCAATTGTTGTTGCAGGTTTCAAACTCATGTTTTTGGCATTTGCAATAGTACATACATCATCCCTTTCTCAGCATTTGTACGAAGTCCTCTCTAGCGGCGGCACAATTAGAACATGGTAGAATGAACAAAGAATTTTTATGATGAAGTCGATTAAAACTTTTTTTTTTGGATGCCTAGATGTTATAATGAAGTGGGTGGGCATAACAAAAGCGAGTTTCAGGCTGACGAATAAAGACGTCGACCAAGAAAAGCTCAAAAAATATATGAAAGAAAAATTTGACTTCAGTGGTGCAAAGATGTTCATTATTCCACTGACATTATTAATCATATTGAACGTGTTATGCTTTATAGGTGGAGTGAAAGGGTAATAGACAAGAAAAACTTTGAAGAGATGTTTGCTCATGCTTTTCTTTCCTCCTTCATTCTAGTTCTATGTTTTCATATACTCAAGGGGCTCATACCAAAGAGAAACAAGTGAAATCATTCACTCTGACTACTTTTGTTCCTTCCACAATCTTATTGATCGACTACATTGTTGCTGCAGAACGAGAGTTGTAAACGTGGCATACTTTATTAAAAGCAAATGTAGACTAAAGTTTTACCTAAAGTAGAAGACATACTACCTTAATAAACCCATGTTACTGCATAGGTGATATATAAGTGTATCAAAAAATATATAGCTATCTGGCCATGTATGCATTGTCATATGTTATTTCTTACTTCAATTACGCAACATTACTTCAAGTGGCATGTAAATGTCCAAGAAATAAAGCAAAACACGTAGGAATAGAACAATGAAAAAGACGGGCACAAAGGAATAATGAAATACATAATACAAGAGCAAAACATGAGTATATCAAACTCTTAATGTGTATCAAAGAACATACGAGCAGAACAACAAAAAAGAAAAGATTAGAGGGGTACAGTATCTTAAATATATATTTTAGCTCAAAGTCTATAAATACAAGTCTAGTTTATCCCATTAGTCATCACATTCTACGTTTACCTTTTGTATGCACACAACTATATGTTTTTTTAAACTCTATTGTAGTTTTTCAGAAAAGAACACTGGAACAAAAAATATTGAAAGCTTTGACGTGTATGTGTGCTTGCATCTGCACTTTTCTTCTTGAGTTGATTGGAAGAGTACTTCATAGGTTCTGCTCTGACATTTCTTCTACCATTCAAAAGAAAATAACTGAAGGATAATAAAGGTTGTATCTGTACACATATCAATTGAATTTAAGACTAAATCATATTAATATATATAAAGGGAAAATTCATCTAGTATATCCCTTGCTAGTGGAATTTAAATTGGTCAAAGTATTAAGAGATCTAGCATTCATTCAATGGGCAGGGCAAAACAAGATAAGCAATGCTAGTATTCTTGCTGCAAATTCAACACAACGTACGTCAAGCTAGCATTTGTATGTTTCTATTCGTGCACATTACAACTTTTTAACCATAAGTGTCCAAAAACAAGCAAAAAACTTGCTACTATGGAACCATTACTCTCATGCTCATGCTCAATTTCCAATTTTCCGTAAAGCTAAAATTGCAAAAAGATCAAAACAACTATATATTATGATTTAGAGTATACCAGTATTTGGAGTGACCCAAGCACATCTTTTCTTCACAATTGAAGCATCGGCTGAGCCAGTCACCTCTACAGTACCAGTATCAGTAACAACAACCTTTTCAGGCTTAGGAGCAGATTGTTTCCTCCTTATTGGCATGCTTTGTTGACTAATCCTCCCTGTCGAGGTCCGGCTATGAAACGAATCTGATGAAGCATCAGATGAACACGAAACATTCATGGACAAATTCGATTTTAAAACCTTATGCTCCTGTTGTTTCCTCAAAATCGAAGGCACCGTGTCGCAATTCGGCTGCGGCTTTGACAGTGAATTAAATGTGAACAAACAAACAATTATGCAGGCTCGATTGGCTTAGAGAAAAGGGAGATTACGGCGATTTCTTAGGTTAGGGCTTCTCATAAATGGCGGAGGAGGAGGTATATTGGATGGAGCGGGTTTAGGGCAGGTTGAGGCTAGCCCATCTATGATCTGGTTAAAACATCCAATTTTGGCCAAGGAAGAAACCCAATTGATCTCTTGCTTTCCTCTCCAGCCGAACCACGAACGCACGCACGCACCCACCAACTAAAGAACACTGAAGTCCGACTTTATTCCACACGCACATAAAAATACTGATATGTTCCACAAAAAAAGTTAATAATATTTTTTTAAAAAACAAATCTTTTATAAGTAATATTATAATAAGTTGCTTAAAAGTTTAATTATTATAAGTAAATTTACTACTCTAAAAAATTTAATGTGTTTATATTAAAATTTATATTCACCATAAATAATTCTAAAAAATTATTTTAAAAAAACAACGATTAATTTTATCTCTTGCAAAAAACTTCTGAACAGTAATATATAGTGAGGAATAATTCCTTCATTAATATATTTTTTCCTCACAATATTTCATTATAAATTTGCGCAAAAAAAAATCCTTCTATCACCTCAATTTTGCGAGAAAAAAAAAGTGTGAAGGATTTTTCTTTCGCTACTCACTATATTGTCACTAAATATTTTTCCTTCACTGTTCCTTCGCTAAACACCTCATTCATGTGAAGGAATAAATTCCTTCGCAAAATTTTCTTCGCTACATCCCTATTTTGGTGTAGTGAGACTTGAGAGATTCAGATTGAGAGTTTGAGATTTGAGAGAGAGTTGAGACGAGAGTTCGACTCTGGGGACTGGGGCTAGGGCTATTAATGCGCTGAGCTAGTCATTAGTATTACTTTATTTATTTTAAGTAATTTATGTGTGCAAATGTGCAAACAACCAAACAGTGCGATGCTTTGTTCGATTATTCGGGTAAACCGAATAACCCAAAAATGATATCCCATATAAACTAATCGAAAACCGTATATAATTTCGGATATGACCGAAATATTAAAAATAATTGAATTATCAAAAAAAATTGGGTAATTTATTTCGGTTCGAAGATCTGTAAATGTACTCGCAAATTCAGGAGATCTGTAAATGTACTCACAACAAAAAGTTAGAACTTTTGAATGACATAGTATATTATCTACCATATTCGAACCTGATGAGACTTGAGAGATCGAGAGTTTGAGATGAAGGGCCACCGAAGGCGATGAGGCGATGGCCGTCGGCGTCAGCCGATGAGAGATTGAGACTTGAGAGTTCCGAGTTTGACATCCGAGTTTGGGATGAGAGATTGAGACTTGAGATTGAGAGTTCGAGATCTGGATTTGGGAATTGAGAGTAGGAACCGAATTCAGAGTGCTAGCCGACTAGTAATTTAGTAACGTAGACAAGTAGTCATGACTCAGATTATTATTTTAACTTAACTGTTGTGCAACTTTGCAACTTGCAAGGCTTTTTTTAAAAAAAACTTTAATTTTTTTTAAAAAGATTTTATTTTTAAACGAATATTTTTTAAAAGATAAAAACTTCAACAATCGTCGTTGGGAGTAAAGTCTCTCACATTTAATTTGAAAAAAAATTGTTTAAAGCTATTTGAAATGGCGTTGAATTTTTTGATTTTTTTTGGCTAAAAATCAGAAAGGAAACCAACGCCACTTTAAAAAATATTTTTTTTAAAAAACGAATTTAAAAAAAATTATTTTAACTTTTTTAAAACGATTTTATTTTTTAAAAGAAATTTGAAAAAAAATAAAAATATGATCCAATGCCAAACTAACCGGTATTATAACTTATTTAAAAAAAATTTATAAAGCAAATTTGTAAAAAGAAGAGTAAGATGTAACATCAACTGACGTTGGAATCTCTTCTTTTTTTTAATTTCTTTGATCTCTTGTACTTGTTTACAAATATCAATATTTTTTTATGTTTATTCTATGTCATCGACGTTGGAAATGAAAGAGTATATAAGACTTCAGCTATAAAAAAATAAAATAAAAATTCTAACGCCAGTTAAAGTGACGTTGCTCTTCTTTTTTACAAATTTGTTTTTTTTTTTAATTTTTTTAAATAAAATAGGGATAAAATTGATATTACATCAATATCGGGTCAAACTAACTTATTAGGAATGACTTATAAGTCATTTTTAAATAACTTTTATTCATTTTAGTTCATAAAACATAATAATTTTTTTCATCTTTTATGTTTTCTCTTATAACTAATAGTATTATAATTTAATTTTATAATATATTTGGGAAAAAGGTAAAAGGAGAACTAGGAATAGCTAGGGGTATATCATTGCTATTGTTCTTTTTATGTTTTATTTTTGGACTTAAAAATATGTTCATGATTTAAGTTACTCCCTTCGTCTAAGAATAAAAGTTATTATATATAAATATTCATAGTTACTTTATATATATTTAGTTTAATGTTGAGATTTGTTTAGTATTTTATTTAGTTTGACAAGAAATTTTGAAAAGAATATGTATGTGTGTGTGTATGTGTGTGTGTGTGTATATACATATCAGTAGAATAAATTTAAAAATATTGGAGACTACAAGTTATGGCGTTAGTTTAGTTAATTAATAAATTAGAATAACACAGTGGTAGCTTAATGACCCAATAACCCATAGGTCTTAGGTTCAAAACCTAGTTGTGATATTTTTGCTTTTTATGTTATATTTTTTGTGTATTAGATAAATTCTATTATCATCTATATATATATATATATATATATATATATATACACACCCATCTTAAATATCCATACTAAACTAAATATATATAAAGTAACTATGAATATTTATATAACGTAACTATGAATATTTTAATATATATATATATATTTATAAATTTATCTTTAAATATTCATATAAATATTTATAAACAAATATTCATATAAATATTTATGCATGAAATACAAATATATTATCTTATAATAATAACACACTAATTTGTCGTTTTTATTACGTGATATATAAGATCCTTAGTACAGAAAGACTTGTTTGACTTCTTTTTTTTTCCCTTTTTTTCCACAAGCGCTAATTATTATATCAATTTTTTTTTTTACAAAATAAAAAACCGTAGATTTTAGGAAACAATAGCATTAATTATTCCTTATTTTAAAATGTCCAATATTAAAAAATAATTAATTAACTTGACTATTAATTTACGTTATAATCTTCTATATATTGATAATGTATGATCATCGATATGTCATTTAATTATTTTATTATCAATTTCTATCAAAAAAGTATTCGATCGCCCATTAATTATTTGTTGCAAAAGAAGAAGATAATTGAAAAGAATAACTTATACTATATTCCAAGGCAAAATAAATAAATTAAAGAACATGTAAGATAAATATCATAATTTTGTAAGTATTTGACATATATAAGCGAAATTATAGTGTTATTATTATTATTATTAATATTAATATTATTTTTATTATTATTATTTTTATTATTATTTTTTTTATTTTTATTATTATTATTATTATTATTATTATTATTATTATTATTATTATTATTATTATTATTATTATTATTATTATTATTATTGTAGTATATAACTTCCTAAGATTATATTAATGGTATGTAGTGAATGAGAAGAAAGAAATATATGGGAGAAATCTCATGTTTTGATATAAATATTAATCCTTGCAAGATATTAATAGATAACTTATGTTGCTCCAACGGTCAAATGACCAAAGTTCCAAATGATAGGTCACAGGTTCGAATATATTTCGCATTTGGACATAATTTTTAAATACGAATATTTTTTGACAATTCTCTGAATACCGAATATGGTCTTACAAAAACATGCTTATTGGGATTATCTTAATTTAAGGCAACATTTTAATAGTTGTTGCAAAAAGTTGTATACAATATGCAAAAAAAATAAAAATTATTGCCAATGAATGTGGTCCATATTAGGCAACGAAATATAGCAATAAAAAACTTTCGTTGCCTACGATGAGGAGAAATCAAGTGGTTAGAAATTTTGTAACGAATTTCTAACGAATTTTATTTCCAAATTTTGCAACGACTTATGAATTTCGTTGCAAAAAGTGAAAGCCTAACACAATCTGCAACGAATGACAAATTTTGTTGCTAAACATACACTTTTAGCAACGACTTATAAAGTCGTTGCCTGAAAAATCGTTGCTAAAGCCCCATTTTTAGCAATAAAAAAACTTTCGTTGCCCACGATGACGGAAAATCAAGTGGCCAAAAATTTTCCAACGAATATCTAACGAACTTTTTTTCCGCCAATGAATTAGCAACGAAATTTTGCAACGACTTTTGAATTTCGTTGCAAAAAGTGAAAGCCTGACACAATCTACAACGAATGACAACTTTCGTTACTAAACATATACTTTTAGCAACGACTTATAAAGTCGTTGCTCAAAAAATCGTTGCTAAAGGCCATTTTTTTGTAGTGAATTTAACTGAACCTTATGGTAATGAAGGTGACCAGCCTTTCATACCTGATGAACATATACTACATGCACTAAGTGTGAATCAATAATCAGTTTAGACATAAATAATCATTCACTAACATACTTTGAAATATAACTCGAGTTTGAGTTAAAGAAACTTGTCTACATAGTCGATTACCGCTACACAATATAATTTATTCTCTTTATTGAAAAGACCTATCAGGTATAAGATTGATATTTCAATTAGCATATCATACCTTATTTCATAATACTATCTAACACTTAATCACATAGTCAAATATTAGATAATCTTAACACCATATTCATTTACTTACTTATAACCTCATCATCTTATATTAACTTGTCTAACCTTCACTCACAAAGTTAAGTATTAGACATTACACCTTAGTCTTAGTATTATCATTATACTTTGATAATTTTTTCATCACTTATAACGTATACTTATAAGTTTTCCCTTTATATGTTATCTTAGTAAGCTATATAACCTTTCAGTAAACTGAAATATCATTTCAGTAAACCGGATTACATTTCAGCATCCTGAAATTACTATTTCAGCAGACCACAAAATATTTCAGCAGACTGAAACCATTTCAGTAATCCAACATCCAATTCAGCACCCTGAATTCTCATTTTAGACTATTACAAGCATAACATAGTTCATTGAATACCAAATTCAACAATTATATTGAAAAATAACATAAATCTCTCATTTAAATCTCCAATAGAATATTATTAATTATGTAATAATATTTTACGTTAAGGTTATTAATCTTTTAATAACATTCCAGTTAAATACTACTAATAATATATAAATCCAATATTATTAGCCATATAACAATAAGTTAAGTCATCAATCACATTAATAAACAATTTAGTTCAATTGTTTTCTTTTCCTTAATTAACTCATTAAATATTCTAAAATGCCATAAACATCACAACACTTCACACCCGACCCAAAACTTCATCAAAAACCTGCATAAGCCATGCTCAAGGGTCTCAAGTCATAAATCGTATTTTTCATATTTTTGGACATCATATATTTAATTAAATCCATTTATCCATTTATCATCATTTAGATGAAAAATACCAAATCAGTTCCAAAAATATTTCTTTTCTGAGATTTGGCAAAATATAGTTCCATATTAAACATATATTTTTCCGGGAATTTTTAAAATTCGTTTACTATATTTAAACAGTCCATAATAGCCAAATATTCTCTGATTTTTTATAAATCGAGATCAACTCCAAAAATTCTTAAATTTATACAGTATGTTCCTGTTATACACATGTACTTCCGGTAAATAGTTTGTAAGTTTTGGACTTATACACAGAGAGTTACTTGGGTGGCTTCATAAAAATATCCCTTCACCGTAAAATCCATAACTCTCAAACCGTATGGCCAAATTTCTCAAATTTTTACACAGCCTTCATATCATCTGATATTAACACTAAAAAAATTTCCAGAATTTTTAAAGCACAAAAAGTGGACGAAAACGCCTCCGTTACTGAATGGTCCAAAACAGTACCAAAAAAAACGGGACTATTTTCACCAAAATCTACACGACTTTTAGAAACGTGATTTTTGAGTTCTACCACTTGGGTTTACTAGTCAACACATATATCTAGCACCTTTCTTCTACGGATTGAGAAAAGAATGCATAGATAAAAAACATTGGATTTTCAAAGCACCCAAATATTAGGTTTCATAAACTAGAAAAATTTATTTTTCTTTCCTTTTTGATTCAAACCAAATCAACACTCATTATGGGTAGATCCATACTTGAATCATGAAAAACACATAGATTATAGGGGTTTGAACTTCCAAATCAAAAACCCCCATTTTCAACAAATTACAAAAAGAAATTAGAGGGATTATACCTTTGCTTTCTTCTTCTTCTTCTTCTTCTTCTTCTTCTTCTCCTCTTTATGGAGAAATTTTTCCCCCCCTCTTCTTCTCCATCATGGCTGCCGATCTTCTCCTCTTTCTCTCTCTATTTCACTCTTTCTTCTTTTTCTTTTCTCTTTCTCTCTCTTTCTTATGACGCCCCCAAAATTAGGTATACCTCACCTGCTGTTGCATGAATTGCATAAAGCCCCTGAATATTTGATCATTCATCATTTGGTCTGTGTTGTTGTTTGCATGAGGATTGTCGCCTTCCTGATGCACATTATCCTGATTATTGATATGTGGTAAATCGCCGGTCGCCTGTGCTTCATTGCTATTCTCAACATTCTCGGATGTCATTTTCAGATACTGCCACAAAACAAAGGTTAATTGACATATAACATATTATCCCTAAATTCTGATCGACCAATTAAATACCACATAAACTTAGGTAGGTCATACTAGCGAAGGAATTCCCCGTCTCTCCCCTCCTAGTACTATTCTCAAATCTTAGCCAGGGTACATCACCCATCTTGGGTCGCAGATACATGGTACAAAATTCAAATACAACTTACTAATACAATGTCTGTGTATAATAATGACAAAACATAACCGTGAGTTTGAATACAATTATTGTCTACTAGAGATTATACAAACTCAAAAGGAGTCCTCATTACAATTATTAACACACTATTTCACTGTAATAGTGAGGACTACTAATGCTATCCTCGGACCATTACTCCGCTCCTCGACTAGTCCTCGCTATATGTTCTCATTTCTCAAGAGAACGGTGAAAGAAAGGGTGAGCTCAACTAGCCCAAGAAGAAATATTATGACTAAGATAATGCGTAATAAATTATCGTTAGCCTTCAACAATGTAAACCGATAAAATATAACAACATCAAGTTTAACTGCATAGTTGAACAAGCAATCCATTAAAAGAGTCAAGTAGAGAATAAAATCTACTATCTTTTATGATTTAAAAGGTTTTTCATGACTTTTATCATGGACTCAAACTTTAATAAATAATCCACATCATCGAATCACCCCGCACTACTACTACCAAGGATATTCTTTAGTATCACGACCACAAATTATCCATGCACTATGTACCAAGGACATTCAGATATTCATTAATGGTCATGATCATGCCAACAACTATCCATCAATGCACTACGGCCAATGATAACTTTTACCACATCATTTGTAACATTACTACCATGATTACACCGAATAATCTCTCCGGACATAATCATACCAAGTCCATCTATGCACTATGTGCCACATATGACTTTCAACATAATATAAACATGAGGATGATGACAATGATATAAGAATTCAATAAAACAAGTTCAAGAATTAATTTATCCAGAACTAATAATGTCCAAATTGTCAACATGATACTGCTTTGTAGAGTAAAATTCAAGAATGATCAGAAGAATATTTCCATGAAAAGATACTGGATGAAGCGCAAATATCAAGGATATTCTACTAATTTCATGGAGTATAGAAGTTAAAACTTTAACCAACTGAGTATAATAAAGAATGGAATAACAAAAGAAATCACCATGCATGCAGTATTTTGATAGATAAAGTTATTCAATTAGAATAATAATAACGGAACCAAAGTCGTGCAAAATTTACACCGACTGTGATGTTCCAAATGTAATAATAAAGACGGAATCAGTCCTGTAAAACACATGATAGGATGTTCCAGCAGAATAATAATAAAGACGAAACCAGTCGGTGTAAAACACATGATAGGATGTTCCAATGTAATAATAATAAAGATTTTAACCAGTGTCCTGTAAAACACACAAACAGGATGTTCCAATGTAATAATAGAAGAATGTCACCAAGTATAGGGTAAATGCAGATACAAAGTTATTCCAATGTAATAATAAGCAATGGAATAACAACAGCTTCTCTTCATGAATAAGAAATAATAACACCCCTTACATTAGTAGATTGAATATCGCAGTAGTGTAAAGAATGTAATACTTTTCTTCTTTCTCTTATTCTCTCTATACTTTCTCTCTCTATAGCTTGAATGAATTTGTTAAAAATAATGAAGCACTAGGCCTCTATTTATAGAAGATTTCTAGCTTAGCACTTGAAATGTGAAAAGGCAAGTGGCTTGACGACTGGTGATGTGAAAAGAAAAGTGGTTTGACGCCTGTAATGTGAAACGACAATTGGTTCAACACCTGTAATATGAAACGGCAAGTGGTTTGACGTCTAGTAAAGGTAGTTACTATTGACGAAGGTAATTACTATAGACGAAGGTAATTACTATTGACGAAGGTAATTTCTATTGATGAAGGTAATTACTATTGACGAAGGTAATTACTATTGACGAAGAGACTCTTAGATGATGACATATGGGCCCCCCCATAAAATAACCAAACTTACCACAAACGTCTCAGAATAGACTCTTTATATACATCAAGGATTGAATAAATATTACCACAAATCATTTTATTTTTAATCAACACATATTTAATCTTTCAACAATTATTAACCATTTATAACTTGTCATCTCAATTATTGATTTAATAATATAACATATTATACAGATGATACTGTGGCTATAATTGAATCAATAATATAAGAGATATGATGCAACAATTACTGTAGCAATAATTGAGTATAGCTGAGTGACTTCTCATGTAAGCATCAATAATCAATACCGTGTGCTACTATGAAATCACGCGTATTACTGTACTTTTTCTACCGGGTAGTTCAATAGTTTTAACGGTAACACCTCCGCCGTTATTTTTATAAAGTATTTTTGTCGTTTTCTCAATCCGACAATAATTCCGTTGTGGCGTCTACCAATGATTGTGCCGTCGTACGAATATTTCCCGACAAAAAGAATATTCTCCGACCAAACGAATATTTTATAACAACTTGCTTACTTTGCAAAATTTATAAATATTACTCACAACTATAACATTATATCAAATTTACTCCATAATATTCAAAAATAATATTTATAGAAAATTCATCTTTATTTTTAAAAGTTGGGGTCTTATAACCTCTCCTTCTTATGAAATTTTTCCCTCGAAATTAGGGTACGTATTTGGTATGTCGAAGAGGTAAGGATACCTTGATTTCATTTTAGATTCTAACTCCCAAGTCATTTCCTCAACATCGTGGTTTCTCCACAAAACTTTGACTTGAGGTATAACCTTGGAGCGTAGAATATGTTCCTTCTTATCCAAGATTTGAACAGGAACCTCTTTATACGTTAAATCATCTGCTATTTCGTCCGGTTCTAACTCAATAATGTGGTTCGGGTCTTTCACATATTTACGCAACATGGATATGTGAAAAATATTATGAAAACGAGACATACATGGCGGTAAAGTTTAGTCTATAGCTACGCTCCTACTCGATCGAGGATTAAAATGGGCCGATGAATCGAGGATCGAGTTTTCTCTCTTTCCAAATCTCGTAACTCCTTTCCATGGAGCAACACGCAACAACACATGATCTCCTATATCAAATTCCACGTCCTTTCGATGAAGATCAGCATAACTCTTTTGTCGATCTTGTGAGGTTTTCATACGTTGTCGGATCGTTTGAATCTTTTCATAGTCATACGTACCAACTCCGGTCCCAACAACGTTGCTTCACCCACCTCATCCCAAAGATATCGAGAACGACACTTTCTTTTCATACAACGCTCGAATGGAGCCATGCCAATACTTGCTTGATAACTGTTGTTGTAGGAAAACTCCACCAATGGTAAGAACTTGTCCCAACTTCCCTTAAAATCAAGGACACAAAGTCTTAATAGATCTTCAAGAGTTTGAATAGTCCTCTCCGATCGTCCGTCCATTCGAGGATGATATGCCGAGCTAAATCGTAAGTCCGTGCCCATAGCTTTTTGCAAACTAACCCAAAATCGTGAAGTGAATCTTGGGTCTCGATCGTAAACTATGGATATTTAAGATACCATGCAGCCTTACAATCTCGTTTATGTACATACGAAAGCAAGACGTTCAAGTGTATAAGTTTCTCGATGTCAGAAGAAATGAGTAGACTTGGTCAATCTATCAATAATGACCCAAATCGATTTATGCCTTGAGAAACCTTAGGAAGACCCCAGAACTAAATCCATGGTAATGTGCTTCCACTTCCATTTTGGAATTTCAAGTGGTTGCAATGGACCTTTTGGTACTTGATGCTCGCTTTAACTCGTTGACAAGTTAGACACCTTGAGATAAACAACGCTATCTCTCTCTTCATATATTGCTCCACCAAAATGTATATTTAATATCATGATACATTTTGGTACTCTCGAGATGGATTGCAAACGGTGTGTTGTGCGCCTCCATCATGATTTTATACTTTAAATTAGTGGTCGTTAGAACACAAAGTCCGGAGTTGACTCAAGTATTCCTTCTTCATCGATTCTTGCTCCCAGATAGCACCTTAGCACTTTCTTCCTCATACGCATCACCTGTGTCTCGTAACTTGAGCAACTTTAACTTTATCGATTAAAGTCGGTTCTACTCAGATATTCGCCATCATCACATGGGTCCCCTGAGTCTTTAACTCTATCTCCATCCTTTGCAAGTCACACAAAATGGGCCTTTGCGTTGACAATATCCTGACTCAGACTTGCATATGATCTTCTACTCAATGCGCCACTATCACGCTCGCTTTTCCAGATGGTATGGATGGTATGATCATAATCTTTCAACAGTTCAAGCCAACGTCGTTGTCGCATGTTGAGTTCCTTTTGAGTAAAGAAATATTTGAGGCTTTTATGATCCGTAAAGATCTCCACCTTCTCCCCATACAAGTAATGCCTCCAAATCTTTAGTGCGAAGACAACAGCTGCCAACTCTAGATCATGAGTAGGATAATTCCTCTCATATTCTTTGATTTGTCTTGAGGCATAGGCTATGACTTTTTCATGTTGCATGAGAACACATCCCAACCCTTTGCCCGAAGCATCACTATAGATGACAAATCCCTCCGAGCCACATGGTATTGTCAGAACAGGTGCCGAAATGAGTCTCCTCTTGAGTTCTTGAAAACTCTTCTCACATTCTTCGCTCCAACTGAACTTTGTATCTTTTCGAGTCAGCTGAGTCAATGGAGTAGCGATTCGAGAAAATCCTTCCATGAATCTCCGATAATAACCAGCTAAACCGAGAAAGCTACGACACTTGGCCATCGATTTAGGTTGCTCCCAACTTTGAATTGCTTCAATCTTTCTTTGGGTCAATAGATATTCCATGACTTGATACTACGTGCCCAAGGAATGATACTTCCTCAAGCCAGAATTCGCATTTCTTCAACATGGCATAAAGCTTGTATTCACGAAGCTTTTGGAGACTCAAATTTCAAGTGTTGCTCATGATCTTCACGACTTTTGAATAAATAAGGATGTCATCAATAAAGACGACCACAAAGTGATCCAAATATTCCTTGAATATTGGGTTCATCATATCCATGAAGGCAAAGATAGAGCATTAGTCAATCCAAAGGATATGACTAGGAATTCATAATGCCCGCATCTGAAGTTCTCGAAAGCCGCCTTTGGAATGTCATCGGTTCTAATCTTCAATTGGTGATATCCTAACTAAGATCAATCTTTGAAAAGAATTTGACTCTTGCAACCGGGTCAAACAGTCATCAATACGTGGCAATGGATACCTATTTTTGATGGTGACATGATTCAACTCCCGATAATCAATACAAAGTCGCATACTCCCATCTTTCTTCTTCACGAATAGTAACAGAGCACCCCAAGGAGAAGTACTAGACGAATAAAGCCAATGTCTAACAATTCTCGTAGTTGGGTCTTTAACTCCTCAAGTTCAATAGAGCCATTCGATATGGGGCTTTGGAAATGGGTTTTGTATCGGGTTCAAGATCGATACAAAATTCAATTTCACGCTCGGGGGTAGGCCAGAAGTTCTTTGGGAATACGTCAGAAATTTATTAACAATAGAAATATCGCTCAAAATCGACGTATTTTTGTTTAAATCGATGACATGAGCTAAGAAAGCTTAACATCCGCTTTTTCAATAAACGAATAGCTTTTATGGCTTGAGAAGACCGTGATTGATTTTAATGGTTTGGTCGCTTGAATTTGCATAATAGGTTGATTAGGAATATGAAAGCTAACAACCTTACTTTAAACAATCAATTTTTGCATGATGAGTAATTAACCAATCAATCCCTCAGAATCACGTCAAATGAAAGTATTTTCAATGAAATAAGATCTACAGGTAATGTGAGGGTACCGATTTGAACCAAACAAGACTTATAAACAGTGGATGTAATGAAGGTTTCTCCCAACGGAGTTTCCACAGATAAGTCAAAGTCTAATTTCTCCTGAGTCAAATTTAATCGATGAGCGCAAGTAGGAGAAATAAAAGAATGGGTAGAACTCCAGATCAAATAAAGTATAGATTTCGTTAGAGTTTTTGATAAGCTTACCCGTGATGACCTCATTCGGGTTCCTTACTTTTCGGGAGGTCACAACAAACGCCTCCTCAGACTACCGGTTTTAACTTTTTTCTCGACTACTTTTGGTGCCTCCATCCTAGCTGAATTTGTCTTCGGTGAACGACAAAATCGGGCTAAGTGACCTTCTCTTCCACAATTATAACACGCTTTGGACGACATCGCTCGGTTTGGACCGATGTGCCCCTCCCTCCGCATTTGAAATATATGATAGGTGGTCGCTTTCTCCTTCCTTAACGACAGTCTTTGGTCTTGACGTCTTTCCATCATTGTTGAATCTCTCTTCTTGAGATGTCCATTCTTATTGTTTTTGGCCCTAATTACCCAAGTGGTTACCATTTTCGCCTGTTGATTCCTCCACGCTTGTTGTCACCGCTTCGATGATCGCTCTCGGGCCGGTATTATCCTTTTTGTTACCGCTTCTCTTTTAGTTCGTTGACTAGTTATCGCGCTCCACTAATCGAGCCCTATTTACAACATCCGAATATAAACACAGTTTATAAGAAATAAGATGTTGACCTATCTCCGGCTTCAAACCTCTTAAAAACATCCGTGTCATTCTCTCTTCATTATCCACCAAGTGGGGACAAACCGAGATAACTCCGTAAATTTAGCCTCGTATCATGGACACGGATCATATTGTTTTGTTCCAACTTGATAAACTCCACCTCCTTCATGTGACGAATACTTTCGGGAAAGTATTTGTAATTGAACATCTCTTGGAACTTCTCCCAAGACATCTTCAGTATGGCAAGTTGAGTACGTTTTACCGATTCCCACCAAGAATGTCCTCTCCCAACAACATAAAGGCGGTAAAGGGAACTTTTGCTCCTTCTGAGCATCCCAAGAAATCAAATATCTTGGTGATCTCGCTTTATCCATGCTTCCGCCATAAGTGGTTTTGGCTCTCCCTTAAACTCCGGTGGTCCCAGCTCCTTGAACTATTTAGCGGTGATCACCGAGAGTTTCAAAGTGTTTCCACGTATTTTGGACAGAGCCGCCTCACTCGCTTTATTGCATGAATTGAATAAAGCCCCTCAACATTTGATCATTCATCATTTGGTGGTCTGTTGTTGTTGTTAGCATGAGGATTGTCGCCTTCGATGCACATTATCCTCGATTATTGATATCCGGTGAATCAACGGTCGCTTATCAGGCTTCATTGCTATTCTCAACATTCTCGGATGTCATTTTCAGACATCGCCACAAAACAAAGGTTAATTGAGATATAACATATTATCCCTAAATTCGATCGACCAATTAAATACCACATAAACTTAGGTAGGTCATACTACTAAGGAAGGAATTCTCCCCTCCTAGTACCCTCCTCATCTAGCTGTGGATCATACTATTCTCAAATCTTAGCCAGGGTACATCACCCATCTTGGGTCATCAGATACATGGTACAAAATTCAAATACAACTTACTAATATAACTGTCGTGTACAATACGACAAAACATAACTGTGAGTTTAAATACAATTATTGTCTACTAGAGATTATACAAACTCAAAAGGAGTCCACATTACAATTATTAATACACTATTTCACAGAATAGTGAGGACTACTAATGCTATCCTCTGGACCGTTACACCGTTTCCTGACTAGTCCCTGCTATGTTCTCATTTCCTGAAGAGAACAGTGAAAGAAAGGGTAAGCTCAACAAGCCCAGTAAGAAATATTATGACTAAGATAATGCAGAATAAATTATCGTTAGCCTTCAACAATGTAAAACTGATAAAATATAACAACATCAAGTTTAACTGTAGCAGAACAAGCAATCCATTAAAAGAGTCAAGTAGAGAATAAAATCTACTATCTTTTATGATTTAAAAGGTTTTTCATGACTTTTATCATTGGGACTCAACTAATAAATAATCCACATCATCGAATCACCCCCGCACTACTACGGCCAAGGATATTCTTTAGTATCACGACCACAAATTATCCATGCACTACGTACCAAGGACATTCAGATATTCATTAATGGTCATGATCATGCCAACAATCATCCATCAATGCACTACGGGCCAATGATAACTTTTACCACATCATTTGTAACATTACGGCCATGATTACAATCGAATAATCCTCGGTCATAATCATACCAAGTCCATCTATGCACTATGTGCCACATATGACTTTCAACATAATATAAACATGAGGATGATGACAATGATATAAGAATTCAATAAAACAAGTTCAAGAATTAATTTATCCAGGAACTAATAATGTCCAAATTGTCAACATGATACTGCTATGTAGAGTAAAATTCAAGAATGATCAGAAGAATATTTCCATGAAAAGATACTGGATGAAGCGCAAATATCAAGGATATTCTACTAATTTTATGGAGTATAGAAGTCAAAACTTTAACCAACTGAGTATAATAAAGAATGGAATAACAAAAGAAATCACCATGCATGCGGTACTTAGCATAGACAGGTTATTCCAACAGAATAATAATAACGGAACCAGTCGAGACAAAATTTTGCACTGCATGACAGGATGTTCCAACAGTAATAATAAAGAGCGGAACCAGTCCGGTGTAAAACACATGCATGTGATGTTCCAAATGTAATAATAATAAAGACAGTAAACCAGTCGGTGTAAAACACATGCATACAAGATGTTCTAATGTAATAATAATAAAGATTTAAACCAGTCCCGGTTTAAAACACACGCATGAGGATGTTCCAATGTAATAATAGAAGAATGTCACCAAGTATAGGTAAACCACAGATACAAAAGTTATTCCAATGTAATAATAAGCAATGGAATAACAAATGCTTTTTCTTCATGAATAAGAAAAGAATAACACCCCTTACATTTAGTAGATTGAATACCGCAAGAGAGTGTAGTAACAGAATACTCTTTCTTCTTTCTCTTATTCTCTCTATACTCTCTCTCTATAGCTTGAATGAATTCGTGAAAAATAATGAAGCACTAGGCCTCTATTTATAGAAGATTTCTAGCTTAGCACTTGAAATGTGAAAAGGCAAGTGGCTTGACGACTGGTGATGTGAAAAGAAAAGTGGTTTGATGCCTATAATGTGAAAAGACAATTGGTTCGACGCCTGTAATATGAAACGACAAGTGGTTTAACGTCTGGTAAAGGTAGTTACTATTGACGAAGGTAATTACTATTGACGAAGGTAATTACTATTGACGAAGGTAATTACTATTGACGAAGAGACTCTTAGATGATGACATATGGGCCCCCATAAAATAACCAAACTTACCACAAACGCCTCATAATAGACTCTTTATATACATCAAGGATTGAATAAATATTACCACAAATCATTTTATTTTTAATCAACACATATTTAATCTTTCAACAATTATTAATTATTTATAACTTGTCGCCTCAATTATTGATTTAATAATATAACATATTATATGTATGATGATATCGTGACAATAATTGAATCAATAATATAAGAGATATGATGCACGATCAATTATCGAGAGTAATAATTGAGTATAATGAGTGACTTCTCACGTAAGCATCAATAATCAATACCATGTGCTACTATGCAACTAATGCCAGATATCTTTGTACTTTTATTACCGGATAGTTCAACAGCTTTTAATTGAGTAACACCTCCGTAGTTATTTTTATAAAGTATTTTTGTCGTTTTTCAATCAATCCGACAATAATTCCGTTGTGGGGTCCACCAATGATTGTGTCGTCGTACGAATATTCCCCGACAAAAAGAATATTCCCCGACCAAACGAATATTTTATAACAACTTGCTTACTTTGCAAAATTTATAAATATTACCCACAACTATAACATTATATCAAATTTACTCCATAATATTCAAAAATAATATTTATAGAAAATTCATCTTTATTTATAAAAGTTGGGGTCTTACATTTCTTCTTTCTCGTAATATCCGATCCTTCTCTTTCTTTTCTTTTTTTAATCGGCCCTTTGGCCTTCTTATTGCCACATATAATTATTATTATTTAATTGCTTTATTGAATGCCCAAAATGTCCTCATCACTAATTGGTTTTAAAAATTGGGCCACTTATTTAATCTTTTGGGCTTTCACTTAATCTTTTGGGCCATGTAATATATACATAGTCCAATTATTTCTATCTTAACCAACCCTAAATATTTAATTAGGGTATCCATTCCAATTATTTAGAATTTAAATCATCACTCTTGTACATTAAATTCTATAACCCAACTAAACTTGTTTTAATTAAATTATAAAATTAATAACTTGAGATAATAAAAATATATATCTCTTAACTTAATATAATTTTAATATTATTATTCTCCCACAAGTGGGCTTAGTTTGGGCCCTTAATTAATTCTATTGAGCTAACAAATTTACTTGTTTTACTTACTTATAAAAACTAACTTGGGCTTTCAACCCTAATTAAATTGGGTCAATATAATACTTGTCACATACATAATATATTGGGCTAGATTATATAATTTAATCATTTCTTAGTCACTCTATCTACAAGTCTCATGCTTAATTAATTAATTGGGATTGTTTAAATAATATAACTTCCTTAGTTCATTAAATTTAATTCTCTTGGACTCTATTTAAATTATTGGGCTATGATATTATTATAGTCCAATACTTTTAATTCTCTTTTACCCTAATCATTTAATTAGGGTTTTTATTTCTCACACTAGAAATTAATTTACTTGCTTATGCCATTTTAATTTCATAACTCAATTAGACTTGGTTATAAAATTAATTATTTGAGATATATAAAATAAATATCTTAAATTTAGTATATATATTTATATACTAATATTCTCCCTAATTATAACCTCTTAGGTTATTTAATTATCACACCTAATATATATATTAGGTTACATAACTTAATTCTTAATTAACTTTTACATACAAAATAAATGTATTCACATTTTATAATGTATAGTTATTTAATCATATACATAATTCACACAATCATAACATATTTCACTTTCACACTTATTTTGACTTTTCTCCATAAAAGTCAATCTGTTGACTTTGACCAAAAGTCAACCTTTACACATTTTGTGTCTCATTGTCCATTCGACTAAACTTCGACGCTCGGATGCAACCGAGCAAATTCAGTGCTTCAAAAAATATATCTCTAACTCAAATTTTAAATTTTAAATTACTCCCTTAATATTGCTAATCGTATTAACTAACAACTTTATACTTTTTTAATTCACATCAAATTTTACAGATATCATAATACCTTATTCTTGATATTCGTTCAAATACATATCAATTCATTTCCGGGGTTTTGGAATTTTGTAACCCATATTTCTTTATTCTCATTCAATTAAGAAACCATATAGGTTCTTCTTAAAATTTTAAATAAATCCTCAAATTCTCTTCTAGGTTTTATTCTTTAACCTTTATTCTAATCATTCAAGATTTTATAAATTTTCGGGTTGTCACATTCACCCCTTCTTCTAAGAATTTCGTCCTCGAAATTTTAGTCTACTAATCACCACTCCTTATATTCATCAAAACTAGGTTTTCAAATTAACTTTTACTTGATTTCATGCTCAATTTAATGAGTACATCTTGCTTCCTACTATGAGGAGCTCTGCTACTATCACATTCTTTCATGACTTCAGTCTAAGGAGTTAAAACTTTTTAAATCTTGCTGAGGGGTCATATAGACTATGAACACATAGTTTTAACGATATTTATATCGCAAAGCGAAGAAATTACTAGGTATGTTTACAATCACAAAGAAGGTAAACTACTGTTCATAGTACTTTTAGGTGTTTAGCCTATTGTACTCTTCATGCATGCATAACGTATCATTCATGTCTAGCGAATATTTACGCTACTAGATTGGATTATTTTATCCAATCAACATAGTTTACCTCAGTCTTATCATAGGATTCCGCACCAAAACAATTTGGTTCGGGATAAATTCTCAAAAATACTTTGAATTTTTCATAAACATTTGTCTAGCTGGATCAAATAGCTTTAGACGTATACCAATAATTTGAATTTCAATCGAAACATGTGTCTGTCCAAATTTAATTGGCACTTAACTTTTCTTTAAAATTCTGAAAATCATTTTATAACGTCATAATACTGCACCGTATTTATAGTCCGTTTGAGGATTTCGTCATTGTGTGACTTTGTCATACTACATCATTCCATAGTGGGCTGACGATCTTTAGATCACATCCCACACTAGGTAATTCTGCATTGATAACTCCATCATTTTTATCATTCTGCATCAGGTTCCATGATACATTGATGATATATAAAATACATTTTGATATCTCAAATCATTTTTTTTAGCCGAAACAAATTAGCATAGACTCTTCTTTAAACAGCTCAAAATCATCGAAAATCATTTTTAATGCTATCATGCCTCAACTGGTAATGATGTGTCAGTGTCCCGAAGTTCACCAATACACACTTGTCACCATGTGTTGCTGATAACAAAATTCATTTTATTTCAAAAGGCACATCAGTGAGAATTTAGCTTGATGTCAAAAATTTTGAAGTCTAGCATAGCTAGAAGATTTGGAATACCTATACTTCCATCATCAACTTTAATTTCTATAATGATCATTTCTTAATAAGTCTATCTATTTCTATCATCTTCAATTCTCCATTCATAACTTTCCCATACCCAGTTCATCAAACTTACCACACATTATGAGTTCAGGAACTTTCCACAATCATATGAGTTTAAGAACTTGTCCTAATCAGACCTTTTTCATCCATTCGCTCAGGGTTTATAAATATTTCATACAACTATGAGTCACGAACATACCATAAGTATGAGTTTTAAGAACTCGTACATAACCTGATATTCTCTACTTATAACCTATCTATCTATTAAACACATGAGAAAAGAATCACATTCTCAACCCGTATATAACAAACAGCGCAACACAGACATTTCAATGATTATCAGTGTAAGAAACTAAGTGGTTATCAAACCAAACTCGGCCACTAATCAATATAGGAAGCTAAGCGGACAATTCCCCGCCCATACAAAGAATTGTTCAACCTAACCACTATATCGACCAGGAAGCTAAGCGGTTCTAAAACCAAGTACAAATTCCCTGCCCATACAAAGAATCATACAACTCAGCTACTGACATGAGTCCTCAATTGAAATCCTACACAATTCTAACTTTCTTTTTTTCTTAATACGAATTTTCTTTAATCCGTATCTTAACATCTACCACTCTTTTCTGAGTTTACATCGTACCATTTCATAGAACCTTCTCTTTATAGCGTCAAGCTATATCATTCTAATCACTTAATATATCATACGTTATTCAATAATTTAACCTGATCACGTCGTGATCTTATTTTGAAATCATTTCTCCTTATACTTACGATCGTTTTATACTACGATCTTCTTATTCTTCTCTTTAATCATATTATATTATGATTTTATTTACACTTTTTATCTTATAGACATCGTCTATTTATTATCACTTTTCATCTCTATTCTTTGAGTCGGTAACTCAATTCTTATCCTTATAGCCCTTCAAGATTCTTCTTTGATTCTTCTTTATCTTCTTCTTTACTTTAATGATGAATTTCTTAAATTCATCTCTTATCCCTTAAATTCGATCGAGTTTATTCCTTATCATCATCTCCGCATGTTATAGATTAAGGTACCCCTACCCAAGGTTTATAACTCTGACTTTGATACTGTTGTAGCGTCCCCAAATTTGGGTCCCAAGAATCTCGGACTTGGTATGTTACGATACTTCATCATCATATATATTCTATCATCTAATGCGAAACAAATAAACATATATTGTTTATTTTACATAATTCTATACATTTTCCCAGGTTTATTAACCTTAACTGAATACATACCTTCAAAATTACAAAGGTTTACAATAAGATAACTAAATAGTTATTCTGATAACAATTTATTCACTACTACAAATTAGTAAATAGACAACGCAGAAAAAACGTTGTGGTTTCAGTCAGAAAAACGTCGTGGTTAAGGGTGTTGTCTATTTGACACCCTCACACAACTTTTTTAAAACGTTGTAGTTAAACACATTCCACAACGTTTTTTAAGAAAAAAACGTTGTAGATTTGTTTTCCATAAATTAGCAGATACTTAAAAACATTGTAGAATGTATAATTCCACAACGTTTTCTGGATAAAAACTTTGTAGTTTAATATATTAGACAACGTTTAGACACTTTCACACAACGTTTTTAAAATGTTGTAGATTGAAAAAAAAAAGAAAAAAAAAGTTGTGATTCACCTATATTACCAATACACCTGTAATATGCTAATGCCACGATATATAGCTAAAATTACAAAGAATATTAATACCATACAATAAGTTTACATCCCAATAATTCTTTGTAATGCCAATTACAAAGAATATTAATACCATACAATACGTTTACATCTCAATAATACCAAACTATCCATACATCTAAAATTCATTTTTCAATATAATTACTACTATATTGAATTGTGAATTTGACTACATCCACAAAATATACCAAACTATCCATAAAATTAAACCACTACCTAATTAAACTATCTATAAAAAATCTATAATGTAAAATAATGTAAAAAGATCCATATCAATGAAGCGTAAACTTTTGTACACCACTGCGTAGTGTAAAATGGGTTATAAGCTAAAATTGAAGCACCAGAGAGATGGGCTTCCTATAAAAGTGAACTCTATTTAGAGACCAACAATAATATCACAATCATAAGAGAGAAGAGACGAACCGAAGCTACATGTTGAAGTGAAATCTTTTAACTCATACAAGTTGAAGTCAGATCAAATGAGTACATCCAATGTAAATACAACTAGGAAATTTGTAAAGGCACTTCTAGTGTAGTCATAGGGACCATTTTCTAATGCGCCAGGCTGCAGAACAAAAATTAAAAACCAAACTTTAGTATTTTTTGGTAGTACTACAGATAAGGCATTTCACACAAGTAGCCTAACAATAATTGAACAAACTTCCTAGTGTTTGAGATTCCTAATGTGTGCTAGCATGCACCAAGCAAAGGCATTACGAGAGAGAGAGAAGTAAACTTGAACATGCTAGTGTGCACTAAAGAACCTCTGTTGGTACAAAACACTATGTAGCCAACCCAACCGTACAATGGAATGAACATTTGAAACAAATGCAAAGCCCAGAATAGAACACAGAAAAATTATGTGTTTGTTATATATACTTAAACCTCACAATTGCAACCTAATGATAAAATAACAAACAAATACTCTTACATTTAAAACACATCATAATCATCAAAACCAAATAGGACTCGAAAGTTACGTGCTTGAACGTGGCAGTTTGATAAAGAGGTACACTCATTGAACAATAAGGATCAAGCCTTCACCTTTATCTGAAATTTATTATCATGATATAGCAAGGGTGAGCAACTACTTTGCCCAACAAGTTTAAATTCAATAAAGATATATCATAATCGAAAGAATAATAAGCTTTCATGTTTTCAATAATTTAATAATTGTGAAGGAACATGAATCAAGATGTCAATAATTGAATGACTGAATCAATAATGTTTGAAGGTCAACAATGACCATGAACAATTTAACTGAACCTTATGGTAATGAAGGTGATCAGCCTTTCATACCCGATGAATATATGCAACATGCACTAAGTGCGAATCAATAATTAGTTTAGACATGAATAATCATCAATAATCATTCACTAACATACTTTGAAATATAACTCGAGTTTGAGTTAAGAAAACTTGCATGCATAGTCGATTATCGCTACACAATTTAATTTATTCTCTTTATTGAAAAGACCTATCAGGTATAAGATTGATCTTTCAATTAGCATATCATACCTTATTTCATAATACTATCTAACACTTAATCACATAGTCAAATATTAGATAATCTTAACACCATATTCATTTACTTACTTATAACCCCATCATCTTATATTAACTTGTCTAACATTCACTCACAAAGTTAAGTATTAGACATTACACCTTAGTCTTAGTATTATCATTATACTTTGATAATTTTTTCATCACTTATAACTTATACTTATAAGTTTTCCCTTTATATGTTATCTTAGTAAGCTATATAACCTTTCAGTAAACTGAAATATCATTTCAGTAAACCGAATTACATTTCTGCATCCTGAAATTACTATTTCAGCAGACCACAAAATATTTCAGCAGACTGAAACCATTTCAATAATCCAAAATCCAATTCATCACCCTGAATTCTCATTTTAGTCTATTATAAGCATAACATAGTTCATTGAATACCAAATTCAACAATTATATTGAAAAATAACATAAATCTCTCATTTAAATCTCCAATCGAATATTATTAATTATGTAATAATATTTTATGCTAAGGTTATTAATCTTTTAATAACATTCCAGTCAAATACTACTAATAATATATAAATCCAATATTATTAGCCATATAACAATAAGTTAAGTCATTAATCACATTAATAAACAATTTAGTTCAATTGTTTTCCTTTCCTTAATTAACTCATTAAATATTCTAAAATACCATAAACATCACAACACTTCACACCCGACCCAAAACTTCATTAAAACCTGCATAAGCCATGGTCAAGGGTCTCAAGTCATAAATAATATTTTTCATATTTTTGGACATCATATATTTAATTAAATCCATTTATCCATTTATCCTCATTTAGATGAAAAATACCAAATCAGTTCCACAAATATTTCTTTTCTATGATTTGACAGAATATAGTTCAATATTGAACATATATTTTTTTCGAAATTTTTAAAATCCATTTACTATACTTATTTAGTCCATAATAGCCAAATATTCTCCGTTTTTTCATAAATCGAGATTAACTCCAAACATTCTAAAATTTATACAGTATGTTCCTGTTATACACATGTACTACTAGTATATATTTTGTAAGTTTTGGACTTATACACAGAGAGTTATTTGGGTGGCTTCATAAAAATAGCCCTTCACCGTAAAATCCATAACTCTCAAACCGTACGGCCAAATATTCTCACATTTTTACAAAACCTTCATATCTTCTGATATTAACACTACAAAATTTTCCATAATTTTTAAAGCACAAAAAATGGACGAAAACGCCCCCGTTACTGACTGGTCCAAAATAGTACCCAAAAAAATGGGACTGTTTTCACCAAAATCTACACGACTGTTAGAAACGTGATTTTTGAGTTCTACCCCTTGGGTTTACTAGTCCACACATATATCTAGCACCTCTCTTCGACGGATCGAGAAAAGAATGCATAGATCAAAAACAGTGGATTTTCAAAGCACCCAAATATTAGGTTTCATAAACTAGAAAAAATTATTTTTCTTTCCTTTTTGATTCAAACCAAATCAATAGCCATTATGGGTAGATCCATACTTGTATCATGAAAAACACATAGATTATAGGGATTTGAACTTCCAAATCAAAACCCCCCCATTTTCAACAAATTACAAAAAGAAATTAGAGGGATTATACCTGGGTCCCTGGAGTCTTTAACTCTATGTCCATCCTTTGCAAGTCACACAAAATGGGCCTTTGCGTTGACAATATCGCACTCGTACTTGCATATGATCTTCTACTCAATGCGTCAGCTACCACGTTCGCTTTTCCAGGATTGTATTGGATGGTATGATCATAATCTTTCAACAGTTCAAGCCAACGTTGTTGTCGCATGTTAAGTTCCTTTTGAGTAAAAAAATATTTGAGGCTTTTATGATCCGTAAAGATCTCCACCTTCTCCCCATACAAGTAATGCCTCCAAATCTTTAGTGCGAAGACAACAACTGCCAACTCTAGATCATGAGTAGGATAATTCCTCTCATATTCTTTGAGTTGTCTTGAGGCATAGGCTATGACTTTTCCATGTTGCATGAGAACACATCCCAACCCTTTTGCGAAGCATCATCAGAATGACAAATCCCTCGAGAGGCAGACGGTATTGCCGAGCAGTGCCGAAATGAGTCTCCTCTCGAGTTCTTGAAAACTCTTCTCACATTCTTTGCTCCGACTGAACTTTGTATCTTTCCGATTCAGCTGAGTCAATGGAGTAGCGCTTCGAGAAAATCCTTCCATGAATCTCCGATAAAAACCAACTAAACCGAGAAAGCTACGTACTTCGATCACTGATTTAGGTTGCTCCCAGCTTTGAATTGTTTCAATCTTTGATGGGTCAATAGATATTCCATGACTTGATACTACGTGCCCAAGGAATGCTACTTTCTCAAGCCAGAATTCGCATTTCTTCAACGTGGCATAAAGCTTGTATTCACGAAGCTTTTGGAGTGTCAGCCTCAAGTGTTGCTCATGATTTTCACGGCTTTTGGAATAAATAAGGATGTCATCAATAAAGACGACCACAAAGTGATCCAAATATTCCTTGAATATTGGGTTCATCATATCCATGAAGGCAGCAGGAGCATTAGTCAATCCAAAGGACATGACTAGGAATTCATAATGCCTGTACCGAGTTCTGAAAGCCGTCTTTGGAATGTCATCGGTTCTAATCTTCAATTGGTGATATCTGAAACGAAGATCAATCTTTGAAAAGAATTTGACTCCTTGCAAATGGTCAAATAGGTCATCAATACGTGGCAATGGTACCTATTTTTGATGGTGACATGATTCAACTCCCGATAATCAATACAAAGTCACATACTCCCATCTTTCTTCTTCACGAATAGAACAGGAGCACCCCAAGGAGAAGTACTAGGATGAATAAAGCCAATGTCTAACAATTCCTGCAGTTGGGTCTTTAACTCCTAAAGTTCAATAGAGCCATTCGATATGGGGCTTTGGAAATGGGTTTTATCTTTGGGTTCAAGGTCGATACAAAATTCAATTTCATGCTCGGGGTAGGCGGGGAAGTTCTTGGGAATACGTCAGAAATTTATTAACAATAGAAATATCGTTCAAAACCCGGCGTATTTTTGTTTAAATCGTGACATGAGCTAAGAAAGCTTGACATCCGTTTTTCAATAAATGAATAGCTTTATGGCTTGAGATGACCGTGATTGATTTTAATGGTTTGGTCGCTTGAATTCGCATAATAGGTTGATTAGGAATATGAAAGCTAACAACCTTACGGAAATAATCAATTTTTGCATGATGAGTAATTAACCAATCAAACCCTAGAATCACGTCAAATGCAAGTATTTTCAATGAAATAAGATCTACAGGTAATGTGAGGGTACCGATTTGAACCAAACAAGACTTATAAATAGTGGATGCAATGAAGGTTTCTCCCAACGGAGTTTCCACAGATAAGTCAAAGTCTAATTTCTCCCGAGTCAAATTTAATCGATGAGCGCAATTTAACCACAGTGCGGCCTTTGGTGCCTTTGTGTGAAACCCCAAATCTATCTACTTCCATTTCCACGAGATTGGTGTTCATCGACAAACATCATCTATCTATCTACCCATAAATAAAATACAACCATCTGATAGATAGAATAAATAATAACTCTCTCCCATGGGGTTACATCAATTGCATAACTAAATAAATCCCGAGTTAATCTAACCTTAAAATATACGTCTTGGAAACATAACAATTAAGTCTTAAGTAACATCAATTCTAAATGTCATTACACAACCACATAAACAAATAGTCTTCATTACTTGCTAATCTTGCCCTTGCCTTTACTAGTGGAAGGCTCAAATACATTCTCTCGTTCTTAAGCTGCAATGTTATTATTACGCAAGAGTGAGCACGATTGCTCACAAGTATAACAATATAATAAATGAATAATAATAACATGTGAATGAATTAATAACTTTGAATATAAAAAAGCTCGACTTTTGAATCGAGAATGAATAACAAGAATCAAAAGAAATTACGAGGGTCACAAGACCTTGAACTATGTCCTAGGTTGTCAAGTGTTTATTCTTTGAAACCTCTAATGATCGTAAGACTATGGACTCTTTTTCTCGTACTTAGGGGATCAGCCCTTAGTACCATCTTGTGCCACAATATCTTAGCGCTAAAGCGTAAATAATCCCCTATTAAAGGGTTGTTCATCTCGGTTTGACATGGTCGCTTTTGAAGGAAGTTTGGATTGGGTAAGCTCGATAAAAGTTCTAGAATTTATAGCGCTTATCAACTATGGACTAGTTGAATCGATAAGGGTTCACTAGTCTTACAAGGTTCAACAATAATTGATAATTGAATTAATTTTTGAATAATAAAATTCAAGATGTATCTGATCGAATAAGTATTGTATAATAGGAATTATGCTTTTAAAGAATGATAAGATCTAATATGAAATCTTGACTTGAACAATAATAAACAAGATAGAATAATGAACTTGCTTTATGTAAAGAATTAAGGTTTAGGAACTTGCCTCGTGTGTAGGCTAAGCGATTACTACTTAGTTCACCACAAGTCCTACACACATACCATATATATTCACGAAATTCATTAGTTACATTTTCTCTTAATTATTTAATATAAACTCTACTTTATTTAACAAATCATTACCCTTCTAATTTAATTATTAAATTAGAATATTTTCATTCTCTTACTATTATTACACTCGAATAAATTATTTCATAATAATTTCCATCGAATATTTATTTTATTCCATAAATATCTCAATTAAAATATTTACTTTATTTTATAAATATTTTAATAATAATTTTATCGAATATTTATTTTATTCCATGAATATCTCAATTTAAATATTTAATTTATTTTATAAATATTTTAATAATAATTTTCATCAAATATTTATTTTATTCCATAAATATCTCAATTAAAATATTTAATTTATTTTATAAATATTTTAATAATAATCATCGAATATTTTATTTTTTTATTTTTTATTTTTTTTTTTTTTTTTTTTGGCAAAAATGGTAATGTAATTTAGTAGCTTGCGTAGAAGCGAGGGTTACCAGAGCTCATTTTCTGCGAGTTTCTGATTCTGTGATTCATGAACATAATAAAAGGCAAATTAGGCCAAAAAATCAATCCTGCGTAAAATTATACATGAATATGGCTATAACTTCCAATTTCCTTGTCCATATATTAGTTTAAGCATACCCAAATACTAGAATTTATACATAATCATTACCTGACATTTATAGAGTAGTTTAAACCCATTAAAACACATAATTACTGAAATTAAAATATATAAATTATCTTTATTCTTGATGCTCTTGAAGGTTTTTGAATAAAAACATAGAATTTACTACTATGGATTAGAGTTATAAGGTCAAATCCGACCACTTAAGTTTCATTTTGTTCATTTTAGCATGTATAATCATATATAAGTGTAAAATTTAGGGATAATATATGATCAGCGCATTAAATTTGTGCGTAAAGGGCCGTATATGGCCATATCACGTACTCTGTAAATTTTTGAAATAACAAGCCAAAATCATACGTCGTAATCTTATGAAACTAATGATATGGAAGCACAATGATATGGATATATATATATATATATATATATATATATATATATATATATATATATATATATATATATATTAACATATATTCGAATTATTATATATATTCACATAATGACATGATTTCCCAATTATAGAGAGTTCTGTAAGTAAGAAAGCCGTATAAAAACTTTAAAAGGCGTAAATAAATAAATTGGGTTGAAGAGATTACCCAAGCGTAGATTACTAGAAAGTGAATTTCCCAACAAAAACTACGAACTCTCGACTCTCTCTCTGTATCTCTCGTGTGTTATGCGGACTTAGAAAAAAAAAATGAAAAGGAAGAAAATAAAAGGCGTCGATAAATAAGGAGATGGTAGGCAGCGATAATAATGGTGATTACCCCATCATAAGTGAAGCTGCTCATAACTCCCCTTAGGGCCTTGTTTGGTGACAAGAATAGGATTTAAACCCATTTAATTTAATAAAGCTTATAATATAGTTTAAGTAATGTCACACTCCTTATAAAATAAATCGATATCTTATTTAATTTATTTTAAATAAAATAATTTCTCATTAATTCACATAGCTACATAATTAATTTCTCATTTAATAATAATATTAAATTATTAAATCTCTAATTAATAATTAAATTAATTAAAATAACATAGGCTTATTAAATACTTCTTTTAATTGATAAGTTCACATAATCACATACTTGAATAATAAAAATTCTCCACATTAATTTAATAAATGTAACACATATAATTAAATTAATCTATCACAACTTCATCAATTAATTATTTAATCTAATAATTAATTCATCGAAAAATATTTATTGATCGATAAATATTAAAATTAAATTACAAAATTACGGTTGTCACATCTTTTCCCTCTTAAAAGGATTACGTCCCCGAATCACAACTCAAAAATTTGTCCGTTACATTTCCCCCCCCTTACAAAGATTACATCCCCGAATCGCATATAACAATCTAAATAAATAAATGAGGATAATTCTTCATCATATTCTCTTGAGTTCCCACGTAGCTTCTTGACGTTGTGGTTCCTCAAATTACCTTATGAAGGTATTACTTTATTTCTCGAACTTGTTCTTTTGATTCGATAATTTGAGCAGAAATTTCTTACGTAAGAAGTCTTTGTCGAAATGTAGGGGTTCATATTCAATCGCGTGCTTGTAATCGATTTGTAGGGTCGTAAGGTGGGGCATGGAAAACATTGTGGACATTCTCTAGAGATGGAGGTAAGGCTACCTCATAAGCAACTTCTCAGACCCTTCTCGGAACTTGAAAGGTCAGATGAATCTTGGGCTCAATTTTCCCTTCTTTAGAATCGATCTTTCCTTTCAAGGAGAGACCTTTAAGAACACATACTACGGTTGAACTTAACATTCTTATGGTGTGGATCGGCGTATTTCTTACATCTATCTTGGTGCTTTGTCGATCTTGCTCGAATCACCTTGACTATGTCTGCTTTGTTTGTTGTACCAATTTCGGGCCTAGTAGTTGTCTTTTCATGACTTCATCCCAATATAGTGGAGTTACGCACTTTTCTGTAGTATAGCGCTTCATAGGGTGGCATTCAATACTAGCGTGGTAGCTGTTGTTGTAACCAAACTCTACTAATGGTAGGTGATCATCCCAATTTCCTTTAAAGTCCATCACAGGCTCTTAGCATATCTTCAAATGTCTGAATCGTTCTCTCACTCTGTAAAATACATTTGAGGGTGGTAAGTTATACTCATTCGCAATTGCGTACCCGTGCATTCTGAAGGCGTTTCTAGAAATTTGATGTGAAGCGCGGATCCTATCTGAAACAATTGATCTAGGAACTCCGTGCCTCGAAACAATCTCTTTTACGTATAGCCTCTTGATTGATCTAAGTTGAATCTTATTTTGATCGGAAGGAAGTGTGCAAATTTCGTCGATCGGTCGGCGATAACCCATCTTTGCGTCGTAGCCTTTACGAGTCGTCGGAAGGCCGACCACGAAGTCCATTGTAATATGTTCCCATTTCCACTCTGGGATCTCTAGCGGTTGTAGCAATCCACTCGGTCTCTGATGTTCGCTTTCACTTTCTGACAGGTCAGACACTTGGCAACACATTCTGCAACATCACGCTTCAAATTCGGCCACCAGAAATGTTGTCTAAGATCTTGGTACATCTTGGTACTACCAGGGTGAATCGAATATCGTGAACTATGAGCCTCGCTTAAAATATCTTCCTTAATCTCTTGAACTGGCGGTACCCAAATTCTATTATCAAATCTAAGTATTCCTTCCTTATCCATCTTAAATCTTGGTTCGGTTCCTTCAGATATCTTCTTTGTCACATTTTTACATTCTTCGTCCTGAAGCTGAGCCTCCTTAACTTTATCCGGTAGGGTTATACAGTTGCATCTGAAATATTTTCTCATCAATCTCCATAGGATACTTCACTTCAAATTCCAACTTCTCCATTCTTTGAAATTAACTCCTCTATGCGGTTAACAACATCGGTTTCTCCAGGCCCTTTCTACTTAAAGGCGTTGGCCACCACATTTGCCTTACCGGATGGTATAGAATCTCCTGATCGTAGTCCTTAATTAACTCCAACCACCTTCTTTTTGGCGCATATTCAAGTCTTTACGTGTAAAAATATATTTTGGACTCTTGTGGTGCGTATATATTTCACACTTCTCCCCATAGAGATAGTGCCTCCAGTTTTCAAAGCAAAAACTCTGCACTAACTCCAAGTCATGGGTGGATACCCCTTCTCATAATCTTTCGGTTGTCGTGCCAGCGTCTGTGATGACTCTGCCATTTTGCATGACACACTGTACCAAGTCCTTTGTGACGCATCATCTTTATATACCACAAAATTTCTGTGTCATGGAAGAGATATAACGAAATTTGAACTAACCTCTTCTTTAATTCTTGAAAGCTTTCCTCACACTTCTCGTCAAACAAATTTCATTGATTTTCTAGTCAGATTTGTCAGCGGGGTTGCGATCTTGGAAAAATCTGAATGAATCTTACGTAATAACACCTTGATCAAGAAAACTTCTTACTTAAGCGGCGTCTTGGTGATCCCGATTAATCGCGAAACCCGACTTTGGAGGATCCACAGAAATTCCTTCCCTATCGATCACATGTCCAAGAAATTGTACCCTTTCGATCCGAATTCACATTTGAAAATTTAGCGTACAACTTCTCTCTTCTCAGCGTCTCTAATGTCACCCTCAAATGTTCTTCATGTTCTTCCTTGGTTTTCGAATATACCAAAATGTCATCTATAAATACCACTCTGAATTTGTCCAAAAGCGGCTTGAACACTCCATTCATTAAGCCCATAAATCTTTGCGGGAGCATTTGTTAGACCAAATGACATTACGAGAAATTCGTAGTGGCCGAAGTATCGGGTTACGAATCTTTGTCTTGGTACATCTTACGGTCTCACCTTCAATTGATGATAACCACTCCTCAAATCTATCTTTGAAAAGTATCTCGCTCCCTTTAGCGATCGAACAAGTCGTCGATTAGCGGTAATGGATATCTATTCTTGATCGTGACCTTATTGAGTTCTCTATAGTCGATCTGAGCCGCATTGTCCCATCCTTCTTCTTCTGAATAAAAAAGGCGCTCCCCACGGTGATACGCTTGGTTGGATATACTTCTTGTCTAGTAATTCTTGTAGTTGAACCATCGACTCTTTCATCTCTCTAGGGTGCCATTCGGTATGGTGCCTTCGATATTGGGCCGTTCACGGAGCCAAATCGATCACGAATTCAACCGCTTCTATCGGTGGAAGTCACGGCAAATCATCCAGGAAATCGTCTGCGAAATCCCTCACTCTTGGTATCTCCTCTATTTTTGGATTTTCTTTTACGAATATATCGACTATGTAAGCTAGATATCTACACGGCCTTGTCTTAACAACTTCACGGCTGCATCATCGTCGGATAACTTTCACTTGTCTAGGCGACTTACTACCATAAAACACAACCTTTGGCGGAGTCATAAGGTTATCGCTTCTTCGGCAATCAATTCTGGCCCATAATTGGATAACGGTCCATACCCAAGATAATATCGAATTCTCCAAGTCGAATAGGGATAAGATCTACGTTCATAATGTTACCCTTAATATCCACTCTACAGTTCTTGTGCACGTACTTAACAGGAATAATTTCTCTATTCACAATTTCTATGTTCATGGGGTATTCTAACTCATCCTTAGGCAATTCTAAGTTCTTGGCAAAGTCATCGGATATAAATGAACAAGTAGCCCGAATCAAATAATACATAAGCATTAACTTTATTGATCGGAATGATACGACACCACATCATGAGGAGGCGCCTTTGCATCTGGCTATCGTGTTGAATGTTACGGCGGTCGATCGGTTGGTTGCGATTGGTCTGTGATAGTCGAGTGCTTCCACCGTTGTTTCCTCTATTCCCTCGATCTGTTCCTCCAGATCCCTTCTTAGGACAATCCCTTGCAAGATGATCCTTTGAGCCACAAGTGAAGCGAGGCACCCTTCTTTGGTTTAGAAACGGTTAGGTGTTATGTGGCCTTCGACCACAATTGTAGCATACTCGTTTTCCCTTCATGCAAACTCCCGGATGAGCTTTTCATGAGTTGAGCACGCTTGATCTTCTTCTTTTGCCCTCCTTGTTGACTTCGGTGACGAGTTATCGGACCACTTTCTCTTGATTATTATTACCTCCGTACTACTTCCACCGGTCTTGTTAATTCCTTCATTTTCACTCTTTTTTCTTCTTGATCCTGATTATATTTAGATACCACATCGCTTCCACCTTGGTGAGTATGGCCTTCTCTAACACTCCGGCAAAAGTGTTGATTGGAACATTGACACCTTCTTTATACAACGGGGCTTGATCCACCTTTCAAAACGTCTTGCCTTTCTCTCGTCGGTATGCACTTGATATGTGGCGAACCTAGCAATTCGTTGAACCTTGCCACATAATGTCTGCTACGGACATATTCCCTATTTCAACTCAAAAGCGAACTTCCATTTGGTTTTGCGAACTAGTCGGAAAATACATCTCGAAAAACATCTCCTTAAATCTCTCCCGGTTATTACATCTTCTCCTCCCCGTACTTTGTTTGCTGCCGCCACCCAATAGCTAGCCGGACTTGACATGAATGTTGCATATCACGGTCTTCTGGTCTTCCCTTACTCTGGCGACGTCGAACACCTTCTCCATCTCCATAACCCGTGTTTGAGCTTGATTGGGTTCATAGAACCTTTAAACTCTGGCGGTCCCCAGCGCTTGAAATCCTTGAGCGTGGTGTTTGGTGGGGCTTGTGGTTGATTGTTAATTGCTCGACCCGATAAATTCACGAATTCTTTGAGCAGAATTGACATTGGTGGTGTTGTTGTTGTTATTCGTTGACCCTTCACGGGAAATTTGGTCGACGATTTGGTAAATCTTCTTGGCGGCATTTTTACATTAAATAAGCGCTTTATTAGAACTTTATTTATTTCTCTAAATAGTTAAGGCATTACTCAACAATTTAACATATCACTTAACACATCATCTCAAACAACTTGATATATTTGCATTCAAATCAAAGTTTTAACATTAAGCGATAGCATAAGCGCTATTTACATCAACTATCTGGAATAAAGAATCCACGAGATTTAAAACATTCAAATATTCTTTCGTTCATAAACACGTCGAATTTACATATAAAAACTAATTAAGTCTTTCACATAATTAAACAAATTCTATCCTTTATGCATCAAGTATTTGGATAGCCTTGCTACGTTCCTCCTCCGTGATGCGGCACATCTTTCTACGATCTAGCATATATGATGGTAGATCCTCAAAGCTGGATTGGATACTTCTAACTTCGATCTTGGACCACATTCATTGCATTTTGTAGTGTAGAGTATGTCTCCTCAAGTTTAGCCTTCTTGGCATGGCGATCATCTTCTTACGACGATCGACGCAGGCGTGACTCTCGTACCTGACCCTCCTCTGCTATGGCAAGCCTCTACGAGGTCTCCTTGAGATCCTTCTTTAACTTCTCTATTTTTGCGGACTTATCCTCGGTCGACCCTTCTCGTGAACAGATCCCTCCACGTTTCCTAAGCGTGTGTGAAAAGTCATAATCTCTCTATCATACGCTTTCGATAGTAATCTGGCGACTAACGCTTTGCTCGGTCGAATCCCGAGCAGTATCCTGCTGACTCTACGTTACGATCATAGAGTCGTCGTACATCTCTGCATCGATGGAGTTCGGTGGGAACTCCTCTTCTTCTCTTCTTCTTCCTCTTCCTCGGGATCCTCCTCTGGATGGAGGTCTCGGCTCATGCTCACGACCAGCAGCGGTGATCATCTGGGAGATGACTCTCTCTGTACAATTTGTTCCCACGGCGACATGAATGTCTCGGGGCTCCTCCTCTATAGGTAATCGGGGTTCCTCCTCCCAGCTCGACTAGCTCCTCCAATATCAGACATCCACGACAACAAAATTTTAAGTTTTAGTTACTAATCGTGCTAGCGAACACATAGATTAACACATAAGCACATAAAGTCTTTTATTATCTTTAATGAATTTAGAAATTCATTTCTTAGAACTCGATAAGAGTTTACCACTACTATGTTCTCGATCTCTCTGAAGGCTACTACCTAAGGTTGTTCCCCCCACCTAAGGTTCATAACCTTACTGACTTTGATACCAACACTGTGACACCCCCAATCCGGTACTTCCATTTCCCACGAGTTTGGTGTTCATTTATACAAACATCATCTATCTATCTACCCATAAATAAAATCTGACCATCTGATAGATAGAATAAATAATAACTCTCCCCCTTATGGGGTTACATCAATTGCATAACTAAATAAATCCCAGAGTAATTAATCTAACCTTAAAATATCGTCTTGGAAACATAACAATTAAGTCTTAAGTAACATCGATTCTAAATGTCATTTTTACTGACCACATAAACAAATAGTCTTCATTACTTGCTAATCTTGCCCTTGCCTTTACTAGTGGAAGGCTCAAATACATTCTCTCGTTCTTAAGCGCATGATATTATTATTACCTTGAGAGTGAGCACGATTGCCTACAAGTATAACAATATAATAAATGAATAATAATAACATGCGAATGAATTAATAACTTTGAATATAAAAGCTCGACTTTTGAATCGAGAATGAATAACAAGAATCAAAAGAAATTACGAGGGTCACAAGACCTTGAACTATGTCTAGGTTGTCAAGTGTTTATTCTTGAAACCTTTAATGATCGTAAGACTATGGACTCTTCTTCTCGTACTTAGGGGATCGACCCTTAGTACCATCTTGTGCACAATATCTTAGCAGCTAAAGCGTAAATAATCCCCTATTAAAGGGTTGTTCATCTCGGTTTGACATGAGTCGCACCAAAGGAAGTTTGGATTGGGTAAGCTCGATAAAAGTTCTAGAATTTATAAGCGCTTATCAACTATGGACTAGTTGAATCGATAAGGGTTCACTAGTCTTCTGAGGTTCAACAATAATTGATATTGATTTGAATAATAAAATTCAAGATGTATCTGATCGAATAAGTATTGTATAATAGGAATTATGCTTTTAAAGAATGATAAGATCTAATATGAAATCTTGACTTGAAAAATAATAAACAAGATAGAATAATGAACTTGCTTTATGTAAAGAATTAAGGTTTAGGAACTTGCCTCGTGTGTAGGCTAAGCGATTACTACTTAGTTCACCACAAGTCCTACACACATACCATATATATTCACGAAATTCATTAGTTACATTTTCTCTTAATTATTTAATATAAACTCTACTTTATTTAACAAATCATTACCATTCTAATTTAATTATTAAATTAGAATATTTTCATTCTCTTACTTATTATTACACTCGAATAAATTATTTCATAATAATTTCCATCGAATATTTATTTTATTCCATAAACATCTCAATTAAAATATTTACTTTATTTTATAAATATTTTAATAATAATTTTCATCGAATATTTATTTTATTCCATGAATATCTCAATTAAAATATTTAATTTATTTTATAAATATTTTAATAATAATTTTCATCAAATATTTATTTTATTCCATAAATATCTCAATTAAAATATTTAATTTATTTTATAAATATTTTAATAATAATTTTCATCGAATATTTTATTTTTTTTTTTTTTTTATTTTTTTTTATTTTTTTTTTTTTTTTTAAAGTAATAGGTAGGTAATTAGTTTAGTAGCATGTAGAAGCGAGAGTTACCGAGCTCATTTTACTTGATTTTCTGCGATTCTGCGATTCTGCGAACATAACATATGAGGCCAAATTAGGCGAAAAAATCAATCCTACGTAAAATTATACATGAATATGGCCATAACTTCCAATTTCCTTGTCCATATATTAGTTTAAGCATACCCGAATACTAGAATTTATACATAATCATTACCTGACATTTATAGAGTAGTTTAAACCCATTAAAACACATAATTCTGAAATTAAAATATATAAATTATCTTTGTTCTTGATCTGCTCTTGAAGGTTTTGAATAAAAACATAGAATTTACTACTATGGATTAGTTATAAGGTCAAATCCAAAACACTCAAGTTTCATTTTGTTCATTTTAGCATGTATAATCATATATAAGTGTAAAATTTAGGGATAATATATGATCAGCGCATTAAATTTGTGTGCGTAAAGGGCCATATGGCCATATCACGTACTCTGTAAATTTTTGAAATAACAAGCCAAAATCATACGTCATAATCTTATGAAACTAATGATATGGAAGCACAATATATATATATATATATATATATATATATATATATATATATATAACATGCCTTACAATTTCAATTATTATATATATTCACATATGACATGATTTCCCAATTATAGAGAGTTATGAAGTAAGAAAGCCATATAAAAACTTTAAAAGGCGTAAATAAATAAATTGGGTTGAAGAGATTACCCAGCGTAGATTACTAGAAAGTGAATTTCCCAAACAAAACTACGAACTCTCGACTCTCTCTGTATCTCTCTACGTGTTATGCGGACTTAGAAAAAAAAATGAAAAGGAAGAAAATAAAAGGCGTCGATAAATAAGGAGATGGTAGCCTTGATAATGGTGATTACCCCATCATGGTGAGCTGCTCATAACTCCCCTTAGGGCCTTGTTTGGTGACAAGAATAGGATTTAAACCCATTTAATTTAATAAAGCTTATAATATAGTTTAAGTAATGTCACACTCCTTATAAAATAAATCGATATCTTATTTAATTTATTTTAAATAAAATAATTTCTCATTAATTCACATAGCTACATAATTAATTTCTCATTTAATAATAATATTAAATTATTAAATCTCTAATTAATAATTAAATTAATTAAAATAACATAGGCTTATTAAATACTTCTTTTAATTGATAAGTTCACATAATCACATACTTGAATAATAAAAATTCTCCACATTAATTTAATAAATGTAACATTAATTATAATTAAATTAATCGAAAAATATCATCCAATAAACTTCATAAATTAATTATTTAATCTAATAATTAATTCAAAAATTTGTCGAAAAATATTTATTGATCCGATAAATATTAAAATTAAATTACAAAATTACGGTTGTCAAGTGTTTCCACCTGCATTTTGGACAGGAGCCGCTCTCACCTGCTTTTGCATGAAGTGCATAAAGCCCCTGAAAATTTGATCATTCATCATTTGGTCCGTGTTGTTGTTTGCATGAGGATTGTCGCCTTCCTGATGCACATTATCCTGATTATTGATATGTGGTGAATCGCCGGTCGCCTGTGCTTCATTGCTATTCTCAACATTTTCGGATGTCATTTTCAGATACTGCCACAAAACAAAGGTTAATTGACACCGACCAATTAAATACCACATAAACTTAGGTAGGTCATACTAGCGAAGGAATTCCCGTCTCTCCCTCCTAGTATTATTCTCACATCTTAGCTGTGGATCATATCCTAAGTTTTGATACTGTTGTGACGCCCCAAAATTAGGTATACATCACCCATCTTGGGTCGTCGGATACATGGTACAAAATTCAAATACAACTTACTAATACAACTCCATGTACAATACGACAAAACATAAGCGTGAGTTTGAATACAATTATTGTCTACTAGAGATTATACAAACTCAAAAGGAGTCCTCATTACAATTATTAACACACTATTTCACGAGAATAGTGAGGACTACTAATGCTATCCTCCGGACCGCTATACTGGTTCCCCGACTAGTCCCCTCGCTATGTTCTCATTTCACAAGAGAACAAAGTGAAAGAAAAGGTGAGCTCAACTAGCCCAAGAAGAAATATTATGACTAAGATAATGCGAGAATAAATTATCGTTAGCCTTCAACAAGATGTTAAGCAGATAAAATATAACAACATCAAGTTTAAGCTCATGTGAACAAGCAATCCATTAAAAGAGTCAGTAGAGAATAAAATCTACTATCTTTTATGATTTAAAAGGTTTTTTTCATGACTTTTATCATTTGGGACTCGACAATAATCCACATCATCGAATCACCCCTACACTACGACCAAGGATATTCTTTAGTATCAAGACCACAAATTATCCATGCACGATGACCCAATGACATTCAGATATTCATTAATGGTCATGATCATGCCAACAACATCCATCCATCGCACTACGGGCCAATGATAACTTTTACCACATCATTTGTAACATTACGGTCATGATTACAAGAATAATCCTCGGGTCATAATCATACCAAGTCCATCTATGCACTACAGGCCACATATGACTTTCAACATAATATAAACATGAGGATGATGACAATGATATAAGAATTCAATAAAACAAGTTCAAGAATTAATTTATCCAGAACTAATAATGTCCAAATTGTCAACATGACATTTGCTTTGTAGAGTAAAATTCAAGAATGATCAGAAGAATATTTCCATGAAAAGATACTGAATGAAGCATAAATATCAAGGATATTCTACTAATTTCATGGAGTATAGAAGTCAAAACTTTAACCAATTTGAGTATAATAAAGAATGGAATAACAAAAGAAATCACCATGTATGCGGTACTTCGCATAGACAGGTTATTCCAACAAAATAATAATAATGGAACCAGGTCAGGCAAAATTTGCACCGACAGGATGTGTCAATAGAATAATAAAGATGGAACTAGGTCCGGTGTAAAACACACAGATAGGATGTTCCAACAGAATAATAATAAAGATGGAACCAGGTCCAGTGTAAAACACACAGACAAGATGTTCCAATAGAATAATAATAAAGACGGAACCAGGTCCGGTGTAAAACACACAGACAGGATGTTCCAACAGAATAATAGAAGAATGTCACCAAGTATAGGGTAAACCGCGTATAGAGGTTATTCCAACAGAATAATAAGCAATGGAATAACAACAGTTCTCTTCATGAATAAGAAAGAATAACACCCCTTACATTAGTAGATTGAATACTGTAGTTCTTCTTTCTCTCTTATTCTCTCTATACTTTCTCTCTCTATAGCTTGAATGAATTCGTGAAAAATAATGAAGCACTAGGCCTCTATTTATAGAAGATTTCTAGCTTAGCACTTGAAATGTGAAAAGGTAAGTGGCTTGATGACTGGTGATGTGAAAAGAAAAGTGGTTTGACGCCTATAATGTGAAAAGACAATTGGTTCGACGCTTGTAATATGAAACGGCAAGTGGTTTGACGTCTGGTAAAGGTAGTTACTATTGACGAAGGTAATTACTATTGACGAAGATACTCTTAGATGATGACATATGCCCCCCCATAAAATAACCAAACTTACCACAAACGTCTCATAATAGACTCTTTATATACATCAAGGATTGAATAAATATTACCACAAATCATTTTATTTTTAATCAACACATATTTAATCTTTCAACAATAATTAATCATTTATAACTTGTCGTCTCAATTATTGATTTAATAATATAACATATTAACAGATGATACTGTGACAATAATTGAATCAATAATATAAGAGATATGATGCGTTAATTATCGTGTAGTAATAATTGAGTATAGCTAAGTGACTTCTCACGTAAGCATCAATAATCAATACCGTAGTACAATGCAACCACGACCGACCAGATATTCTTGTACTTTTACTACTACGGATAGTTCAGCGGTTTTAATGGTAACACCTCCATAGTTATTTTTATAAAGTATTTTTGTCATTTTCTCAATCCAAATAATAATTCCGTTGTGGGGTCCACTAATGATTGTCTTGTCGTAAATACGAATATTTCCAAACAAAAAGAATATTCCCACGACCAAATGAATATTTTATAACAACTTGCTTACTTTGCAAAATTTATAAATATTACCCACAACTATAACATTATATCAAATTTACTCCATAATATTTAAAAATAATATTTATAGAAAATTCATCTTTATTTATAAAAGTTGGGGTCTTACATTTCTTCTTTCTCGTAATATCAGATCCTTTCTTTTTTTTTTTTTTTTTAACTGGCCCTTTGGCCTTCTTATTACCACATATAATTATTATTATTTAATTGCTTTATTGAATGCCCAAAATGTCCTCATCACTAATTGGTTTTAAAAATTGGGCCACTTATTTAATCTTTTGGGCTTTCACTTAATCTTTTGGGCCATGTAATATATACATAGTCCAATTATTTCTATCTTAACCAACCCTAAATATTTAATTAGGGTATCCATTCCAATTATTTAGAATTTAAATCATCACTCTTGTACATTAAATTCTATAACCCAACTAAACTTGTTTTAATTAAATTATAAAATTAATAACTTGAGATAATAAAAAATATATATCTCTTAACTTAATATAATTTTTAATATTATTATTCTCCCACAAGTGGGCTTAGTTTGGGCCCTTAATTAATTCTATTGAGCTAACAAATTTACTTGTTTTACTTACTTATAAAAACTAACTTGGGCTTTCAACCCTAATTAAATTGGGTCAATATAATACTTGTCACATACATAATATATTGGGCTAGATTATATAATTTAATCGCCCTTAGTCACTCTATCTACAAGTCTCATGCTTAATTAATTAATTGGGATTGTTTAAATAATATAACTTCCTTAGTTCATTAAATTTAATTCTCTTGGACTCTATTTAAATTATTGGGCTATGATATTATTATAGTCCAATACTTTTAATTCTATTTTACCCTAATCATTTAATTAGGGTTTTTATTTCTCACACTAGAAATTAATTTACTTACTTATGCCATTTTAATTTCATAACTCAATTAGACTTGGTTATAAAATTAATTATTTGAGATATATAAAATAAATATCTTAAATTTAGTATATATATTTATATACTAATATTCTCCCATATTATAACCTCTTAGGTTATTTAATTATCACACCTAATATATATATTAGGTTACATAACTTAATTCTTAATTAACTTTTATATACAAAATAAATGTATTCACATTTTATAATGTATAGTTATTTAATCATATACATAATTCACATAATCATAACATATTTCACTTCTCACACTTATTTTGACTTTTCTCCATAAAAAGTCAACTGTTGACTTTGACCAAAAGTCAACCTTTACACATTTTGTGTCTACTGTCCATTCTGACTAAACTTGACGTTCTGGATGCAACCGAGCAATCCGTGCTTCAAAAATATATCTCTAACTCAAATTTTGAATTTTAAATTACTCCCTTAATATTGCTAATCGTATTAACTAACGACTTTATACTTGTTCAATTCACATCAAATTTTACAGGTATCATAATACCTTATTCTTGATATTCGTTCAAATACATATCAATTCATTTTCAGGGTTTTGGAATTTTGTAACCCATATTTCTTTATTCTCATTCAATTAAGAAACCATATAGGTTCTTCTTAAAATTTTAAATAAATCCTCAAATTCTCTTCTAGGTTTTATTCTTTAACCTTTATTCTAATCATTCAAGATTTTATAAATTTTCGGGTTGTCACATTCACCCCTTCTTCTAAGAATTTCGTCCTCGAAATTTTAGTCTACTAATCACTACTCCTTATATTCATCAAAACTAGGTTTTCAAATTAACCTTTACTTGATTTCATGCTCAATTTAATGAGTACATCTTGCTTCCTACTATGAGGAGCTCTGCTACCATCACATTCTTTTATAACTTCAGTCTAAGGAGTTAAAACTTTTTAAATCATGCTGAGGGGTCATATAGACTATGAACACATAGTTTTAACGATATTCATATCGCAAAACAGTAAATTACTAGGTATGTTTACAATCACAAAGAAGGTAAACTACCGTTGCTAGTACTTTAGGTGTTTAGCCTATTGTACTCTTACGTCATGCATAACGTATCAATCATGTCTAGTGAATATTTACGCTACTAGATTGGATTATTTTATCCAATTAACATACTTTACCTCAGTCTTATCATAGGATTTCGCACCAAAACAATTTGGTTCGGGTTAAATTCTCAAAATACTTTGAATTTTTCATAAACATTTGTCTAGCTGGATCAAATAGCTTTAGTCGTATACCAATAATTCGAATTTCAATCGAAACATATGTCTGTCCAAATTTAATTGGCACTTAACTTTTCTTTAAAATTCTGAAAATCATTTTACGACGCCACGATATCGCACTATATTTCTGATCGGTTTGAGGATTTCGTCATTATGTGACTTTGTCATACTACATCATTCCATAGTGGGCTGACGATCTTTAGATCACATCCCACACTAGGTAATTCTGCATTGATAACTCCATCATTTTTATCATTCTGCATCAAGTTCCATGATACATTGATGATATATAAAATTCATTTTGATATCTCAAATCATTTTTTTCTAGCCGAAACAAATTAGCATAGACTCTTCTTTAAACAACTCAAAATCATCGAAAATTATTTTTAATGCTATCATGCCTCAACTGGTAATGATGTGTCAGTGTCCCGAAGATCACCAATACACACTTGTCACCATGTGTTGCTAATAACAAAATTCATTTTATTTCAAAAGGCACATTAGTGCGAATTTAGCTTGATGTCAAAATTTTTGAAGTCTAGCATAGCTAGAAGATTTGGAATACCTATACTTCCATCATCAACTTTAATTTCTATAATGATCATTTCTTAATAAGTCTATCTATTTCTATCATCTTCAATTCTCCATTCACAACTTTCCCATACCCAGTTCATCAAACTTACCACACATTATGAGTTCAGGAACTTTCCACAATCATATGAGTTTAAGAACTTGTCCTAGTCAGACCTTTGGCGTCCATTCGCTCAGGGTTCATAAATATTTCATACAACTATGAGTCACGAACGTACCATAAGTATGAGTTTTAAGAACTCGTACATAACCTGATATTCTCTACTTATAACCTATCTATCTGTTAAACACATGAGAAAAGAATCACATTCTCAACCCGTATATAACAAACAGCACAACACAGACATTTCAATGATTATCAGTGTAAGAAACTAAGTGGTTGTCAAACCAAACTCGGCCACTAATCAATATAGGAAGCTAAGCGGACAATTCCCCGCCCATACAAAGAATTGTTCAACCTAACCACTATATCGACCAGGAAGCTAAGCGGTTCTAAAACCAAGTACAAATTCCCTGCCCATACAAAGAATCATACAACTCAGCTACTGACATGAGTCCTCAATTGAAATCCTACACAATTCTAACTTTCTTTTTTTCTTAATACGAATTTTCTTTAATCCGTATCTTAACATCTACCACTCTTTTCTGAGTTTACATCGTACCATTTCATAGAACCTTCTCTTTATAGCGTCAAGCTATATCATTCTAATCACTTAATATATCATACGTTATTCAATAATTTAACCTGATCACGTCGTGATCTTATTTTGAAATCATTTCTCCTTATACTTACGATCGTTTTATACTACAATCTTCTTATTCTTCTCTTTAATCATATTATATTATGATTTTATTTACACTTTTTATCTTATAGACATCGTCTATTTATTATCACTTTTCATCTCTATTACTGGAGTCAGGTAACTCTGAATTCTTATCCTTATAGCCCTTCAAGATTCTTCTTTGATTCTTCTTTATCTTCTTCTTTACTTTAATGATGAATTTCTTAAATTCATCTCTTATCCCTTAAATTCGATCTGAGTTTATTCCTTATCATCATCTCCGCGGTTATAGATTAAGGTACCCCTACCCAAGGTTTATAACCTACGGCTTTGATACCAACTGTGACGTCCCCAAATCTGGGTCCCAAGAACCTCAGACTTGGTATGTTATGATACTTCATCATCATACATATTCTATCATCTAATGCGAAACAAATAAACATATATTGTTTATTTTACATAATTCTATACATTTTCCCAGGTTTATTAACCTTAACTGAATACATACCTTCAAAATTACAAAGGTTTACAATAAGATAACTAAATAGTTATTCTGATAACAATCTATTCACTACTACAAAACAGTAAATAGACAACGCAGAAAAAACGTTGTGGTTTCATTCGAAAAAACGTCGTGGTTAAGGGTGTTGTCTATTTGACACCCTTACACAATGTTTTTAAAATGTTGTAGTTAAACACATTCCACAACATTTTTTAAGAAAAAAACGTTGTAGATTTGTTTTCCATAAATTAGCAGATACTTAAAAATGTTGTAGAATGTATGATTCCACAACGTTTTCTGGATAAAAACGTTGTAGTTTAATATATTAGACAATGTTTAGACACTTTCACACAACGTTTTTAAAATGTTGTAGATTGAAAAAAAAAGAAAAAAAAAGTTGTGATTCACCTATATTACCAATACACCTGCAATATGCTAATGCCACGATATATAGCTAAAATTACAAAGAATATTAATACCATACAATAAGTTTACATCCCAATAATTCTTAGTAATGCCAATTACAAAGAATATTAATAACTATCCATACATCTCAAATTCATTTTTCAATATAATTACTACTATATTGAATTGTGAATTTGAATACATCCACAAAATATACCAAACTATCCATAAAATTAAACTACTACCTAATTAAACTATCCATAAAAATCAGTAATGAGAAAATAATGAGAAAAAGATCCATATCAATGAATCAGATACTGTACACCACACTGCAGATAGTGTAAAATGGGTTGTAAGCTAAAATTGAAGCACCAAAGAGATGGGCTTCCTATAAAAGTGAACTCTATTTAGAGACCAACAATAATATCACAATCATAAGAGAGAAGAGATAAACCAGAAGCTACATGTTGAAGCTGAAATCTTTTAACTCATACAAGTTGAAGCTGCATCAAATGAGTACATCCAACAGAAATACAACTAGGAAATTTGTAAAGGCACTTCTAGTGTAGTCACAAGGACCATTTTCTAATGCGCCAGGCTGCAGAACGAAAATTAAAAACCAAACTTTAGTATTTTTTAGTAGTACTACAGATAAGGCATTTCACACAAGTAGCCTAACAATAATTGAACAAACTTCCTAGTGTTTGAGATTCCTAATGTGTGCTAGCTAGACATACCAAGCGGTGCACCTCCAGAGAGAGAGAAGTAAACTTGACATGCTAGTGTGCACTAAAGAACCTCTGTTGGTACAAAACACTATGTATCCAACCTAACCGTACAATGGAACGAACATTTGAAACAAATGCAAAGCCCATAATAGAACACAGAAAAATTACGTGTTTGTTATATATACTTAAACCTCACAATTGCAACCTAATGATAAAATAACAAACAAATACTCTTACATTTAAAACACATCATAATCATCAAAACCAAACAGGACTCAAAAGTTACCTGCTTGAACGTGGCAGTTTGATAAAGAGGTACACTCATTGAACAATAAGGATCAAGCCTTCGCCTTTATCTGAAATTTATTATCATGATATAGCAAGGGTGAGCAACTACTTTGCCCAACAAGTTTAAATTCAATAAAGATATATCATAATCGAAAGAATAATAAGCTTTCATGTTTTCAACAATTTAATAATTGTGAAGGAACATGAATCAAGATGTCAATAATTGAATGACTGAATCAATAATGTTTGAAGGTCAACAATGACCATGAACAATTTAACTGAACCTTATGGTAATGAAGGTGATCAGCCTTTCATACCTGATGAACATATGCAACATGCACTAAGTGCGAATCAATAATTAGTTTAGACATGAATAATCATCAATAATCATTCACTAACATACTTTGAAATATAACTCGAGTTTGAGTTAAGGAAACTTGCATGCATAGTCGATTATCGCTACACAATTTAATTTATTCTCTTTATTGAAAAGTCCTATCAGGTATAAGATTGATCTTTCAATTAGCATATCATACCTTATTTCATAATACTATCTAACACTTAATCACATAGTCAAATATTAGATAATCTTAACACCATATTCATTTACTTACTTATAACCTCATCATCTTATATTAACTTGTCTAACATTCACTCACAAAGTTAAGTATTAGACATTACACCTTAGTCTTAGTATTATCATTATACTTTGATAATTTTTTCATCACTTATAACTTATACTTATAAGTTTTCCTTTATATGTTATCTTAGTAAGCTATATAACCTTTCGAAGGCGAAATATCATTTCAAGAAACCGGATTACATTTCAAAGATCACGAAATTACTATTTCAAAGAGACCACAAAATATTTCAAAGCAGATGAAACCATTTTGGTAATCCAAAATCCAATTCAAAGACTTCAATTCTCATTTTAGTCTATTATAAGCATAACATAGTTCATTGAATACCAAATTCAACAATTATATTGAAAAATAACATAAATCTCTTATTTAAATCTCCAATCGAATATTATTAATTATGTAATAATATTTTACGCTAAGGTTATTAATCTTTTAATAACATTCCAGACAAATACTACTAATAATATATAAATCCAATATTATTAGCCATATAACAATAAGTTAAGTCATTAATCACATTAATAAATAATTTAGTTCAATTGTTTTCCTTTCCTTAATTAACTCATTAAATATTCTAAAATACCATAAACATCACAACACTTCAAACCCGACCCAAAACTTCATCAAAAACCTGCATAAGCCATACTCAAGGGTCTCAAGTCATAAATAGTATTTTTCATATTTTTGGACATCATATATTTAATTAAATCCATTTATCCTTATTTAGATGAAAAATACCAAATCAGTTCCAAAAATATTTCTTTTCTATGATTTGACAGAATATAGTTCCATATTGAACATATATTTTTTCCGGACTTTTTAAAATCCATTTACTATACTTAAATAGTCCATAATAGCCAAATATTCTCCGTTTTTTCATAAATCGAGATTAACTCCAAACATTCTAAAATTTATACAGTATGTTCCTGTTATACACATGTACTGCTAGTATATATTTTGTAAGTTTTGGACTTATACGCAAAGAGTTATTTGGGTGGCTTCATAAAAATAGCCCTTCATCGTAAAATCCATAACTCTCAAACCGTACGACCAAATATTCTCACATTTTTACACAACCTTCATATCTTCTGATATTAACACTACAAAATTTTCCATAATTTTTAATGCACAAAAAATAGACGAAAATGCCCCCGTTACTGACTGGTCCTAAATAGTACCCAAAAAAATGGGACTGTTTTCACCAAAATCTACACGACTTTTAGAAACGTGATTTTTGAGTTCTACCCCTTGGGTTTACTAGTCAACACATATATCTAGCACCTCTCTTTGACGGATCGAGAAAAGAATGCATAGATCAAAAACAGTGGATTTTCAAAGCACCCAAATATTAGGTTTCATAAACTAGAAAAAATATTTTTCTTTCCTTTTTGATTCAAACCAAATCAACAACCATTATGGGTAGATCCATACTTGTATCATGAAAAACACAGATTATAGGGATTTGAACTTCCAAATCAAAAACCCCCTATTTTCAACAAATTACAAAAAGAAATTAGAGGGATTATACCTTTGCTTCTTTTTTTTCTTCTTCTTCTCTTCATGGAGAATTTTTTTCCCCTCTTCTTCTCCATCATGGCTGCTGATATTCTCCTCTTTATCTCTCTATTTCACGCTTTCTTCTTTTCTCTTTCTCTCTCTTTCTTCTTTCCTCTAATATCCGTTCCTTCTCTTTCTTTTCTTTTTTTTAACCGGCCCTTTGGCCTTCTTATTGCCACATATAATTATTATTATTTAATTGCTTTATTGAATGCCCAAAATATCGTCATCACTAATTGGTTTTAAAAATTGGGCCACTTATTTAATCTTTTGGGCTTTCACTTAATCCTTTGGGCCATATAATATATACATAGTCCAATAATTTCCACCTTAACCCACCCTAAATATTTAATTAGGGTATCCATTCCAATTATTTAGAATTTAAATCATCACTCTTGTACATTAAATTCTATAACCTAACTAAACTTGTTTTAATTAAATTATAAAATTACTAACTTGAGATAAGAAAAAAAATATATCTCTTAACTTAATATAATTTTTAAAATTATTATTCTCCCACAACTGGGCTTAGTTTTGACCCTTAATTAATTTCATTGAGCTAACAAATTTACTTGTTTTACTTACTAACAAAAACTAACTTGGGCTTTCAACCCTAATTGAACTGGGTCAATATAATACTTGTCACATATATAATATATTGGGCTATATTAAATAATTTAATCGCCCTTAGTCACTCTATCTATAAGTCCCATGCTTAATTAATTAACTGGGCTTGTTTAAATAATATAACTTCCTTAGTCCATTAAATTTAATTCTCTTGGACTCTATTTAAATTATTGGGCTAAGATATTATTATAGTCCAATACTTTTAAGATATTATTATAGTCCATTAAATTATTGATTCTTACGTAAGAAGGCACTACTCAATAATTGTTACAGTAATTACTATTTAGTATTTTATTTTATTGATTCAATAATTCTTTGCATTGATATTTTATATTATCTTTGTTTCAATAAATTGTCATTACACAGTATTTTCTATTATCGGAGCAATAATTCATATTATCTGAATAATATTATTAGATAACATTATTGGCAATGTCTAGAAAGTTCTGTCTAAGGAGAGGTTTGGTCATCTAATTGCATGCCAAGAAGGAGAAATTCTTATGGAAAGCCCCTCTTTCCAGGAACTACTGTTTGCCAAGATTGTGATTCTGTAATATTATTTGTGAATAATTAATTATTGATTTTTATGATGAGGAAAATATTGATTTTATGTGGATATAGATGGAGAAAATTTTTAAAATGAGAATTGTTGAAAATTAATATTTTATCTTTTTCTGATAAAATAATTCATTTAAATATATTATTTTAATAATATATTAACGGTGATATTTTTTTAATGAATGTGGGATATATGAGTATATGAGGAGGAAGAGTATTTTTGTGGCATTAAATGTTTAACACATATTTTGTGTGTTGGTGGACACAATTATTGACCGAAATTTGATTATAGCTTGTAAAATCATCCGTTTATGGATTTCGGTCAATTTTTGTTTGAAATTTGGAAAAACTTTCTTCTGCAAAGTTGTAGAGAATTGAATTTCCTATAAAATGTCGCGAGATTCGAATTTTCTGATAAAAGGGCTATTTATTATGAATTATTGAAGTTCCCAAGCTCCGAAATAATTGATTTTTGGAAATTTAAAATTTTTAAAATAGGAAAAACGTTTTTTTTTGTTTTGTGGGCAGCCCTAGCATGTGAAAGATAAGCTGAAATCAGTTGTCAAAATGTGCGTAGAGAATTTGTAATATATATAATATTATTATATTAAATTTTCTACTTTGGTGTTCTAAGCATTTTCCTATAAATAGGGTGTTTAGGTTAGAATTGAAAATCACACCAGAAACTGAAGTTTTACCTTTCTATATTATCGAGCGTATTCTTGTGAGTATTTTGAGTATACTTTGAGTATTGCTATACGGTGCAAGTTCAAGTCATAGCCTATATCCGGTGTTTTAACTAGAAGTACTGTCTTTCGAGGTAAGGGATATTTTTTTTTATGATATTATTTATTCTAATATTAGTATGCCGAAGTATTGATCTGAACTTTTTAATCAAATTTGGAACTTTTAGTGTCGGGATTACTATTCACGATATTTACATTATTCACGTGATACTAAGATCTTATTCACAAATACGGCAATATTCATCGAAAAATGAAAATTTTTCTTTTCGTCCAAAATATCTATTCTGAATACTAGCTTTGATTGTATCCATGTTTTGATCATTCTTGAATTTTACTCCACTCTGGTTATTTATGAAGTATTTTTGAACTTGGATTGTTTAAAGTACGAATCCTTAATATTTGTTCTTTTGTTTCACTGGATTCGTTTTCTTTAAAATATTTTTCATCATCCTTAGTACTAAATAATGATATAATTGAATATCTTTGGCCTGTAGTGCAAAGATGGATGATTTTTTGATGAATATCTTTGGCTCGTAGTGCAAAGATGAACAGGTGTTGAGATGAACATAGCCGATCGATTAATATCTTTGGCCGTAGTGCAAAGATGACAGTGTGTTTAGATAAACATTGATTAATGATGAATATCTTTGGCACAGATTGCAAAGATGAATATTTGATTCCAGATATATATTGATTGATGTTACAGGATAAAATATCGACGATGAACTTTTAAATTCATATATAGAAGATAGTAGTTTGCATTCTCTACTTAACTCTTCTAATGAATTATTATTTCGCTATGAAGATTGATTTAAAAGCTGGTTGTCTATTGTATTCTATTAGATTTTTCCTGTTGGAGACTAACGATAATTTGTTGTATATTATCTTAGTCATAATGTTCTTTCTTGGGCTAGTTGAGCTCACCCTTTTCCTTTTTGTTCCATTTTCTTCTCTCGGGAGGCGAGAATGTAATGAGTACTAGTTAGGGTATGGAATGAAGGTTCTAGAGATAGTTGTTTAGTAGTCCTCACCATTTTTGTAAAATAATGTATCAATAATTATGATGGGGATTTATTTGCGTGTGGATATTGTCTAGATAGCAATATCTGTATTTAAACTCACAGTTTATATGTTGTAATAATAAAGTTGTAGTTATTTCTTTACCATGTATTTGGCGACTCAGAATGGGTTGGATGGAATGGACCTATTTTGGGGGCGTCACAACGTATACTTGCGTGTTGTGCGTAATTAGATTTTACCTAACAATGCTCATACTGGACCTATCACTAAAAGGGATGAACTCTTGATTCTTCAATGGGTTGGCTTCCCCGGCAACTTCACCACCTTTTTCTTTATCTGTTCCTTTACCTTCTTCATGGGTTTGAGAGGATTTGACTATGAAATCTCCCCCTAAATGTTGTTGTATTTTTGTTGGGTAAAATCTAGTTACGCACAACACGCAAGTATATGTGATCAACAAGTAATATAATGATAAGTTAAGTATCGTTCCCATAGAGACTAGTATGAAATTAATCCTAACAATTACCAGCTTTATATAAATCCAAATTTTGTTAAACTATCCAATTCAATGATTATAACTGTTAAAAACTAAAAACATGAAAATATTAAACAATCAACAAACTCAAAAACTGTAATTTCAAGGAAGTAATGGAGAATTAGGCTTACAACTTCACTTTATGTATCACTCTGACTGCTACACCCTATTTCAATTCAATTCACTATCCCAGTTTCTTAATCAAGAACACTCAAGTAGAATTATCCATCTCTCGATGCACTAATACCATATTAACTTAAATCCACAAATTAGAAAGAATTAAGCTAAACATCTTAATCAACTAATTCACTATATCTCTATGTGAATTACAATCAAAGAAGGTTTAAATTCAAGTTCTCTATCTGATTACATGCGATGTTAAGCATATATCTACCTTAACATTCATCAAGATTCCATTCAATTACAGAATTCAAGAACATATGCTATAGTGACTAAGTCTATATTCATATTTCATCTCTCGAGTCCATACAATTCCACACAAAATTGGTGATCAAGCAATTCATAAATTAAAGCACAAATCACAATAGATAAACTAAATGATAGATTATTAAACTGAAATTAAGGACTACATAATCATCGTTCCACCATAAAGATCCGTCGTAAGCCTAATAAGTAAATTAGTTCATCACAAACAAATTAAAAAATGAAATCATCAAAGTAATCATCATCCCAATTACAATTAATGAATTAAAGAAAGAGAATGAATCCAAAACCACCCTTCTCCTTAGCTCTAATATGCAATTATTATGGCTTCGACCTTCAATCCTTCATCCAATAAATTTTCTCCAAATTAGGGTTTATAATTGTTAATTGATTGTTCGATGTTATCTCCCTTGTTGTTTTCTTATTAATATTCAACCTAGGACATATATTCTGATCATAACTCCACGCCTAATACAATTCCAAACTATGCAAACCTCTCTCCTTTACGCCTTTAAAGACATTACTGGTTGAAATACGAAGTCTTAGTTTTTGCATCTTTCCCTTCCCAATGGGTTTCCTCTTTAAGTGTGCATTTACGGGGGTGTATTCTGCAGATGGTCCAGCTTTTGCTCATTTTCTTGCCCACTTTAGCCATGAAACCACCTTTTAAGCCCAAATGTTATGCTGCCATACCTAAACATAAAAATAACACTAAACAATAAAACGAATCACAAAAATGATAAATTAACACAGTTTAAGCTCGAATTAGAGGCCGATTCGTAGGTATAAAACCCACTCATCAAACTCCCCCAAACTTAAACCCCTGCTAGTCCTCGAGTACAAAACAAAACAAAAGTGCTATGCAATGCAATGAAATGGAATGTAATGCAACTAGTCTATATGCCTACAAATCCAGCAGTAGCGATAAAACAAGTCTGTTCAACCGGCCTCAGAGAAATCAAGCAAACATGACAATACTTCATATCAAAACCAATCAACAATTTCTATCAATCATCAAATCTTAAACTATTATTATTGGTATAGTGCGTGTGTGCTCAATACCCATGCTAACTGATGTAAATTCAAATTTAATACATAAAAAATCTCTTTGAAGGCACCATACAGTGTAAACTTAAGAATTTCAAAAACAGTGAAGATCCAACTAAAATCAAACAATTACCAATATTAATGGTCCAAATAGGGTACTTATGCTTTATTTTTCATTTACGAGGGCTTTTTTCTCTTATTTCCCGTTTTATTCATATTTTTTATTCACATGGCTATGCAATGCCTTATTCCCTTAGGCTTTTCAATGCTACCTTAACGAGCTTTCGACCAACGACTCCCAGACCATTAAGACCTTAGGGCGCTAGGTGTAAAGATAATCCCCTCGGGCTTACTTACTCAAGTAACAAAGGCCACAAAACTAGACAAGCATGCCATGGTGTTTATTCTTTTTCTTTTTTTAGATAAAGCTTATATACCCCAACTTTTTCCCCAAACTTAGGTTCTTGATTACTTTTCGCCTTCACTAGCTATCCTTGTCATCCTTTTATTCAACTAGCAATATCCTTTAAAGGTCCTTTATGTATAAATTTGAACTAAATCAATCAACATAGTTGTTATTATCATGCTAACCTTATTATACCAGTTTTAAATAGGAAAACATCCAATTCATAACAGAAAATCACATCAAATTTCAAATAGTCGGTACTATACTTGTCTATCAAATTTCTAATAGTCGGTACTATACTTGTCTACTCGAAGTCAGTCTCATCATTGGCCAAAATAGACCATAACATATCAAACAGCTGGACTCATGCAAGATAACACAATATTTAACTAATTTTTTTAAAATATTTTTCTCTTTTTTTTATATGGAATAAACATAACTGAATTAAAAACTACTAAAAACTATTTACAAACCTACGCTACTATGCAACTATTATGAAATTCTCCTACATGAAAGCAACCATATATTAAACCTAAACTAAACAATAACTTATGCAAAACTATAACAACAAAATTAAACATGCTAACATAAAAATTAAACTAACTCCCCCAAACTAAACAATTACAATGTCCTCATTGTAAAGATAAGACCTTAAGTGTATGAGGACTTCCCTGTAATCATCTAAGCTTGAGGTGGTGGTGGTTGTGGCTCTTCATTGTAAACTTTGGCATTGGTGCAGGCTGCTGATATGGAAACTGAGCATTTGGGTTCAAACTTTGGAGAATCGCATTCAAGGAGGCAAATGACATATTCATGGCCTCGAACATATGGTTCTTCTTCCTGACCGCAAGTCTCCTCATCTTTCTATTTGCATCTTTGTTGTACCCATCCACTTATCTCTGGAGGCTATGAAAATGAGGGCTAAACATATCTCTGTCAGTCTGCTGCATCTTATTAGTTTCTTGTTCTCCTATCATCTCATCCGCCTGGAACTCGTCGTCCTCAGAGGTGTCCTCAGCATCAGCCACATACTCAGAGGCTGGTAGAAATATGAACCCGAATCCTCTTGGATATGACTCGCCCTTGGGCCACGCTATATAGCATGCAATCATCCGTGTGTCCAAAGTCTGAAGCGGTTGCTGAGTAATCTCATCACCGGACCACCTAACTGCAGCCTTCTTGCATAACCCACACATGAGGGATGGGTGTGGTAGGCCAACGGAAAATGGTCCTCGCAAGCATCTTCGTATTGAGAAATTAATGATGGTGATTCATTAGGGTCCGCGGACTTGATTATGCGGAGGAAAGGTGTTAGGCACCCCCTGACATCCGTGTTACAATGATGACCGCTACTTTTCAAGAAACTGTTATATGAATGTGTGTGTGTGGGTCAATGTGATGTTATTTGGAAGTAGTGCGAGGCCTCGTTCGCACCTATATACACAGGGTTTGTGTGACACCCCCAAATTCGGGTACTTGAAACCCGAACTCGGTGCTTCACGATATCATTTCTATACGCTGAATAATACTAATATTAATAACAATAATATAAAATTCAAACTTAATTTACATATGCATCAAAGTTTACTCCCAGGTACGAGACCTTTAAACATTCATTACATCATAGATAATAAGTATTATTGTCTTAATAAACTATAACTAATACACAACATATTATAAATCTCATTCAAACAACTTTCATTTCCCCTTGTTCTTGCCTGAACCTTCTGGTTGATCATATTTAGCTGAAAACATTTAAATTTAAAGCAAGAATGAGCATTTGATTGCCCAACAAGTAATAACAACATTATATATTAGCTGAAAGAATTAAATGTTTTCTTTGAAAGACAGTTCTACAATGAATCAACAGTTGTGAAGTAAGCTGAACCAATAATAACAAAATATCACTTTCATATGAAATTTTTGAAACTACGTATAGACTATAACTGGAGATCAGTCAACATACTATGAACATTGTTTTCTATTTTTGAAAAGGTTAAACAGAAATTCATCTGTAAATTATCATAACTTATGGGCACGGGGGGTGATCAACCCGTTATGCCTTATATTGATCAATACTACATGCAAGAATGATATTATCGTTCACTCTATCCACCTTAGGTGCACAAAAGTTTTCCCATATTCGGGATGTTCATACTTAGTCGGGAATCCGAACCAAAATAATCTGGTTGGATACAATAACGTTCTATCTTATTCAACAATATTTTTATGTCTAGCTGAATCAAATAGCTTAGACGGCTTTTAAGTCAACATATACATACTTGAAATCAATAAGTATGTATCAACATATGATTAAATAGAATGGTTATCCAAGTGGGGACACTTGTCTAACCCTATATACGAATTAACGAACAGAATAAATATCTGAATTATACAATAATACAATGATCGGATAATGAAAGAACTTGTATGAATACAAATATTGGATACATAATCAATAATAATAGAGTTAATAATCTGGCACAATAATAATATAATTCTGAAACTTTCTTACTCATGTCCATTGCATAAAGTAAATGCAAAAGTAGGATACTTGCCTGAGCTGCTGCTTACAATAACGCAACTTAGATTAATCTTTTATATAGCGACCTATCAGTAATAAGATTATTCGTTCAATTAGAATAATATATCATATCACATAGTACTGCTAATTACAGTCAGCACATAACCTAATCATATTGTCACACATATCCCACAATCATTGAATCACAAACAATCATTAATACTGACCAAAATATCTAAGTTCGGATCAATTTTCAAATACGATTTCTGAAATTGACTTTATCGTAATAATTATCGAGTCTAAAACTCTATTGTGTAGTTCAATATTCGTTTAGATATTTTAAATACCGGTCATATTATTTTTTCATAGCTTTTATAATAATTTTTAAATAATTATTATACTTTTGTCATGAATTTTCAAACACTTGAAATCATTATTAAATGATTTAAATATTAACTAATTCTATTATCATTAATATTTAATTAATATTAAACTATTAATGAAACCATTGCCAAAATATTATAGTTATTTATAATAACTCAAAATATTTTTAAAGTATTAATATTACCCTTAAATGATTTTTAAAATATTTAAAAATCATTTTTAAATAATTACCATTAATATTAGAATATTAATTTATTATTTATCAAAATATTAAAAGTCATTAGTTATAACTTAAAATATTTTTAATTCATTTATTTCCTTTTTAAATGATTTTTAAATCAATAAAACCATTTTTAAACTATTTATTTAATATAATTATTAAATAAACTTAATATCATTAATATTAAATCATTGATGAAATTTTACCTTTAAATATCAAAAGTTATATTTTATAACTTAAAATATTTTAAAACTATTTATTTTCATTTAAAATGATTTTTATAATATTAAAATCATTTTTAATTAATTTATTTAATATAATTACTAAATAAATCTAATATCATTAATATTTAATAATTAATGAAACTTATCTTAAAATTTTAAAAGTTATGTTTTATAACTTAAAATATTATTAAATACCTTATTATTATTTAAAATGATTTTAATACAATAAAATCATTTTTAATTAATTTATTTAATACATTTCTTAAATAAATTAAATACCAATAATATCCAAATAAATATTAATATTTATGAAAAATATGTCAAATTATTAAAAGTTAATTTTTAAAACTGATTTTATAATTTTTAGGAATTTATTTCTATTTTTAATGTATTTTTCAAAAATTATAAAACAAAAATAATTAAATCCGTCGCTAAAGGCTTTAGCTACAAGGGTACCTCCTTTGACCATCTTTAATTCGTTATTTGTAGTGTTTCTGGGCTAGCTATAACTTGGATCTGATAGTATTGATGTAATACTACAAGTGTAAATCAACATCTGGGTCAGATCATAATATATGAGCAAGATATAAATCTTTGAAATCACTGTCAGACATGTTCATCATGTTTCTGGGCTGCCTAGAATTTTTGGTCATGGCCGGTCAACGCATTTTGGGGCCTTCTAACATGAAATCTGTTGATGATATGGTTGGTCTGGACGTCGGTCTGTATAGACAAGCTAACCGAGTACAAGGGCTAAACATATTTCATGTCTAAATATCAACAACATGAAGGATCTAAGTCATCAAACTCACTGTCAGAGTGTTTCTGGGTTTTCCCAGAAACATAGAAGTTGTAGTTCCTAGTTTCGTGCTCGATTTAATTTAGGTTCCAACCTTGTTTCATGTGATATAATGGTTCATACCTATATAGTACATGACATGTAACAATAACATAACATGAGATCATCATAACATCAACACGATCAAGATAAATGGGTTTCATTAAAGTACCTCCCGGAATCGTTTCTTCAACATTTATGGGTTTCCCAGAAATGTTCTTGAGCAATTTCGGCTAGCTACGTTTGACCATCATTCAGATCAATTCTTTTACGTTTATAGGTGATATAAAAGCTTTAACATGTAGTCTTCATGTCAGTCTACAACCAAAAAACAACAACATGGCAAAACAACTTAAACCTAGCAAAATCCAAGCTCTGCAAAACACCGCCGAGGTTTCAAGCGTAATCTGGGTTTCAAGAATAAATGGCCAATGTCGGCCAACACACTTTGACCTTAAATAACTTTTAATATACAACTGATATGGACCTGATTCAAGTTTCATATTAAAGATCTCCTGACAGAGTACAAGTACGAACTTTCAAAACACAAAAACATATAAAGATCGAGATCTGTGGGACCTGACATTCACTGTCAGACCCTTATTTTCAAAAATTTCCAGATTTAGAAAATCATCAAATCCGATCCTCTAGATTTTACGGGTTTAACATCTAGCAACCCAGATCATCGATTAACACCCCATACAACATATTTAACACAAAAAATTACATCTAACATAAGATCAAAAGATTTTTGAATTTTAGGGTTTGCACCTTTATGCTCTAATTCAGATTTCTATGCTTCTGATTTGATGTTGGTGTTCGTGGGGCTTGATTTGTGACTGAACTAACCAGGCTATTTCGTGGGTTTGAGCTTGAGAGAGAATGGCTAGGAGTGGGTTGCACAAATGAGTAAAAATGCACTTTCTCTCTCTTAAATTTAGCAAATCAATTGGGTGCGATGAATTTGTATGCTAGTAGCTGATCATGTGCTGCTGATGTAGCTCATAGCTAGGTATATGGGGTTGCTGGCCAGATTTGGATAAGATTTTTCAAGTAATAATTTAACATATGGGACAAAAGGGCACTTTGGTAATTTTATTTTAATTTACGGGCATTCTTGTTCAAGGTGCTTGAATCTATGATTTATTTACTAGATGTTACATATTAAAGTTTCTCAAATAATTACTAGGGTTTGAAAAATTAAAATTAAAATGTAATAAAATTTTAATTAAACACACTAATTTAAAATTAGGGTTTTTAATAGGAAATTAGGGTTTTTAAATTAGGGTTCCTTAATACCATTGGGGTTCCCAAATTAACAATTAGGGTTTCCTAATTATCATTATAATTTACTAAAACAAAGATTAGGGTTTCTAATTTTAGCAAATTAGGGTTTTCAAATAATAATTAGGTTTTTCCTAATTACGTAAATTATATAATACTAATCGTAAAATTCATATAACACAATTACTACATAGTCTCGAACTCATGTAGGAGTTTAACAATTAGGGTTTAATAACACGATATGAGGGTTATGACATAATTTACTATATTTGGCCCACCATTATCATCTCTACACATTTACAAAGATATATTTATAAGATTGAAAAATAAAAATATAATTAATATTATATTATTATTCTCATCCCTTGATCAATACCCAAATTTAGGGTTTGGATTCCATATCTTATTTATTTTCATATCTAACATTATTAATTAAGTGAAAATAATTAACTTAATAATCTGAACTAAAATTCAAATAATAAAATAGTAATTATAATAATTCCAATAATCATTTCATATATTATTTAAATAATATAAAATTATATTTTCATATAAAATAAATAATAAAGAAATTTCTACTATAAAATTAATTATTATAAGTATATATGTTATAATGATCAATAATTCTAAAATAAAATTATTTGAAATTATTCATGCAATAAATAAATTTTATTTATCACATATATACATACACATTACTTGGCACATATTCCCATCTTCATATTAAAAAAATTTATATGCAAAATTTCTTATTTATTTACATAGAAAATATCGGGTTATTACATTCACCCTCCCTTATAAGGATTCCGTCCCCGGAATCACCGTGTTAAAACTCATACGTACATACATGGGTACATAACATACACAATCATTGCAAGTAGATCTCGATCATATTTGATCGAACAAATCTTTAACTATTCATATAAAGCTTGTCTATCTGATTAAACGGAAATTTGATTTCTAAAAGAATTCAAATTCCTCCTTCAAAATTTATTTATAAAATAATTTGCTATATAAAGGAAAATCAAATATATACACGAAAATAAAAGTTATTTGAATAATACCTGGAGTTCCATTCTCAGCTGCCACAGTATCCCGGATCGTCATATTGAAGACTCGTGCGGTTGGTTTGTTGGTTGAAGTCGGTCTTGCGATTGCCATAGTCCCGCTTCCTTTTCCCGTGGTTACACTCCCTGCCTCCATTTTTCTCTTTGGACAATCCCTCACCCTATGTTCCATCGACCCACACAGAAAACACCCACTATTCATCCTTGGGTTGGGGCAGTTGGGAGAAATATGGCCCTCCTGCCCGCACTTGTAGCATACAAACTTACCCTTCAGACACTCACCAGAGTGATTCATCCCACATTTCCCACACTGAACTACCTATTTCTTCACACCCTCTTGTTTCACCTGAACATTCCCAAAATAATTCCCATTTCTTTTCTTACCCCTATTCCCACTATTAGTTTCTACCTTCACAGCTCCTACAGTCTTGCCTTTGTTCCTCTTCTCCTTGTTGTAGAGGCTTATGGCCTCACTCCCCTCCTCAGCTATGATAACCTTTTCCATGAGTGTTTAAAAGTATTGATTTGCAACATCGCCACCTTGTCAGAGAGCCGGGGTTTTAATCCCGGCTCGAACCTTTCGCCTTCCTAGCCTCCAGATCAATTTGGAAAGGAGCTAACCTAGCTAACTCATTAAACTTTCAAGTATACTCCGCATGTGATCATGTTCTCCGCTTCAACTCCGTAAATTTTACTCTCCGGTCTAGCCAAAGATGCTAGCTGATGATTGGGTAAAATACCCATAAATCGGATATACTTGGGTTTAAATTGTTGTATCTTCGAGTCGTTTAGGAATATTTTTACTGTGTTTAGGTGTTATTTTGCAGATTTGGGAGCTGTAGGAGCAAACGGGAAAATTTAAACTGAAAATGGTAAAACGGTAAATCTTTCAACTACATCTAAGGTACGGGCGCTTCTAGCTCTTCATGTTAATCCCGCGTCGGGAATACTGGGTCGAGTTCTAGTTGACGACCAGACGCTGCTAGCGTTGACTTTTGGCTGACTTGGTTATTGGGAGCTTATGTGAAGCCTAATTGGATTGGGATTGTGCAAGACATATAAAATGAAGTTAATTGCTAAAATTAGGGGACTAACCATTCATCTATTATTCATTCATTGGAGGCTGAACAAGGATTACTTGAAGACTAAGGATTGGCGAAAGAGTTTTCTTCTTCTTCTCCTTTTTTTAATTTGTAATTCTTTAAGGATGATTAGCAAACAATTATTGGTTTTTATTTTTGTTATGAACTAATTCTTTAATTAAGATTTCAATTGAACCTTTTATGGCTATAAATTAGTTATTCAGTTATTCCAATTATTTATGTTGAAGTGAATTGTTTATCATGCCTTGCATCTATTGCTTAATTATTTGGCCAATAATTACCTTGTTATTCTAGAAGGAATTGGAAGAGGAATTCTAGGGTTAGAACTGTGTTTGATAACGTGTGAATTAGTTATTTGCAAAGTGAATAATTAGGTTTGTGAATTGAATGGAAATATCTATTCACCGCATGTAACACATAAGGAATTGGGATTAAAGGAGTTTAATTCACTTGTTTTGCATAGGAATATAGCAAGATTAATCTAGATTAAATAGAAGTCAGTTGATCACTTGGAAAAGGACTTTTGACATTGGAGAATTCCTGTTAACAATTCAGTAGACATAATAGTTGGGATAATTGGATAATTGATTTATAGTTCATAATTGGGGATATTGAAGTCTTAATCCTTATCTATCGGAAGTCATTCACTCAAATCTTAGTTTATTTATTTGCTTATTTTAGAATATTATCTTTAATTGTTTAATTTAGTTTTAATATTTCAGAAAATCATAATTTATTATTGTTTGAATAAAATTGGATTGATATAGTACTAGTAGTTGGGATTTATTAATTAGAATTCTCTGTGGGAACGATACTCTATTTTATCACTTTATTACTTGTTGACCGTGTATACTTGCACGTATTCCTTGATTGCGAAATCAACCAACAAGTTTTTGGCGCCGTTGCTGGGGAATTTTATTAATATTAATTTCATATTAGTTATAATCAATTCGGTCTTAATTTAAACGTTACTTATTTTTCTTCTTGGATTGGCAGGAATTCTTGTGCATGTATGCACACTAGATCGAAGGCTAGAGAGGAACTTTTTTCGTATACCGACGACATCGAGAGGAAGTTCCGGAAAGTTCGTTTGAATAGTGAGGTTATACATTTGGAAAAAGAACTGGAAAACTAGGAATTACTCGTGAACATGGCAGAGAACGAACAGAAATCACTTAGGGATTATGCCATGCCGAATGTCACGGATTTACAGTCGAGTATTAAGAGGCCGACAATCAATGCGAATAGTTTCGAGATAAAACCGGGAACAATTCAGATGCTACAGAATACATGTCAGTTTGGGGGTAATTCGATAGATGATCCTAATTAGCATATCTTGAGTTTCTTGGAAGTTTGCGATACCTTCAAATTTAACAATGTATCGGAAGATGAGGTTGAGGATGTTTCCGTTTACTTTAAAAGATAAAGCACGAAGCTGGTTACACTCTTTGCCTCCTGGCTCAATCACTACTTGGGATGACTTAGCTCAAATTTTTTTAGCTAAGTTCTTTCCACCAGCGAAGTTGGCAAAACTACGGAACGATATTCATACTTTCGAACAATTTGATTCAGAATCATTATATGAGGCGTGGGAAAGGTTCAAGGATATGCTCCGTAAGTGCCCTCATCATGGAATTCTGCAGTGGATGCAATTAGGGATATTTTGTGATGGTTTGCATACGTCCACGAGGTCTAGTATTGATACAGCAGCAGGAGGAACGATCATGTCCAAGAGTTTTGATGAGGCGTATCAATTGTTAGAGACAATGGCCACCAACAACTATCAGTGGCCCATGACGAGGTCTAATCACCCGAAAGCATCAGGAAAGTATGAAGTGGACGCGATGACAACATTAACAGCACAAGTGACCGCAATAGCTAAGCATATGGAAATATGGCGTCCACAAGCCATTGTTTGAGTTTAGTTGAAACAAGTATATTTGATGAGTTCTCAAGTTTACACTGTATGATGCTTACTAAGAAGTTTATTATCTTTCATATTTTTGCTTTTCATGGGTTAGCATGGTTGCTGAACACGCACTCACAATATCAGTAATAACAAATTCAGATTCGTTGACTGTTGGGATATCATTGATCTGTGTTGACATGATGTATTAGCATATTTTTGTGATTTTTCTGAGGCCTATGGATATACGGTATTATTGGATTGCTGGAATTATGTTCATTTAGTTAGTTGCATTTGCATGAGTTGTCGTTTTCATATTGTTAGTATTATTTTGTGTTTGTTGCTTGAGGACATGCAATGATTTAAGTTTGGGTGTATTTGATGATTGGGTAATATACCCATAAATCAGATATACTTGGGTTTAAATTGTTGTATCTTCGAGTCATTTAGGAATATTTTTACTGTGTTTAGGTGTTATTTTGCAGATTTGGGAGCTGCAGGAGCAAACGGGGAAATTTAAACTGAAAATGGCAAAATGGTAAATCTTTCAACTTCAAATATCGGGCCGCTCATTTAGAAATAGTGTTAATCCCAAATAATGTATACTGGGTCGAATGCTTAGTTGACTGAGACTCGCAGATTGACTTTTGGGTGACTTGGTTATTGGGAGCTTATGTGAAGCCTAATTGGATTTGGATTGTGCAAGACATATAAAAGGAAGTTAATTGCTGAAATTAGGGGACTAACCATTCATCTATTATTCTTTCATTGGAGGCTAAACAAGGATTACTTGAAGACTAAGGATTGGCGAAAGAGTTTTCTTCTTCTTCTCCTTATTTTTAATTTGTAATTCTTTAAGGATGATTAGCAAACAATTATTGGTTTTTATTTCCGTTATGAACTAATTCTTTAATTAAGATTTCAATTGAACCTTTTATGGCTATAAATTAGTTATTCAGTTATTTCAATTATTTATGTTGAAGTGAATTGTTTATCATGCCTTTCATCTATTGCTTAATTATTTGGCCAATAATTACCTTGTTATTCTAGAAGGAATTGGAAGAGGAATTCTAAGGTTAGAACTGGGTTTGATAACGTGTGACTTAGTTATTTGCAAAGTGAATAATTAAGTTTGTGAATTGAATGGAAATATCTGTTCACTGTATGTAACACATAAGGAATTGGGATTAAAGGAGTTTAATTCACTTGTTTTGCATAGGAATATAGCAAGATTAATCTAGATTAAATATAAGTCAGTTGATCACTTGGAAAAGGACTTTTGACATTGGAGAATTCCTATTAACAATTCAGTAGACATAATAGTTGGGATAATTGGATAATTAATTTATAGTTCATAATTGGGGATATTGAAGTCTTAATCCTTATCTATCAAAAGTCATTCACTCAAATCTTAGTTTATTTATTTGCTTATTTTAGAATATTATCTTTAATTGTTTAATGTAGTTTTAATATTTCAGAAAATCATAATTTATCATTGTTTGAATAAAATTGGATTGATATAGTACTAGTTGTTGGGATTTATTAATTAGAATTCTCTGTGGGAACGATACTCTATTTTATCACTTTATTACTTGTTGACCGTGTATACTTGCACGTATTCTTTGATTGCGAAATCAACCAACACTAGCTGAGAGGTAGTTTTCGAAAAACAAAGTCTTAAACCTAGCCCAAGTAACTACTCCCTCTCCTGCCCTCGCTTGATTTGTTTCCCACCAAAAGTTCGCCTCCCCTTTCATCATATAGGTGGAAAAAGAGGTCTTTTGCCCCTCATCTACCCTAGCAACTACGAACGCCTTTTTTATCTTGTTAACCCATGTCTGGGCTTCTATAGGGTCAGTTGTTCCCCTAAATTCTGGTGGTCCTACTGCCTTGAGGTCTTTGAAGTTTGCCAAGAGATTTTCTGGTTGGTTCCCTGCGGCTGGTATTCCCTGCTGTATAGCCTGAGCTACCATGTTTGCAAAATTTTGCATTGGGTCTTGCGGTTGTCCCTCAGCGTTGTTGACAGATTCTTCTGCCCTTTGATTTCGTGTTTGACGTCTTGGCGGCATTATCTGATTACATAAAATCATTAATTTAACTTACATTCTAAACCTTATTGTATAAGTTTAACATGTAATACTAAGTTTTATACAAAACATATTCCATTAATGAAACTAAGATTCGTATTCATCAATTCAAAGTACTTTACATAACATAACACATACTGCTATCCCTTTGTGACCACAAAAGTCAGAAATTACTGTAATAAATTATATAAAAGTTTGAGAATATTACATTACACCCGTACATTATCAAATATACATAATCAACTACTAATCCTACTAATTTCCTAAGTCACGGTCTTTCATCTTTCTTTTTCCTTTCTTGCTCGGAGTTGCACACGATTTGTTGATTCTGGCTCCCATTTGATCAATTTAGATTTTAAGCTTCTCTTGTTCTTCCATTGTTTCTATTAACGCCTTTCGCAATTGGTTATTTAGTAGCTTTTCTATTTCCCACAGCTTTTCTAGAGAAGAAACCTTGTTCTTTAGATTCTGTACTTTCGTTGATGATTGATTAGCTCCAACTTTAGTGTCTGAATCACTATCTATCAGTTCCACTATTTCCGGATCTGGTACTACGCTTTCCAATACCACTACCCCATCAACGTTGTCTGCACTATAAGCCTCTATTTCAGCATCTGGCTTTGATATCGGCTCCTTCTTTACGATCAGAGGGTATCCTAATTCTTTTCCACCTGACATCTACACACAATTTATCTTGATTAGTAAATAGTATATACACACAACAAACAATAGTTTTATAAGAGTTATCTTTTATTTTGTTTAACGATGAATTTATTCAATTCATCTCCTTTTAAACTCTATATGAGTTATCTGTATTTTTAACGTTTCCCTCTGTTCTAAGGTTATAGCCTAAGGTCGATCCCACCTAAGGTTTCTAACCCTAAAGCTTTAATACCAACATGTGACGCCCCCAAATCCGGGTACTTAAAACCCGAACTCAGTGCTTCACGATACCATTTCTATAAGTTGAATAATACTAATAATAATAACAATAAATTAAAATTCAAACTTAATTTACATATGCATCAAAGTTTACTCCCAGGTATGAGACCTTTAAACATTCATTACATCATAGATAATAAGTATCATTGTCTTAATAAACTATAACTAATACACAACATATTATAAATCTCATTCGAACAGCTTTCATTTCCCCTTGTTCTTGCCTGATCCTTCTGGTTGATCATATTTAGCTGAAAACATTTAAATTTAAAGCAAGAATAAGCATTTGATTGCCCAACAAGTAATAACAACAATATATATTAGCTGAAAGAATTAAATGTTTTCTTTCAAAGACACTTCTACAACGAACCAACAGTTGTGAAGTAAGCTGAACCAATAATAACAACATATCACTTCCATATGAAATTTTTGAAACTACGTATAGACTATAACTGGAGATCAGTCAACATACTATGAACATTGTTTTCTATTTTCAAAAGGTTAAATGTAAATTCATCGTAAACCATCATAACTTACTTGCACGGGGGTGATCACCCGTTATGCCTCAGACGATCAATACTACATGTAAGAACGATATTATCGTTCACTCTATCCACCTTAGGTGCACAAAAGTTTTCCCATATTCGGGATGTTCATACTTAGTCGGGAATCCGAACCAAAACAATCTGGTTGGATACAATAATGTTCTATCTTGTTCAACAATATTTTTGTGTCTAGCTGAATCAAATAGCTTAGACGGCTTTTAAGTAAATGTATACATACTTGAAATCAATAAGTATGTATCAACATATGATTAAATACAATGGTTATCCTAGTGGGGACACTTGTCTAACCCTATATACGAATTAACGAACATAATAAATATCTGAATTATACAATAATACAATGATCGAAAAATGTAAGAACTTGTATGAATACAAAGATTGGATACATAATCAATAATAATAGAGTTAATAATCTGGCACAATAATAATATAATTCTGAAACTTTCTTACTCATGTCAATTGCATAAAGTAAATGCAAAAGTAGGATACTTGCCTGAGCTGCTGCTTACAATAACGCAACTTAGATTAATCTTTTATACAACGATCTATCAATAATAAGATCATTCGTTCAATTAGAATAATATATCATATCACATAGTACTGCTAATTACAGTCAGCACATAACCTAATCATATTGTCACACATATCCCACAATCATTGAATCACAAACAATCATTAATACAGTCAAAATATCTAAGTTCGGATCAATTTCGAAATATGCTTGCAGTAATCTTACGGCTTTATCGGATAATTATCGAGTCTAAAACTTTATCGTGTAGTTCAATATTCGTTTAGATATTTTAAATACCAATCATATTATTTTTCATAGCCTTTATAATAATTTTTAAAATAATTATTATACTTTATCATGAATTTTCAAACACTTTGAAATCATTATTAAATGATTTAAATATTAACTAATTCTATTATCATTAATATTTAATTAATATTACACTATTAATGAAACCATTGCCAAAATATTAAAGTTATTTATAATAACTCAAAATATTTTTAAAGTATTACTATCACCATTAAATGATTTTTAAAACATTTAAAATTATTTTAAATAATTAACATTAATATTAGAATATTAATTTATTATTTATCAAAATATTAAAACTCATTAGTTAAAACTTAAAATATTTTTAATTTATTTATTTCCTTTTAAATGATTTTTAAATCAATAAAACCATTTTAAACTATTTATTTAATATAATTATTAAATAAACTTAATATCATTAATATTAAATTATTGATGAAATTAACCTTTAATTATCAAAAGTTATATTTTATAAATGAAAATATTTTGAAACTATTTATTTTCATTTAAAATAATTTTATAATATTAAAATCATTTTTAATTAATTTATTTAATATAATTACTAAATAAATCTAATATCATTAATATTTAATAATTAATGAAAATTATCTTAAAATATTAAAAGTTATGTTTTATAACTTAAAATATTATTAAATACCTTATTATTATTTAAAATGATTTTTAATACAATAAAATCATTTTAATTTATTTAATGTATTTATTAAATAAATTAAATACCAATAATATCCAAATAAATATTAATATTTATGAAAAATATGTCAAATTATTAAAAGTTAATTTTTATAACTTAAAATAATTTTTAAAACTGATTTTATAATTTTTTGGAATTTCTTTCTATTTTTAATGTATTTTTCAGAAATTATAAAATAAAAATAATTAAATCCGTCGCTAAAGGCTTTAGCGACAATTTCTGTCGCGATAGGTGTTCTTGACCCTCAAGAATACTGACAGTCAGTGCTCAAGGGTACCTCCTTTGACCATCTTTAATTCGTTATATGTATTGTTTCTGGGCTAGATATAACTTGGATCTTGTAGTATTGATGTAATACTACAACTGTAAATCAACATATGGGTCAGATCATAACATATGAGCAAGATATAAATCTTTGAAATCACTGTCAGACATGTTCATCATGTTTCTAGGCTGCCTAGAATTTCTGGTCATGGCCGGTCAACGCCATTTGGGGTCTTCTAACATGAAATCTGTTGATGATATGGTTGGTCTGGACGTCGGTCTGTATAGACAAGCTAACCGAGTACAAGGGCTAAACATATTTCATGTCTAAATATCAACAACATGAAGGATCTAAGTCATCAAACTCACTGTCAGAGTGTTTTTGGGTTTTCCCAGAAACCCAGAAGTTGGAGTTCCTAGTTTCGTGCTCGATTTAATTTAGGTTCCAACCTTGTTTCATGTGATATAATGGTTCATACCTATATAGTACATGACATGTAACAATAACATAACATGAGATCATCATAACATCAACACGATCAAGATAAATGGGCCGGTCAAAGTACCCTCCCCGGAACTGTTCTTGAACATTTATGGGTTTCCCAGAAATGTTCTTGAGCAGTTTCGACTAGCTACGTTTGACTATCATTCAGATCAATTCTTTTACGTTTATAGGTGATATAAAAGCTTTAACATGTAGTCTTCATGTCAGTCTACAACCAAAAAACAACAACATGGCAAAACAACATAAACCTAGCAAGATCCAAGCTTTGCAAAACATTGTCAGAGGTTTCTGGGCAGAATCTGGGTTTCAAGAACAGCCGGTCAATGCCGGTCAACCCACTTTGACCTTAAATAACTTTTAATATACAACTGATATGGACCTGATTCAAGTTTCATATTAAAGATCTCCTGACAGAGTACAAGTACGAACTTTCAAAACACAAAAATACATAACAGATCGAGATCTGTGGGACCTGAAATTCATTGTCAGACCCTTATTTTCAAAAATTTCCAGATTTGGAAAATCATCAAATTCGAGCCTCTAGATGTTATGGGTTTAACATCTAGCAACCCAGATCATTGATTAACACCCCATACAACATATTTAACACAAAAAATTACATCTAACATAAGATCAAAAGATTTTCGAATTTTAGGGTTTGCACCTTTATGCTCCAATTCAGATTTCTATGTTTCTGATTTGATGTTGGTGTTTGTGGGGCTTGATTTGTGTTGAACTAACTGCATAATTTCGTGGGTTTGAGCTTGAGAGAGAATGGCTAGGAGTGGGTTGCACAAATGAGTAAAATGCACTTTCTCTCTTGAATTTAGCAAATCAATTGGGTTCAATGAATTTGTATGCTAGTAGTTGATCATGTCGTCGTCTTGTTGTAGTAGCTCATAGCTAGGTATAGGGGTGGCTTGCCGATTTGGATAAGATTTGTCTAGCAATAATTCAAACATATAGGACAAAAGGGCACTTTGGTAATTTTATTTTAATTTTAGGGCATTCTTGTCCAAGGTGCTTGAATCAATGATTTATTCACTAGATTTTACATATTAAAGTTTCCCAAATAATTACTATGGTTTGAAAAATTAAAATTAAAGTGTAATAAAATTTTAATTAAACACACTAATTTAAAATTAGGGTTTTGAATAGAAAATTAGGGTTTTTAAATTAGGGTTCCTTAATACCATTAGGATTCCCAAATTAACAATTGGGTTTTCTAATTATCATTATAATATACTAAAATAGTAATTAGTGGTTTTTAATTTTAGCAAATTAGGGTTTTCAAATAATAATTAGGGTTTTCCTAATTACATAAATTATATAATACATGTTGGGTAAATTCTAGTTACGCACAACACGCAAGTATACGTGGTCAACAAGTAATAAAGAGTAAGTAAAGTATCGTTCCCACGGAGAATTAATCAATAAAGTTCTCCAAGCATTAGCCCATAACCATTTCAGCCCATTTCCGTTGTATTTATGAATAAATTTTTGCATTGAGGCATGACAGATACAACGGGCTTTTCCTCTTCTATTTTCTCTTCCTCAGCCCACCATGGTTTGTAAGAGGCCTCATAATCGCAAAAATTCTTGCTTTGGATGTGACTACCAAGGGGACATGGGTGTGCAAAGTTCATTGAATTTTTCAACTCTAACTGAGAAGGCACTTGGGGTATTATATAAGTCAGCTTATGTTCTTCATTTTCCATACCCCAGTTGTCTCCACAATGTCCACTTCTTTTAGATCATTCAGTGGCATGTACACTTCTGTCTCTCCATCAGTTTCATCGTCCATGTCATAGCACCAATTGTTTGGAGGGCGATTGTTCAAGGCTTCGAACGTTTGATCCATCTGAGTCTGAAGATTCCGAATTGACCTCTCTTGCTCAATCATCTTCTCCTCAGTTGATGCTACAAACTTGAACCACAAATCCTCCACTCTTGAATTATCTTGTTCGGTTGAGGTAGATATGAGAAACCGATGGATGTGTTGGACTTGGAACGTAGTGTTGGTCTTGATAGTTATAACCCCATTCATAATCTGGGTGATACCCCAACCTTGTTGATAATCGGGATAAACATCGTTGTTGAAGTAATCACCCCAAACCGCACTTGTCCGACCTTGATGTCAGACCGATAACTCAGGATGCTCGCCAAACACAAGATTCACATGTAACTACTATCTCTCGAGTGCATTCAATCGCAAGAATATCAACCTCACCGAAAAGTGTTGCAATTCAGGCCGACAATGTAGAAAATACATTGAGTCCCTCAGTGGTTATGTCCCTTGGTTGAGTCCTATTTGCATAAGGCCATTGATAAGAAAAGTCACTCATGGTTCCTGAAAAGAGAGAAATATAAGAAGATAATTAAAACAAAATAAAATAAAATAAAATGATTAAATTAAGACTAATTTGATTGAAATTAATGTTAGCAAAAATTATTAGAATAATTTCCCGGCAGTGGCGCCAAAAACTTGTTGGGTAAATTCTAGTTACGCACAACACGCAAGTATACGTGGTCAACAAGTAATAAAGAGTATGTAAAGTATCGTTCCCACGGAGAATTAATCAATAAAGTTCACCAAGCATTAGCCCATAACCATTTCAGTGTTATTTAAACGATTGCTTTGAGTTTTTATATTTAAACTATGAAATTAAATAGTACTAACTACCCCTAGAATGAGACTAGATAATAAAGACATGAGATTACAATTTCCCCTATTGCATCATTTAAATCAACACACTTCTAGTTAAACCAAATTAATTATAACGGATTGTTAGTCGAGAACACTTAAAGTGAAATATAGCCATCTCTCGATGTACCATACTCATATCGCATATAATCCACAATTGATAGAATACAAATGAACACCCACATTACCTAAACCACTATATGTCCATGTGATTTACAAATAATTGGGGTTTGAACCCAAGTCCTCAATCGACTACGAGTGGTGCTTCGGTATATGTCTATCGAAGTACACGAATCATATATTCCATCACCATGTAGAACATACACAAACACAAGCTATTAAGATCAAATCTAAACCCATACTTCGGCCTTTCAAGTTCATATGGGTTATCACAAAGAATTGATGGCCAATCAACTAAACAAATAAGCATGAATCTTAATAAACAATCTCATAACAATTAATAAGACTAACAATGAAGTATGCCAAAATAAACTAGGCAATAGATTACATTGCAATCCCAAAATAGAGTTTAACTCATAGTTGAATTAGAATCCATGATCCACAATTGAATGTACATTGAAAGATACAATAGAAGTAAAGAGTGTGACGCCCCCAAAATAGGTATACACAACACCCATTCTCGAAGTCGCCAAATACATGGTACAAGAAACAAACTACAACTTCAATAATACAAAATGTCGTGTGAAATACGACAATATATATCGTGAGTTTAAATATAATATTGTCTTCTAGACAATATCCACATAAATAAATCCCCATCATAATTATTGATACATTATTTTACAAAAATGGTGAGGACTACTAAACAACTCTCTCTAGAACCTTCATTCCATACCCCGACTAGTACTCGCTACATTCTCGCCTCCTGAGAAGAAAAATGGAACAACAAGGAAAAGGGTGAGCTCAACTAGCCCAGTAAAGAATATTATGACTAAGATAATATACAACAAATTATCGTTAGTCTCCAACAGGAAAAATCGATAGAATACAATAGACAACAAGTTTTGGATCAATATTCGCAGCTGAAATAATAATTCATAGAAGAGTTACGTAGAGAATGAAATCTACTATAATCTATGAATTTAACAGTCCATCATCAATATTTTATCCCTGTAACATCAATCAATATTCATCTCAAATCAAATATTCATCTTTGCACTACAGGCCAAAGATATTCATCAATCGATCATGTTCATCTCAACACTGCTCATCTTTGCACTAAAGGCCAAAGATATTCATCGATCGGCCATGTTCATTTAAACACATGTTCATCTTTTGCACTACTGTGCCAAAGATATTCTTCAGAAATCATTCATCTTTGCACTACAAGCCAAAGATATTCAATAATATCATCATTTAAGACTGAGGATGATGAAAAATATTTTTAAAGAACGAATCCAGTGAAACAAAATGACAAGGATTAAGGATTAAGGATTCGTACTTTGTTTTATCCATGTCCCATAATACCTCAAAAATAATCATAGTGATGTAAAATTCAAGAATGATCAAAACATGGATACAATCAAAGCTAGTATCCGAATAGATATTTTGGACTAAAAGAAGAAATTTTATTTTTCTATGAATAGTGCAGTATACGTGAATAGTGTCAGATATCGTGAATAAGGCCAGACACGTGAATAGTAACTCCGACACCAAAAGATAGAAATTCCACAAAAATATCTTCACGCTTCATTAATAGTACTCGTGAATAGTAACTCGTGAATAGTAACTCATGAATAGTAACTCGTGAATAGTAACTCATGAATAGTAACCCCGACATGAAAAAGTTCCAAATTTGATAAAACTTCAGATCAACATTTCAAAGATAATGATATTGAAGAAGAAATAATATCATTACTTAAAAAAATAATATCCTTACCTCAAAGAATCAAGATTTCTAAGGAAAGGCTCAAGTGATGTTGAATGAAACTTCAGAATCGAATAAAGAACTCTCAAAGTATCTAAATACTCACAAAATACGCTCAATAATATAGAGAGAGAAAGAGAGAAAACTTTGTTTCTGGTGTGATTTTCAATTCTAACTTAGCCCTCTATTTATAGGAAAATGTTAGCACGCTCAAGGCATTTTAACTCGCAACCTTGATGGCTTTACCTACTACTATTCCCACCCACCACATTTGAAAATTCAATTGAGCACATTTCTCACCAACCAAAAGTGGGGCTCACCAATTCTAGAAATTTCCACCAAAATCATTTATAACCTAATTTCTGAATCAGTCACCTCTTAAAATTCATAATAAATTATACGCTCATTTTTAACGGTTCAAAATTTGTGGACATATACTCAACTTATATATGTATAACATATCCAAAAATTACAACGATCCAACGGTCGGATTAAATATTATAACTCACACAATAAAGCTGTAATAACACCGATTTGATTTTTTTTAATACCTCCAATCCGACAAAATACAAATAAAACATCTCAGCATTAATTCATTCATTAATAACCACATAAATAAATCCATCATTTATATTCATATAAAATAAATATTTCCTTATCATATGAATCAATAATTAATTATTCACAAATAATATTACGTAATCACATTTTATGACAAACCAGTCGCTCCTGTGAAAGAGGGGCTTTCCGATAAGGATTTCTCCTTCATCGCACGCAATTAGGTGACCAAACCTCTCCTTAGATGTAACTTTCTAGACATTGCCAATAATGTTATCTAATAATATTATTCAAATAATATGAATTATTGATCCGATAATGGGAAATATTGTAAATGATAATTATCAAACAACAATAATATAAAATACCAACGCAACAATTATTGAATCAATAAAATAAAATATTGAATAAAGAATTATCGTAACAATTATTGAGTAGTACCTTCTTATGTAAGGATCAATAATTCAACAATACCTTGTAATACCTATGTGTTATCAGACGCCAGACATCGTATTTTAACCACCGGGTATTCCAACGGTCTTAACGATAACAACTACTACGTTATTTATAACCACCCAAACTTTGTCGTTTTCCTCATCCAATCGCTTCTCGTTATGGGGCCCACACATGGTCGCTATCCATCGCATTTAATATTCCCAAAGCAGTCATTTAATATTCCACCACCAAACGAATATTCCCCGACAAAAATGAATATTTTATAACCACTTGCTTATTTTGAAATATTTGAGTATTTAACCCTTAACTATCCACATTAATCAAATCAAACCTTACTATTTCAAAATAATAAATAAAGGAAATTCCTTTTTATTTAAAAAATTTCTGGTCTTACAACCTCCCTCCTTATGAAATTTCGTCCTCGAAATCGACGACGACGTACTCGGTGTTTCAAAAGGTGAGGATACCTCGCTTTCATTTCCGCTTTCCAATTCCTGTGTCATTTCTCTATAGCATGATTCCTCCACAAAACTTTAACTTGTGGTATGAATTTTCTTGCAGTAGAACATGCTCCTTCCTATCCAAAATCTTGACAGTACCTCCTCACACGTTAAGTCTTGGCTATCTCGTCCTGTTCTAACTCTATAACGTGGTTCGGTCTTTCACATATTTTCTGAGTATGATATGTGAAACACATTATGAACACGAGACATACTTGAGGTAACGCAAGTCTATAGGCTACATTTCCTACTCTACAAGAATTTGAAATGGACCAATAAATCGTGGATTGAGCTTTCCTCTTTTCCCAAATCTTGTAACTCCCTTCCATGGAGCAACTCGCAATAATACATGATCCCCTACACTAAATTCCACGCCCTTTCGATGAAGATCCGTGATAACTCTTTTTTGTCGATCTTGTGCCGCTTTTGTATATACGTTGTCGAATCATTTGGATCTTTTCGGTAGTCATACGTACTAACTCGGGTCCCAACAATGTTGCTTCACCCACCTCATCCCAACATATTGGAGAACGACATTTTCGGCCCATATAATGCTTCGAATGGAGCTACACCTATACTTGCTCGATAATCTGTTGTTGTAGGAGAATTCTACCAATGGTAAATACTTATCCCAACCGCGCCTTGAAGTCTAGGACACGTAGTCTTAATATATCTTCAAGAGTTTGAATAGTCCTCTCGATTGTCCGTCTGTTTGGGGATGGTATGTCAACTAAATCGCAAACTGCGCCCATAGCTTTTTTGCAAGCTAACCCAAAATCTTGAAGTGAATCTTGGGTCACGATCCGAAACTATGGATATGTGCATGCCATGCAACCTCACAATCTCATTTACGCACATACTAGCAAGACGCTCAAGGAATAAGTCTCCAGATCGGCAAGAAATGAAATGAGACTTTGGTTAATCTATCAACAATAACCCAAATAGCATTGATGCCTTGAGAAACCGTAGGAAGACCCAGAATTTAAATCCATGGTAATGTGTTCCCACTTCCATTCTCGAATCTCAAGTGGTTGCAACGGACCCTTAGGTACTAGATGCTCCGCCTTTACACGCCGACAAGTTAAACACATTGAGATAAACTTTGCAATCTCTCACTTCATATTGTTCCACCAAAATGTATGTCAAGATCACGATACATTTTAGTACTTCCAGATGGATTGCAAATGGTGTATGTGTGCCTCCATCATAATCTTGTTCTTCAAATCGAGTCGTTAGGAACACAAAGTCTAGAGTGGACTCAAGTATTCCTTCTTCATCAATTCTCGCCCTAATAGCTCCTTCTTGTACTTTCTTCTTCATAAGCATCACTCCGCCTGCGGTGGCTTGAGCAACCTTAACTTTTTCTATTAAAGTCGGGTTTCTACGCGTATACTTGACATCATCGCACTCGCCCCGCATATGATCTTCTACTTAACGCGCCCTACCACGCTCGCTTTACCTGGATGGTATCAATAGTGTGGTCGTAGTCTTCAATAGCTCGAGCCAACGTCGGGCCGCCAAGATGTTGAGTTCTTTTTGAGTGAAGAAATATTTAAGGCTTTTATGGTCCGAATATATCTCCACTTTCTCCCCATATAGATAGTGCCTCCATATCTTTAGTGCGAACGATCACGCTAACTCTAGATCATGAGTAGGATAATTCCTCTCATACTCTTTAAGTTGTCGTGAGGCATAGGCTATGACTTTTCCACGTTGCATGAGAACACATCCTAACCCTTTGCTTCAAGCATCATTCAGAGATAACAAATCCATCCGAACCAGATGGTATTGTTAGAACAGTGCCAAATAAGTCTCCTCTTAAGCTCTTGGAAACTTTTCTCGCATTCTTCGCCTCCAAACGAATTTTGTATCCTTCCGAGTTAGTCGAAGTTAATGGAGTAGCGATTTGAGAAAACCTTCCACTAATCTCCGATAATAACCAACTAAGCCCAAAAGCTACGTACTTCATCCACCGATTTTGGTTGTTCTAACTTTCAGATTGCTTCAATCTTCACGGATCAACAGATACTCCATTTTTTGACACATGATGCCCAAGAAATGCTACTTCCTCAAGCCGTAACTCGTGATTTCTTCAATTTGGCATATAGTTGGTTTTCACGAAGCCTTTCGAGTACCGACTTCAAATGGTGCTCATGATCTTCACGACTTTTGGAATATATAAGGATGTCATCAATAAAGACAACAACGAATCGATCCAAATATTCCTTGAATACTCGGTTCATCATATCCATGAAAGTCGCAGGAGCATTAGTTAGTCCGAAAGACATGACTAAGAATTCATAATGCCCATACCGAGTTCAAGGCGTCTTTGAATATCCTCGATTCTAATTTTCATTGATGATATCCGTAATCTAAGATCGATTTTTGAAAAGAATTGTGCCCCTTGCAATCGGTCAAACAAGTCATCAATACGAGGTAGAGGATACCTATTCTTGATGGTGACATGGTTCAATTTCGATAGTCAATACAAAGTCGATACTCCCCGCCTTTCTTCTTTACTTAATAAAAACAGAGCACCCCAAGGAGATGTACTTAGACGAATGAAACCGATGTCCAATAATTCCTCGTAGTTGGACCCTTAACTCCGAAGTTCAATAGGAGCCATTCGATATGGGGTTTTAGAAATGGGCTTTGTACCGTGTTCAAGATCAATAAAGAATTCAACTTCACGCTCGGGGTGTAACCGGAAGTTCTTCTAGAAATACGTCGTGAAAGTCAATAACAACAGAATATTATTCAAATTTGACGTGTCTTTATTCAAATCCATAACATGGGCTAAGAAAGCTTGACATCCGCTTTTCAATAAACTAATAGCTTTATGATTAGATATGACGTTGATTGATTTTAATGGTTTAGTTGCTTGAATTGCATAACAAAGTTGGTTAGGAATATGAAAACTAACAACCTCATTTAAAACAATCAATTTTGGCATGATGAGTAGTTAACCAATCAATCCCTAAAATCACATCAAAAGCAAATATCTCAATAGAAATAAGGTTAACAGTAATGTGATAGTGCCAACCTGAATCAAGCAAGATTTTTAAACAACGGATGTAATGAAAGTTTCTCCTAACTGAGTCTCCATAAATAAGTCAAAGTCTAATTTCTCCGTAGTCAAGTTCAAACGTTGAGCACATGCAGCAGAGAGATAAATGAATGGGTAGCACCGTATCAAGTAAGGTATAAACTTCGCAAGAATTTATAATTAACTAACCTGCTAACTTCGCGTTCGGGTTCTCGATTTTGACCGGCCACGACAAACGCTCTTCCAAGAATCGTTGACTTTGACTTTTCGGGATGATCTTTTGAGTCACCGTCCTCACTGAACTAGGGTTTCGCCATCGTATAATCTCGAAGCGATATGTCCTTCCTTTCCACAATTATAGCATACCTTGAACTGTTGCAGGGCGGGCTTAATGATATGTCCCCTCTTCCCAGATTTGTAACATAATGACCGATGGTCTTTCTCTCTCCTTGGAACCGGTTACATGGCGCCGACGCCTTCACATGGTCGTTGTTGAATCTCCTCTTTTAAAATCTTCTCCCACTCGCTTCTTCTATTTTCATGGCCACGATTACCACCAGAGTGGTAACCTTTGTCCGTATTCTTCTTTCTCCATTTGGTTATCGTTATTCGATGATCGCTATCTTCTAGATGATCCTCGTTATGGTCCCTCGGTTGAACGTATTTCGTTATCTCGCTTCTAACAACCGAGCCCTCGCTGATAACATCCGAATAGAGAGAAAATTTATGAGAAATGAGATACCGACGACGCCGGGTTTCAAACCTCTAAGAAACATCCGCCATAACGCTCCTCATTCTCCACCAAATGAGGTGCAAACTCGATAACTCCGCGAACTTCGCCTCGATCGGGACACCGCCATGTTATTTCGCTTCTAGTCTAATAAACTCCACTTCCTTCATATGGCGAATACTTTCGTGGAAGTACTTGTCATTGAACTATTCTCAAATGTCTCCCACGTCTTTACGCCGAAAAGCGGTGGATGGTACGCTTCATGCACTCCCACCAAAGTAGTCCGCTTTCGCCACGGAACATAAAGTAGCGAATGGAACCTTCGTTCTCTCCGTGCATCCCAAGACATCGAATATCTTGGTAATTTGCTTGACCCATGTTTCCGCCATGATCGGATCTCGCTTTCCCTTAAATTCGTGGTCCCAACTTTGAATCGCTGGTAGTCGTGACAACCCGTGAATTGCTATCATTTCCTCCTCAGATTTTGAACACGAAGTCTCCTCATTCGATTTTGCATGAACCGCAAAAAGCTTCTAAACATCCCTCGCTCATCATCTCGCTTCAATGGTGTTGTTCACAGGAGGAACATTGCCACTGTTGTACGTTCTCCTCTCGCTGGTGAGTACAAAGCGTCTCCACGGCCTCATTTCCATTGTTAATATTCTCAAACGACATTCTCAAACACCGTCATAAAACAAGGGTTAATTAAGGAAATCAATATATCACATAATATCCCTATATATCGACTAACTAACAAATAAGCTTAGGTAGGACACACTAGCTAAGGATTTACCTGCTCTCCCTCCTAGTTCTATTCCCCGATCTCCGCCAGAGATCATATCCCTAAGCTCGATATTAACCGTGACGCCCCCAAAATAGGTATACACAACACCCATTCTGAAGTCGCCAAATACATGGTACAAGAAACAAACTACAACTTCAATAATACAAATGTCGTGTGAAATACGACAATATATATACTGTGAGTTTAAATATAATATTGTCTTCAGTACAACATCCACACGCAAATAAATCCCCATCATAATTATTGATACATTATTTTACAAAATGGTGAGGACTACTAAACAACTCTCTAGAACCTTCATTCCATACCCCGACTAAGTACTCACTACATTCTCGCCTCCCGAGAAGAAAAATGGAACAACAAGGAAAAGGGTGAGCTCAACTAGCCCAAAGAAGAATATTATGACTAAGATAATATACAACAAATTATCGTTAGTCTCCAACAGGAAAAATCGATAGAATACAATAGACAACAAGTTTCGGATCAATATTCGCAGCTGAAATAATAATTCATAGAAGAGTTGCGTAGAGAATGAAATCTACTATAATCTATGAATTTAAATACCCATCATCAATATTTTATCCCCGTAACATCAATCAATATTCATCTCAAATCAAATATTCATCTTTGCACTACAGTGCCAAAGATATTCATTAATCGATCATGTTCATCTCAACACTGCTCATCTTTGCACTAAAGGCCAAAGATATTCATCACTTGGCCATGTTCATTTAAACACTGCTCATCTTTGCACTACAAAGCCAAAGATATTCTTCGAAATCATTCATCTTTGCACTACAAAGCCAAAGATATTCAATAATATCATCATTTAAGACCGAGGATGATGAAAATATTTTTAAAGAACGAATCCGGTGAAACAAAATGACAAGGATTAAGGATTAAGGATTCGTACTTTGTTTTATCCATGTCCCACAATACCTCAAAAATAATCATAGTGATGTAAAATTCAAGAATGATCAAAACATGGATACAATCAAAGCTAGTATCCGAATAGATATTTTGGACTTAAAAGAAGAAATTTTATTTTTTCTATGAATAGTGCAGATAACGTGAATAGTTCAGAGATACGTGAATAGTAACTCCGACACCAAAAGATAGAAATTCCACAAAAATATCTTCACGCTTCATGAATAGTACTCATGAATAGTAACTCGTGAATAGTAACTCGTGAATAGTAACTCATGAATAGTAACTCGTGAATAGTAACTCATGAATAGTAACCCCCGACATAAAAAGTTCCAAATTTGATAAAACTTCAGATCAACATTTCAACATAATGATATTGAAGAAATAATATCATTACGAAAAAAATAATATCCCTTACCTCAAAGAATCAAGATTTCTAAGGAAAGGCTCAAGTGATGTTGAATGAAACTTGTAATTTAACAAAGAACTCTCAAAGTATCTAAATACTCACAAAATACGCCAATAATATAGAGAGAGAAAGAGAGAAA